>VXBP01007760.1:0-100876 GCA_013400115.1 Rhinopomastus cyanomelas | reverse complement strand
CAGCCAAACTGAGGCAGTGTGGGCTAGATGATCGGGTAGTGAGGTGGATCATGAACTGGCTCCAGGGTAGAAGTCAGAGACTACTTGTCCCATTGAGACTACTGGTTGGAGGCCTGTATCTAGGGGAGTGCTCCAGGGGTCAGTGCTGGGACCAATCCTATTCAATCTATTCACTGATGACTTGGATGAGGGATTAGGGCGCACTGTCAGCAAGTTTGCTGATGACACAAAGCTGGGTGGTGTCGCCGACACCCCTGCAGACTGTGCTGCCATTTAGCAGGACCTGGGCAGACTGGAGAGCTGGGCTGAGAAAAATTTAATGAGGTATAACAAGAGTAAGTGCAGAGTCTTGCATCTGGGCAAGAACAACCCCAGGTACCAGTATAGGCTGGGGACTGACCTGTTGGACAGCAGTGTAGGAGAAAGGGACCTAGGGGTGCACATGGCCAGCAGGATGAGCAAGAGACAGCAATGTGCTCTTGTGGCCAAGAGGGCCAACAGCATCCTGGGGTGAATCAGAATGGGAGTGGTTAGCAGGTCGAGAGAGACTCTTCTCTGTCTCTGCTCTGCCGTGGTGAGACCACATGTGGAGTGTTGTGTCCAGCTGTGGGCCCCTCATTTCAAGAGGGATGTGAGGCTGCTGGAGGGAGTCCAGCGTAGACCGATGGGGATGATGAAGGAAGTGGAGCGCCTCCCTGAAGAGGAAAGGCTGAGGGAGCTGGGTCTCTTGAGCTTGAAGAAGAGGAGACTGAGGGGTGACCTCATTAATGTCTATAAATATGTGAAGGGTGGCTGTTAAGAGGATGGAGCCAGGCTCTGCTCAGTGTCATCTAGTGATAGGACAAGGGACAATGGTTGTGAGCTGGAACAGTGAAGGTACCACATCAATCTGAGAAGGAACGTCTTCCCAGTGAGGGTGACAGAGCACTGGAACAGGCTTCCCAGGTGGGTTGTGGAGTCTCCTTCTGTGGAGATTTTTAAAACCCACTTGGCCATGTTCCTGTGCAACTTGTTCTAGGTGAGGCTGCTCTTGCAGGGAGATTGGACTAGATGATCTTTCGAGGTCTCTTGCAATCCCTAATTATCTGTGATTCTATGATTGTGTGAAATTCAGAAGGTTCTAAGTCAGATTTGTAACAACTACAAATTACATCTAAAATCAGAAAATATCCTAAACCTTGTATAGAGCAAATACAGATAAAAGGGAAGAATTGATTAATCTGGAGATCTGTGATCTTTGGAAATGAGAAAGACTTAATTGAATTGATAAGGCAGGGAACAATAGGCTTTGTGAGGAGTGGCTGAGGGAACTGGGGTTGTAGCCAGGCTGGTGCTCGTCTCTTGTCTGGAATTCCTAATCATAGGATGAGGGGGAATGGCCTCAAGCTGCATCAGGGGAGGTTTAGATTGGATCTTAGGAAGAAGTTCTTTGCTGAGAGAGTGGTTGGGCACAGGAACAGGCTGTCCAGGGTGGTGGTGGAGTCCCCATCCCTGGAGGTGTTTAAAAACCAAGTAGCTAGAGCACTTGGGGCCATGGTCTAGGGGTTAGGGATCTGTTGGGATGAGGGCTGGATTTGATGATCCTGGAGGTCCTTTCCAGCCAGGATGATTCTGTGATTCTTTTAAGTGTGTTTGATAGAAAGAACTTGCTTTTTTTATTTAATCCAGAAGGTTTCTTAACATAGTCTCAGCAATACACTCTGCTGGTATCAGTATATTCTCCAGTCTTCTCCAGTTATATTTGCAACTATCTCTCCATGGTCTGGTCATTCCTGAGGGTGTTCAGGCAATTCTAGCACTTGCAGCACTCAAACTAAAAGTTTTTGTGTCTGACTGCAAAGGAGGCTGAAAGCAGTTGCTGGAGGTATAAGAAAGGTGACAACCAGGAGCTGCTCATTTCCAGTTCCTTGGCTGCATTCACTCTTCATGACAAAAAAATCTTAAAGAGGTCTGAAAATCCTGTAGTGTACAGCTGGGTTCCCACCCACTGCTTCTGTATGTTCAGATAGGTCTGCCAAAGCTTTCTAGCAAGAACCTACCACCCACTTTTTGAAAGTGATGCCAAGACCCTGGTGTGAGAGATAAATCCAAACCAAACGCACACACAGATCATTAAGGTTTGGAAGGGACCTGCAGGGGTCATCGAGTCCAACCCGCCTGCTCGAGCAGGACCACAGAACCTAGGGTAGGTCACACAGGAACACATCCAGATGGGTATCTGGAAGGTCTCCAGAGGAGGAGACTCCACAACCTCCCTGGGCAGCCCATTCCAGTGCCCTGTCACTCTCACAGGGAAGAAGTTCCTCGTGATATTTGTATGGAACCTCCTATGTTCCAGCTCACACCCATTGTCTCTCATCGTATCACTACATGACGCTGAGAAGAGCCAGGATCCATCCTCCTGACACCCACCCTTCAAATATTTATAGACATTATCATCAATAACATTCTCTGTAGGATGACATCAGGTCATCTTTTTTACATCCACAGGCATTCAGTAAGAGTTTTCTTGCACAGCAGTTGGGTTTTTACTTGCTATTACTGAAAAGGAGCCCTATCATAGAATCACAAAATCATTAGGGATTGGAAGAGACCTCTTAAGATCATCCAGTCCAATCCCCCTGCCACAGCAGGATTACCTAGACCAAGTCAGCCTAGGTCTTCTCCATTCACAAGCTGTATGAGTATTTGTTCGCAGCCTGTTTGTGCCGCTGGCAGATGCACGGGCAAGTGAAGTCATTTTCCATGCTAAAGTTTATTAGGAGGCACAAGATGAGCAGAATTATGTTTTTACCCTCCAATGTGCTTCAGCCCCCCTTGCAGATGGCAGGTTTAGCACCCAGAAATGGAAGAGGGAGCGCTGAAGGAAAGAAGAGATGAAGTGCACAGCTCTAGGCTTTTACTGGCTTTCCAGAGCTCCTAAGGGATCAGGGGAAATGGGATATAAACAGACTGTTCTGCCTTATGCTGGTGGATAAGGCAGGGACCAGGTGGCCCTTGTAAGCCTTAACCAAAAATATCACTTACAATAATCTTAATCCTTATTTTTCCCCTGAGCACTAGGGGTAGGGAACAGGGCTGAGACCAGTCTTCCAATTTGCTGTAGGGCTGTGGGAACACTGGCTTTTCTCTCAGACACATGAAGCACCAAATGTCTCCCATTGCCTTTGTGATTTTTAGGTAGTATTTTCTTCTTCCTCTCCACTCCTCTCCTAACTGTGCAGTATAGTCTGAGCTACACTGAAGGAACAGGAAGACTTCAAACCAGAAACCTCCTGTCAAAGAATGATAAAAAGAGGGTTAACTTTTGGCTGAATTTGGAATGATTACCCCTACAAAAGACATTAGGTTGTCCTGAAACCTTTACGAGAAGCAGCCTCAGATACAGAATGTCAGAGATCTTTAAAACAAGACAGACTTAGGTGCTAAGATGCAGGAAGGGTTGACTGTTCATTGAGTTCCACAGAACATTAGGGATTGGAAGGGACCTCGAAAGATCATCCAGTCCAATCCCCCTGCCGCAGCAGGATCACCTGGAGCAAGTCACACAGGAACATATCCAGGTGGGATTTAAAAATCTCCAGAGAAGGTGACTCCACAAGACCCCTGGGCAGCCTGTTCCAGTGCTCTGTCACCCTCCCTGGGAAGAAGTTCCTTCTCATATTGGTATGAAACCTACTATGACCAAAAAGAGAAACAGAACCTGGAGAAACTGTATGAAGAGCAGCAGAATTGTCAAGGGCAATGACACTGACTTAAATGCTTCAGAACCTGAACATTAATCACAAAGGACATTAAATAAAGAAGTACTGGCAAACTGGTTTTTTTCTTACTCCACTACACACAGCACTTGCTAATTAAAAATCAAAAAAAGAATAACTTAGATTTCTGTGCACATCCCGGTCTCGTTCCCTACGTAACTTGATTTTTAAAGATTTTTGATATCTTCTAGTGATGAGCTCACATACAATAAAGCATTAGGGGATTAAAAAGAGAAGAAGACAACAAGCTTTTACATTTAGCAATGTTCTATTCAACCACCTGCAGCACCAATATTCTTCCTATGATTACTTTTGAATATGAGTTCATAGAATCATTAGGGATTGGAAGGGACCTCAAAAGATCATCTAGTCCAATCCCCCTGACACAGCAGGAGTTGGAGGTTTTAGTCCATAATGAACTGATCAGGTTATGGGACCTTCTACATCTATGACTTAGGCAAATTGTTTATAATTGAAAAGGTAGAGATACACACAGAATCACAGAATCATTGAGGCTGAGAAGGACCTCTAAGATCATAGGATCATAGGATGTTAGGGGTTGGAAGGGACCCAAGAGATCATCAAGTCCAACCCCCCTGCCGGAGCAGGACAAAACTATCTAACACAGATCACAGAGGAACACATCCAGGCGTGCCTTGAAAGTCCCCAGAGAAGGAGACTCCACGACCTCCCTGGGGAGCCTGTTCCAGTGCTCTGTGACCCTCACAGCAAAGATCATCCAGACCAGCCCACAGCCTCACATCATCACATTGACCAGACCCAGGCACTAGGACCACAGACAGTCGGTCCTCAAACACCTCCAGGAATGGGGACTCCACCACTGCCCTGGGCAGTCCATACCAGGCTCTGATCACCCTTCCTGTGGGGAAGGGCTTCCTAATATCCAGCCTAACCCTCCCCTGGTGCAGCTTCAGTCTCTGCCCTCTCATCCTGTCACTAGTTGCCTGGGAGAAGAGCCCAACCCCCACCTGACTCCAACCTTCCTTCAGGGAGTTGTAGAGAGAGAGAATCATAGAACTGTAGAATCATTAGGGATTGGAAGGGACCCAAGATCATCTAGTCCAATGCCCCTGCCACAGCAGGATCACCTAGACCGAGTCACACATAAACACATCCAGGCANATGGCTGGAAAGGACCTCCAGGATCATCAAGTCCAGCCCTCATCCCAACATGTCCCTAACTCCTAGATGATGGCTTCAAGTGCTCTAGCTACTTGGTTTTTAAACACCTCCAGCGATGGGAACTCCCTTGGGGAGCCTGTTCCAATGCCAAATCACTCTCTCAGGAAAGAATTTCTTAAGATCCAATCTAAACCTCCTCTGATAGAACCTGAGGCCATTTCCTCTCATCCTGTCATTAGTAATTTGGCAGAAGAGATCAGCACCAGCCTGGCTACAACCTTCTGTGAGGTAGCTGTAGAGAGCAAGGACATCTCCTCTCAACTTCCTCTTCTCTAGATTAAATAACCCCAGTTTCTTCAGCCACTCTTCATAAGGTCTGTTCTCCAGCCCTCTCCCCAGCCTCGTTGCCTTTCTCTGGATCTGCTCCAGTACCTGAATGTCCTTCTGATACTGTGGCACCCAAAATTAGACCCAGTACTCAGAGTGTGGTCTCACAAGTGCAGAGTACTGGGCACCATCACCTTCCTCCTTNCTGGAAAGGACCCCCAGGATCATCAAGTCCAGCCCACATCCCAACAGATCCTTAACCCCTTGACCATGACCTCAAGTGCTTGAGGTACTAATTGTTCAAAAACCTCCAGGGATGGGAATTAAATTCCAAAACAAGAAGTTATTGCAACCTAACCTTGTATCATAGAATTGTCATGGCTGGAAAGGANGTTCCTGATCCAGGCCAGGATGTGATCCAAACAGACAGCACCTCCTCTTTTTAATTTAAAACTTCTGATGTGGGTTGGACTTCCTAACTTTTAATAACTGATTTTTGAGTTTGTTATCTTTATCCTCTTGTCCCAGTCAATTGTAATCCAAACCCAGCTTTCTACATCTGATGACTTCTCTTTACTGTAAGCTCTGTGTGTGCGTACACATAGGGGACTATAACTTCATCTGACTCTTATGGACACAAAGTGCTTCAGAGGAACAATTTTAAATGTCACTGCCTTTAGGACTCTTTTTGACAGACAACCATGAAGTACCAGCTGCACTGGACAATTATAAATCTAAAGTAAATCTCAATTTTATTTTGCTTGGAAGCCAACGGGCAATTTTTGGTTCAGAAATCAACTAGATGAAGGACTCTGTATTTTGAGCCTCTTGTGTTCACCAGCATTTCAGTGTGGCTCAGCCACGCAGACGAAGTCACAAACCAGCAGCAATGTCATCATGGTGCCAGCCTTCTGGTAATCCACACGACCAGTAGGATGATGGAGTAAACTAATGGGGAGCATTTACTCAGTTTGTTGGCTCATTTCTACCTTTGAAGAGGGAAGAGACTCCTTCAGAAGCCTGTTGGTACCTAATACACAGCCAGGCTTTCCTGAAGGGATCTTCCCAGGCTTGATTTTCTGGCTCTCACCTCCTTAAAAATTTCCTGATGATTGTCCTCATAAAAAGGAAGATGTTTGCTTCACTACTGGATATGGCTTGCATTTTGTTTTGGACCCCTGAGTCAAGCAAAAATCACATCTCAGTCAAGCAGGTCCAGAGAAGGGTAACAAGGCTGGGGAAGGGGCTGGAGAACAGACCCTGGGAAGAGCAGCTGAGGGAACTGGGGTTACTTAGTCTAGAGAAGAAAAGACTGAAAGGAGACCTCATTGCTCTCTACAGCTCTTTCAAAGGAGGTTGTAGCAAGGCTGATGCTGGTCTCTTCTCCCAAATTACTAATCATAAGACAAGAGGAAATGGCCTCAAGTTGTGTCTGGGGAGGTTTAGGTTGGATCTTAGGAAGAAGCTCTTTCCTGAGAGTGGTTGGGCACAGGAACGGGCTGCCCAAGGAGGTTGTGGAGTCCCCATCACTGGAGGTATTTAAGGACAGGCTGGCTGTGGCCCTTAGTGCCATGGTCTAGGTGATTGTGGTGATGTTAGGTCATGGGCTGGACTTGATGATCTTAGAAGTCTTTTCCAGCCTCAAAAGATCTTAGAAGTCTTTCTTTTCCAGCCTCAATAATTCAGCAATTCTGTAAATTGATTATATTACACAGAATCACAGAATCATTAGGGACTGGAAGGGACCTCGAAAGATCGTCCAGTCCAACCCCCCTGCCACAGCAGGATCACCTAGACCAAGTTGCACAGGAACACATCCAGGAGGGTTTTAAACCCCTTCAGAGAAGGAGACTCCACAACCCCTCTGGAGCAGCCCCTTCCAGAGAACTGTTTCAAATAGTCTGTTTTCATACAGCCTAAACCAAAACATGGACACAACACTCAGTCTTCATAAGGGCGATTGGACTAGAAGATCTTTCGAGGTCCCTTCTGATCCCTAATGTTTCTATGATTCTGTGAGAAATGTGGGGATTTTTTGAGGGTGTAGGGAGATTGAGGTGGCAGCTGGAACAAGCCATGAATGTAGAAGTAGTTTGACAGCCATTTCAATTACTTTGCTTCCTAACGGCGATAGGCATCCGATTACCTTATTTCAATGTAAGAGCAGCAAATATTTTAGTAGCCACATAAATTTTCACCATCAGGCTATGAATATTCAGTTAAAGAAGATATTTCCCATAGTGTTTATTAGCAGAACGTTGAACTGTATCAGTTGGACACCGTAAGACGCAGCTTCAGCACAAAATTCATCTGGAAAAAATGACTTTCATTCCTTTACCGTAAGTCATCAGAGAAACCAGTGGTGCAGGAGCACAGAGATTGAGGTCCATGTTGGTGGCCAGGTGCTGACCTTTAAGATTTATGCTTGGGCAATAGTTACAGGGCAATGATTTACCTTTACTACACCACTTGACTATAGAAAACATTCAGGGCCGTGGATATAGCATCAGCCAGGAATGACAAACATTTGGGATCTGGAATTATTCTTACAGAAGCCAATGGGAGTTTTATGGGTGATTTTGATGAATGTCAGACCAGGTTCAAAGACAGGGAAAGAGGAGACCCTGTTCCAGTGAGTATCTTAGGAGTAGAGAGCTCCTGGAAGCTGTCCAGAGGAGAGCAACTCAAATGAGCAAAGGGCTGCAGGACCTCCCCTGTGAGGACAAGATGAGGAAGTTGGGAGGAGAGGAGGCTCCCAGGTGACAGAGTAGCTTTCCAATCTCTGAAGGGGGCTACAAGAAAGCTGGGGGAGGGCTTTCGACATGAGTGCATAGCGAGAGGGTTCTAGACTTGAAGAGGGGAGACTGAGGTTGAGCATGAGGAAGAAATTCTTTGCTGTGAGGGTGCTGAGATGCTGGAACAGGTTGCCCAAGGATGCTGCCCCATCCCTGGAAGTGTTGAAGGCCACGCTGGATGGGGCTCTGAGTAATCTGCTCTAGTGCAGGTGTCCCTACCTGGGCAGGGAGGTTGGGGCTGGAAGATCTTTAACTCCCTTCCAGCCCTGGCCATTCTAGAACACTGACCTTCACTGTAAGGTTGTGGGATTTTTTTTCCCCAACGATTTAGCAGCACCGAATATTTGTGTAGTTGATGCACAGATGTGCTCTGGGGAAATGCTGAATTACAGAGTGGATGTCACATAGAGCACTAGGATAAGAGGGTCCAGTGTGTGGTGGTTACGGCGACATTGTGCTGACATAACGGAAAACTGAGATGAGAAACTCTTCCCCACATCCACAGGCCAGAAGTACACCTCCTGTTTAACACAAGTAATCCCTTTGACTTAGGAGATAGAGCTCCAGACACACGTAGCTCATGTAAAGAGCAGGATCTGTATTCTTCAGTTTTCACTTATCATAGAATTATTAGGGATCAGAAGGGACCTCGAAAGATCATCTAGTCCAATTCCCCTGACACAGCAGGATCACCTGGATCAAGTTGCACAGGAACAACATCAGGTGGGTTTTAAACATCTCCAGAGAAGGAGACCCCACAACCCACTACAGTGCTACTTAAAGAGTTCCAAAGATCGATCACAACCATCTCAAAAACTTCAGAAGCCCTCCAGCTTTATGTTGAGCCTCAAAATTCCTTGGACATGCTAAAACGTAGACTCAAATTAAGTGCCTATTTCTTTAAATCATAGAATCATTAGGGATGGGAAGGGACCTTGAAAAATCATCCAGTCCAATCCCCCTGACACAGCAGGATCACCTAGACCAAGTCACACAGGAACACATCCAGGCGGGTTTGAAACGTGTCCAGAGAAGGAGACTCCACAACCCCTGGGCAGCCCCTTCCAGTGCTCTGTCACCCTCACCGGGAAGAAGTTCCTTCTGGTATTTGTATGGAACCTCCTATGTTCCAGCTCACATCTATTACCCCTTGTCCTATCACTAGATGACACTGAGCAGAGCCTGGCTCCATCCACCTGACACCCACCTCTCACATACTTATAGACATTATTGAGGTCACCCCTCACTCTCCTCTTTTCCAAGCTAAAAAGACCCAGCTCCCTCAGCCTCTCCTCATAAGGGAGATGCTCGACATCATCCTCTTTGCTCTACGGTGGACTCCCTCCAGCAGCTCCACATCCCTCTTGAACTGAGGGGCCCAGAACTGGACACAACACTCCAGATGTGGTCTCACCAGGGCAGAGTAGAGGGGGAGAAGAACCTCTCTCGATCTGCTAACCACCCCCGTTCTGATTCACCCCAGGATGCTGTTGGCCCTCTTGGCCACAAGAGCACACTGCTGGCTCATGGTCATCCTGCTGGCCAACGAGATCCCCGTGTCCCTTTCTCCTACTCTCCAATTTACCTGCCCTGTTTCACATTAACTGAAGTTCACATATTTCAGATTTTTCCCTAAAGCCACAAGGGCCAAAAATGTATTTCTTTTCCAGTAAAAACTGTGATTCTCCAGTGAAAACCACTCTGCATTCCAGACTGAAATTCATGGAGCCCTACAACTCAGCAATGGCAAGGTGACAGACTCCTGTTGGAGGATGAAATCAAGAGGTGGGTGGCCATGCAGCTTGAGCAGGGGCTGATTCTTCTTAAAAGCCAGACAAAACTAAACCGGAGCCAAGGGGTTCATTGCATGGTGGGCATGACCCAGATCACATTCACACTAGGTGCTCCTGGATCCTGCCATGCAGGTAGGGCTCTCATCACATGCCCCTGCTGAGGGGTGACCTCATTAATGTCTATAAAGATATGAAGGGTGGGTGTCAGGAGGATGGAGCTTTTCTCTTCTCAGTGTCATCTAGTGATAGGACAAGGGGTAATGGATGTGAGCTGGAACAGAGGAGGTTCCATACAAATATCAGAAGGAACTTCTTCACAATGACGATGACAGAGCACCGGAACAGGCTGCCCCAGGGTAGTTGTGGTGTCTCCTTCTCTGGAGATGTTTAAAACCTGCCTTGATATGTTCCTGTGTGACTTGGTCTGGGTGATCCTGCTGTGGCAGGGGGATTGGACTAGATGATCTTTCGAGGTCCCTTCCAATCCCTAATGATTCTGTGATACCTACCCCAATGCACATAATTCCCCTCATCCAGGCTTTCACCAGGATGCTGGGGATCAAAGTACTTTTTCCTTCATGCCCATTGACTTCCCAGGGCTTTCACTGAAAAGCAGGTGTAGCATCTCTGTGGGGCCCCAAAGACCCTGAGATGACTGAAAAGCCACTCCCCACCAAGCCTGGCTTACACACCCTTGTTCTACGTGCCCTGGGTCAACCCTCTAGGGCAAAATGAGAGTTGCTGGGCACCAACTGCCTCTGTGAACAAAGTAGGGACACGTGAGGTAGAAGGCTGCGAATCAATAGAAGGGCACATTTGTTTCTGTTCCATCAGACAAGGTGGAGCATCCTCAGGCTTAGAGCAAAGTCCTCAGAGATGTCCTCAATCTTTCTTTCAGAGTTTATATTTTCTCTCTGAATCACTGGAGACAGTTAAACAGCCTGTCTGTCTCTCCTCTGTCCCAGGCAAGTTCCCTTGAACTTCTTGGGACACACAGTTAAATAAAAACATGTTCCTCAGGAGCTCCTTCCTGAGGTGTCTTTTCCCTTCAAAACCAGGAGGCTTTGCATCACCAGCTGCTCCTGACTTTTCATTTCCGTTGGCTGTGGGGAAAGATGGAGATGATTTTCATCTGCCCAGCTCGTGGAAAAACTAGAGGAATCAGTTCTTACAGCTTCAGACAATTTTTTGTCCTCTACCTATGTTTACAGCTAAACAAGGATGAGTAAGGTTCCTTGGTACCATTATCCTCAGCTTCTCATCTAGGAAAAGATCAGAGCCACCACTAGAACACTTCAGGAGTAGCAGGAGCCCTGCTGAATGACCACCTCTACCGTGTGGATGTCAAAAGCTTTCCAGTCAGACAAAGGCTGAGGCAATGGCTTTTCTTCTCTGCCACCGCAGCCTCTTCCAATCACCCAGCTCTCATCACTCTCTGTAACAGCCTTATTCAGAAAGGCTCAGACACTATGGAAAGGGGGTTTTTCATGTCTGTCCTCAGTTCTCTAGAAGCAGGGAAGTGAACCTTTAAAATGAATGGGAAAGTGAGGTGCAGAGAATGAGTAGCACAGCAAAGATCACTCAGGACGCCTGTGGGATAGCAGATCAGGATCTCGAGGGCCACTCTTGTGTGTCTCAGCCACTTGACTCCTACTTCCATCAGATGTGGGAGTCAGGAGGTGGTGCTTAAGTACCATTTAATTAAAAAGAAAAAACAGGTAAAGCTGTCAGATACACATCCAAGTTTCAAGAAAACTCTTCACAGGACCTACACTTTCAGTCACAAGCAGCTAAAGAAAATGTCCTGAGCCATATCTTGGGTGACAGAGCACTGGAACAGGCTGCTCAGGGTGGCTGTGAAGTCTGCTTCTCTGGAGAGGTTTAAAACCCGCCTGGATGTGTTCCTGTGTGACTTGATCTAGGTGATGCTGCTGTGTCAGGGGGATTGCATGGGATGGTCTTTCGAGGTCACTTCCAATCCCTAATGGTTCTATGACTCTACGATTCGGGATTGGAAGGGACCTCGAAAGACCATCCAGTCCAATCCCCTGCCACAGCAGGATCACCTAGACCAAGTCTAACGTTCTGTGATACCTTCCTCTCATTCACACCTGCACAAAATCACTCCATCCAAGACAGCTTCACCAAAGAATGAACACATAAGTGTGCCTACATACCTCATTTATTTCTTGTTCCTCGGATGTAGCCCTCACTGAGACGTGAATGAGTCATATAAAGCAGAAAGCCTGTGACACTGACTGTAAAAAGGGAGACACATGCCAGAGGAGCAGTGCTGTTTCCCCCCTTCCCTGCTTTCCTTAAAATCCTGCCTTTGGTAACACAGTACAGTGGCAAATGAGGAGAAAAAGCTGTCCTTGTTCAGGATTAAATCTCCATTTGGGATTAAATCCAGCCTCCATCTGTAGTCACTAGCTGGACAAGTTCTCTGGTGCAGCCAGTCTGCTAACACTCCTTCCTTGTCCCTCTAAGCAGAAGGACACCACAGACAACAGGAGATTCAGCCTTTGGGCCGGGTGACAAGTATTTAAAGAGCATTCCAACTCAAGAAGGCATTTTAAGCTTTTCATTAGCAGCAATTATGCAAGAAGTAGAGGTCACTGCTAGAAATTTCACACAGCTTAAAAAGGCTGGATTCAAAAAGGGATGAGAATTAAATCATACGTTAGCACAAGAGGCAGATGGGTGGAAGCTATCGCTACTGCGAATCGCTGCCTTGAAAACTAATTGCCTGCTTCTTTTCTTCCTTATGTGGCTTTTTTTTTTGCAAGTTATGACTATTAAAAGCACAAAAGGTTCAGATTTGAAGTGCTATTAACAGGACTGAGTGAGATAAGTGAAGAGAAACACCGCGTTCAATTAGCCCCCTAAATTGTCACGCAGCTACTCCTTTATGAGTTCAGACAGTGAGCAAAACTCTGTTCTTTGGCAAACAAGATCTTTCCCTGATCCTTCACAGGGTCTTTCCCAGTGAGGGTGACAGAGCACTGGAACAGGCTGCCCAGGGAGGTTGTGGAGTCTCCTTCTCTGGAGACATTTAAGACCCTCCTGGATGTGTTCCTGTGCGACTGGGTCTAGGTGATCCTGCTGTGGCAGGGGGATTAGACTAGATGATCTTTCGAGGTCCCTTCCAGTCCCTGATGTTCTGTGATTCTGTGTGATTATATATATATTAGATAATACAGTTTTTCTTGTACAGCTGCAGGAGCTGTAATTCTATGTTCTGCAAGAGTCTGGGTTCCTTTAGAAATGGATGTGAGTTCACTTCCTGGTCATGTTAGTAAAAGACCTCTGTGATTACTGGCCACAGGAGAGCCAAGGCTCCATAAATATGATGTAAGAAACTTTCCTTATCTAAATAATGTAGGGGCTGCGTGCTCCTGCTTGAAGTACAGGCTGTAGAATCACAGAATTATTGAGGCTGGAAAACACCTCTAAGATAAAGCAGTGTAAGAGTTAGTTAATCCAGGGGCTGGCAGGGTGATTGGACTAGATGACCTTTCGAGGTCCCTTGCAATCCCTAATGCTCTCTGATTCCATGCTACTTGATAAATAATACATGATAACAGCAAATAATACTTCACAAAAGGCAGGCACTGATTTAAATGACGTGGGCTTTCCTCAGAGATGGAGAACTGCCTCTTTCACAGAATCATTAAGGATTGGAAGGGACCTTGAAAGATCACCCAGTCCAATACCCCTGACACAGCAGGATCACCTAGACCAAGTCATGTAGGAACACATCCAAGAGGGATTTAAACATCTCCAGTGAAGGAGACTCCACAACCCCCATGAGCAGCCTCTTCCAGTGCTCTGTCACCCTCAATGGGAAGGAGTTCCTTCTGATCTTTATATGGAACCTCCTATGTTCCCGCTTTCACCCGTTGCCCCCCGTCCTATCATAGATGACATTGAGAAGAGCCTGGCTTGTTTATAAGAAGCTTTTCATTTTGATTAATCATTAGTAATCTGATTGAACAGAAGAAAGCTGCCTGGTGCAAATGCCTGTTTTCCCTTTTGAGAGAGCTGAGCCAACAACTGGGTACCCTTCTGGGTGGAGGAAGAGATTCATATTCCTCAACTGACTTGGAAGCATTTAAAGATTGAAACAGGCTGCATGTAGGGATGTGGCTACAAGTGGGTTGAGTATTAAGCAATTACTTGTGTGTAAACCATGAATCAGTCTCTGTTGAGGATAAGACACTAATTTCAGCTTCTGCCTTTTCAGTACATTTCACAAATGAAAGAGGCAGGATTGCACTGTAATGAGAGCAAAACATCCTTCATGTGTTGGGTGAACATTATTTTCCCTGCTTCCTACTGCTCTGTAAAAACCAGGAGGAAGGATCTGCACAGCACTGCAGACACTCTCTGAAGCTGTGTTTGTATGGTCAAGCCCTTCAAAAAGCACGAGGAAAAGATCTATATTGAAATTTAAGCATCTCTTTGGAAATGAAGCATGGAATGACTAGGGCTGGAGGGGACCTTACAGATCATCTAGCTCCAACCCCCCTGCACAGGCAGGAACTCCTTCACTAGAGCAGGTTGCTCAGGGGCCCAGACAACCTGGCCTTCAATGCTTCCAGGGATGGTGTAACCACAACTTCCTTGGGCAGCCTGTTCTAGCATCTCACCACCCTCACAGAAAAGAATTTATTCCTCGTCCAACCTCTATCTCTCCTTTTCAAGTCTGGAACCCTTTCTCCTTGTCTTCTCGCTATGTACCCATGTCAAAAGTCCTCCTTCAGCTTTTTCGTAGCATCCTTCAACTATTGGAAAGCTGCTAGAAGATCCCCTAGGAGTCTCCTCTTCTCCAGGCTGAACAAGCCCACCTTGCTCAGCCTGTCCTCATATGGGAGGTGATCAGCCCTCTGCTCATTTGAGTTGCTCTCCTCTGGAAACCTTCCAGGAACTCTCTGTCCTTCTGATGTTGGAGACTCCAGAACCCGACGCAGGAGTCCAGATGGAGTCTCACCAGTGCAGAGTAGACAGGGAGAATCCCCTCCCTCAACTGCCTCTTTTGATGCAGCCCAGGACACGATCATACTGATGAAAGACATATCAGCAGATATATGTCTGATCAGCAGATCAGTCTTTCTGAGCTTTTAAGTAGTTCAATGGACCATTGCCCATAAGAAGCTGATGAGTAACCTGCTCTAGTGAAGGTGTCCCTGGCTATACAAGGGGGTTGGAACTAGATGTTTTTTAAGCTCTCTTCCAACCCTGGCCATCTTATTATTCTATGATTAACTGTCCTCTGGACATTTCTCTTGTGGAAAAACCTCATGAGATTTGAAAGAACTCCGATATATAAATGTATAGATGTTTACTATAGTTGTAAAGGCTTGCAGCTATTAAAGCACTCTTGCTTCCAGTGGAGAAAGGCCAGCTAGGAGACCTTCAGCATAACACAGACTGAAATAAATGCCTCTTTTTAACCATCTTACAGAGTCCCATGCACATGATGTAATTCTCTATGCAATTCCACAGAGAAGGTATCATTTCCTATTAGAGTCCGTGGGGTGTTTGTATCTTGGTTTCCTTTCTCAGACTCCTAACCATGGCCAGAAAACTGGTTTTCTCAGTGTCAACTAAATAGCCCAGGTTTTTCTTCCTCTGAAGTCATATGTTGTCTGTCACCACAAAAATAGCCTGCATGCAGCTGCATCTTGTTTTTGGAGCCTATGCTCTTGCATATGGTTTCTGGATGGAGGAGAATGTCACTGCAACAGAGCTATTTAACTAATATATTGTTACACGATGATTAATTCCTCTTTTATTTTCAGCATGAAAGTCTGTAGCATAGACCCCCATATGGTAAAATAATAGGTTGAAAGATTAGCCATCGCCACCATCTGTTACCCGTCCCTGATTTCACTCCCTCTTTCAAGGGCTGATTACACTTTCAAAATCTTTCATTCAATGAGTCTAATTTCTTTCAAGTTATTACCTAGATGACTTGAGTAATTCTATATAGATGGGGCCTGAAAAAGAAATGCTGAGAGCAGTGAACGTGTGAAATACATTTGCATAATTCAGTGGAAGAGCGGGTGCTGCGAGAGGAAATTTGAAGGGCTGGTGTCTCTCTCCACCCCTCAGTGTTTATGAGGGTGTAACTCCATTGCCTGATCGGAGTCAATCCAGAGAGCCACAGCGCTGTGGGAGAGAAATGAGGTCTTCAAGTGTTCCATTTCTTACCAAAGTCGTCCATTGTGTACAACAGGTGAGATGTAATGAGCACAAAATGGTTCTGTTTTCCTTAGATGGGTATTTATGTCTGGGGAGGTGGACAGATTATGTTGAAGTTATAGAGATGTAAAACAAAGAGGAGAAAGGATAAGGAAAGCCCAGTGAAGAATGACAAGTGTCTCTCAGGTAAGCCTGAGGGGGAAGTCAGCAAAAAACCATTACGTGATCGATAATCCCGCTAGCTTGACTGACAGGCTCCAAGTCAAATTAATATGGGCTGTGTCTTCATTGCACAGCCATTCAAACACATGCCAATCCTTGCAGAAGGACCTTTGCTGTTGGAAAGCTGGCGCAGCAGACTGGAGGCACCGAGCTGTAGGCACTGGTGCTTTGTGTAAGCCTGAATGGTTCTTGGTGGATCACAGAATCACTGAGGCTGGAAAAGACCTCTAAGATCATCCAGCCCAGCCCGTGACTTAGCAGCACCACAATTACTTAGACCATAGCACTAAGGGCCACAGCCAGTCTGTCCTTAAACACTTCCAGAGATGGAGAGTCCATCACCTCCCTGGGCAGTCCAGTCTAGGGTCTTATCACTCTTTGAATGAGGAAGGACTTCCTAACATCCAGCCTAACTCCCCTGGCAGCTTCAGTCCCTGCCTTCTCACCCTGTCACTAGTTGCCTGGGAGAAGAGCCTGACCTCCACCTGACTGCAAGCTCCCTTCACGGAGTTGGAGAGAGGGAGAAGGTCCTCCCTGAATCCTCTTTTTCAGGCTAAACACCCCCAGCTCCCTCAGCCTGTCATCATCAGACTTTCCCTCCAGTCCTTTCCCCAGCCTCATTGTCTATGACCTCTGGAAGAGGAGACAGGCCTCTCAACAAAGACTTAAGGATGTAGACAGACTCTGCAGAAAGAAAACCAGGAGGGCCAAAGAGCAGCTAGAGCTCAACTTGGCTACAGCTGTTGAGAAAGTTTCTATAAGTACATTACTAGCAAAAGGAAGACCAGAGAAAATCTCCATCCTATTTCAGATTGAGAGAGAAACCTGCTAATGGATGATGTGGAAAAGTCTGAGGTGCTCAGTGACTACTCTGCCTCACTCTGTAGCAGTGGGACAAGGTGTTCCCTGGATAACAGACCTCATGGGCTAGAAGACAGAAGGAGAGCAGAATGTGGCCATAACAGTTGGAAAGAAAAGTGGCCAGTGACCTGCTATGCCACTTAGACACAAACAAATCTATGGAGCCAGATGGGTTGGATCCAAGGGTGCTGAAAGAGTTGGTAGCTGTGCTCACCAAGCCACTTTCCATTATTTACTCAAAATCCTGGCCAGCTGGGGAGATCCCAATGCGCTGGAAGGTGGCAAATGTAACACCTGTCTACAAGAAGGGCAGAAAGGAGGTTCTGGGAAACTATAGACCTGTCAGTCTGACCTTGGTACCAGGGAAGGTCATGGAACACATCATCTCAAGTGCCATTGCACTTAACACACAGGACAATCAGGGGATCAGATGCAGTCAGCATGGGTTTATTAAAAGCAGATCCTGCCTGCTGAACCTGATCTCCTTCTATGACAGGATGACTCAACTGTTGGACAAGGCTGTGGATGTTGTTTACCTGGACTTTCGAAAAGCCTTTGCACTGCTCCCCACAGAATTCTCCTTGATAAGCTGGCTGCTCATGGCTTGGACAAGCACACAGTCTGCTGGATAACACACTGGTCAAGTAGGTGGGCCCAAAGAGGAGTGGTTAAGGACAGAGAACTCCTGGTTTCAATTGTAAGGAAACACACGTATTCCACCTGTGGCAGGTCCACACAAACTCATCCTTTTGCTATGAGAGATGCTATATAAGCACAAGCTGCATCTCCATTTTTGCTGATACTGGAAAATGTGCTGCTGTTGATGAAACCACAGTAGTACTTCTGACAGCAGCCCTGTGACCATCCCATTTGAGTGGAAACAACAGAGAAGGAAGGCACCTTTGGACGTTGGATAATCTTGTATTTAGAGGTGCCTTCCTCCTCTCTCTCTGTGTGCAAGTTCTGGCTGGGGACATCCATTAAAGCTGCAAAAATTTGCCCTGTTTTAAACTATGAATCCTGTGTGACTTGGTCTGGGTGATCCTGCTGTTGCAGGGGGATTGGACTAGATGATCTTTCAAGGTCCCTTCCAATCTGTAATGATTCTATGAAGCTGTATCTACAGAACAGAATCACAGAACATTAGGGATTGGAAGGGACCTTGAAAGATCATCTAGTCCAATCTCCCTGCCACTGCAGGACCACATCAATGCATCAAATACCTTACTCAAGTCAAGATAGACCACATCCACTCTCCCATCATCTATCCATCTGGTGATGCCCTCATGAAAGGCCATCGGGTTGGTCAAGCATGACTTCCCTTTGGTGAAGCTGTGCTGAATGTCTCTAATGACCCTCTTGTCTTTGCTGTCCTTAGAGGCAGCATTGAGGAGAAATTGTTCTACCACCTCTCCTGGGATGGAGGTGAGGCTGACCAGTCTATAGTTACTTGGGTCCTCCTTTTTACACTTTTTGAAGACTGACTTCTTTTGTACTGTATGGGGAAACAGGCTGAGCTGTGATTCCAGTATCAAATCATTACAATGAGTCCATGATCAAGTTCCCAGTTCTGAGCAAGCAATCACTTTACCCTAGGTTATTACTAATAGCACTAACACAGCCAGACCTTGCAGTGTAAATACCTTTCTTTTCACACAAGCATGGGAAAATATTTAGCTCACAGGTCGTTAGGTCATTCTGTCAGCTACCAAATGCTAAAAAGTCGTGACTGTCCTCTCCGCTTGCTCCACAGGCTGATTCATTTCACACATGATCTGGGCCACTGAGGTGTGGGCATACTGTAACCATGGAATCCCACTCCTCAGCCTGGCTCGTGGGTCCTGTTGCCTGTAAAGTACCATGCCAGCTTTACTTGCTAAATTAAACATCAGGCATCTGAAGAATCATAGAATCATAGGATCATGAGGGACTGAAAGCACCTCGAAAGATCATCTAGTCCAATCCCCCTGACACAGCAGGATCACCTAGACCAAGTCACACAGGAGCACATCCAGGCGGGTCTTAAACGTCCCCAGTGAAGAAGACTCTACAAGACCCCTGGGCAGCCCCTTCCAGTGCTCTGTCACCCTCAATGGGAAGAAGTTCCTTCTGATATATATGTGGAACCTCCTGTGTTCCAGCTTACACCCATTTTCCCTTGTCCTATCACTAGATGACACTGAGAAGAGCCTGGTTCTGTCCTCCTGATACCCACCCCTCACATATTTATAAACATTAATGAGGTCACCCCTCAGTCTCCTCTTTTCCAAGCTAAAGACACCCAGCTCCCTCAGCCTCTCCTCATAAGGGAGGTGCTCCTCTTTCATCATCATCTTCGTTGCTCTATGTTGGACTTCCGCCAGCAGCTCCACATCCGTCTTGAAGCGAGGGCCCCAGAACTGGACACAACACTCCAGATGTGGTCTCACTAGTGCAGAGTAAGGGAGAGAAGAACCTCTCTTGATCTGCTAACCACCCCCGTTCTGATCCCCCCCAGGATGCTGTTGGCCCTCTTGGCCACAAGAGCACACTGCTGGCTCATGGTCATCCTGCTGTCCACCAGGACCCCCAGTCCCTTTCTCCTACACTGCTTTCCAACAGGTCAGTCCCCAACCTATTCTGGTACCTGGGCTTGTTCTTACCCAGGTGCCAGACTCTACACTCACCCTTCATTACATTTCTCCCTGCCAACAGTCCAGCCTGTCCAGGTCTCGCTGAATCGCGGCACAGCCTGCAGACGTTCCTGCTGTGGAGCACCTCGTATATCATCAGGAAGCAATAAAACCCCTGAAGACCTCATGTTGCGTGGAGTAGACTTTATTTTCTAGATCCATCACTTCAGTTGTTTGCTGTGGGATATCAGGCCAGATTCTCAGCCCATGTAAATCAGCAGCACAGCTTTGCCTCGCATGACAGTGCTGCCCCAAAACGGAGCAACTAAGGTTTACGCACAGGAACAGCCTCAATGTCACTCTTACGTCTGGCTCATGATTCAGAAGACCATAACTGTTTGACATAGCCCATGTATTTGTTATTTTAGGGGGCTGGTTGGGACATGATGGCAAAGGTTTAGGAGTCAATGATCTCCATCAGCTCTACAAACAAGGCAAGGCTGCTGGGATTTGTTTTCTTTTGGGAACTTTCTGAGCAGCAGTACTCTGCAAGTTGCCCCCATCGGCAATTCAGCGCCTGTTTTCAGTTAATGCACTTTGTTTTTCAGGCCACAAATACATTCAGAACAAAGTGAAAGTTCAGAATTGTTTGAAAATAACCCAAACTGTGTATCGTGTGAAAAGAAGGGTAAAAAGAGGGTCAGGGAAGATGGGACTAGAGAGGGCATGGGATAGGGAACGTCTCTCCAGAGGAGGGAAAGTGATTCTTAACACACAAAAAGGATAAACTGGAGAAAGGAGAACAAGATAACAGTGAGAAAGGCTGAGTGAAAATCACTTTGAAATAGTTCTCTTTCTTCCAGTAAAGTTAAAACCCATCTGGACATGTTCCTGTGCGACAGGTCTGTGTGATCCTGCTGTGTCAGGGGGATTGGACTGGATGCGTTTTCGAGGTCCCTTCCAATCCCTAATGATTCTATGATTCTATGATTGTGAAATCAGCCTCAAAATTTTCCATTGACTACCATGGAAACTGCATTGGGCCAGTAGTAGCCATAGCGATGCCAGATGGTAAGAATCTGTGCATATGACTGCGATAGAGAATTGCTCACTGAACATTAAATCTGGATAAGTGCATTGGATCTAAAATAATCAGAGCTGAGTGCAAATACAGACAGGAAACTGCCCCCCAAGACAACATCTAGTTAAATACGACATGACTACTTAGAGAGAAATTACAGCATGGTAAAACTGTTCAGTGACATGACTGTTTGTTCACTATCAGTAGTTTCACCCTTTGATTCACTGGATAGGTTCATCTTTCCACGAAGATGATACGCAGAGGAAAGAGAGAAAGCTAAAAGAGGAGCTGGTGTGACTAACACAATGGATGAGCAAAGGAATTGGCCAGCTCAAGGAACGGGAAACAAGAACTCCATGTTGCCACTTCAAGAATGGCTCAAATTAGAAGTTGTCCACAGCTAGTAAAATGCCTCAGTGAGATTTTCATAGTCTACATGAACTGGATTTGGATTCTCCACAAGAAGAGTAGCTACAATAACAGCAACTCTGTGCAGTGCTAATCACACTGAACCATCGAGTCTTTAAGTTTGGCAGCTGATCTTGCATCGTTGCTTCCTCATGAAGGCAAAGAGACCACAGTGATTGCAGCAGTAAACTGCACTCATGTCTCGTATTGGCTCGAAGATGCAGTTTGACAACTGCTGCCTAAACAAACCTGAGCACGTCTGTTATTTTCAAATTATTTACTTGTTACAATCGCTCACCACATAAAAAATCCAGGATTCAGTCATTAGCATGCAGCAGAGGAAACTTTCCCAAGGTATCATGTATCATGTTTGGATGGCTAGAACCCACCACTGTTATTTATTCACGCCACTATAAATTACTTTTCTCAACATCAACCCAAATCACATAAATGCCGACTTAGAAAGTACCAGAGGCCCCTCTCTCTTCTCCTGCAGTGTGCAGATTTCCTTTCTAATAAACTTCCTGATTCAAAACGGAAACCCAAAGGATCTTAGGTGTTTGAAAACCAGTGCCCTGGAGNGGTCTCACTAGTGCAGAGTAAGGGAGAGAAGGACCTCTCTTGATCTGCTAATCACCCCTCTTCTGATCCACCCCAGGATGCTGTTGGACCTCCTGGCCACAAGAGCACATTGCTGGGCTCATTTTTGGTTTGCTGTGCCCTTTTTAAGGCAAAAAAAATCACCAAGGAATTCAATAGCCCCAGCCCTGCAAAACAGCACTGTTGAAACATAGGAACAGCTTTCATACTGGTGTGAGCATCAAATTATTTGTCACAGGGGTGTTTTATAATTTTCTTTAAAAAAAAATACAGTTTTAAAATACAGTGAGGCACTTTAGGTGTGCAGCAGCTATGAGCACCTATGCGTGGTGTCACCAAAATCGCCTACCCAGACCAGCTCAGCCCTCTGAGCCACACAGATGTTGGTCATGCGCCCAGTGTGATGTAGGTTACTACAAACCACACAGTAACTCCAGCTGGCCAGTCTCTTCTCCCAAATTACTAACGATAGGATGAGAGGAAATGGCCTCAAGTTGCGTCAGGGGAGGTTTAGATTGGATCTTAGGAAGAAGCTCTTTATTGAGAGAGGGGCTGGGCACTGGAACAGGCTGCTCAGGGAGGTGGTGGAGTCCCCATCCCTGGAAGTGTTTAAAAACTGAGTAGCTAGAGCACTTGAAGCCCTGTCCTAGGGGTTAGGGAGCTGTTGGGATGAGGGCTGGACTGGATGATGCTGGAGGTCCTTTCCAGCCGTGATTATTCCATGATTCTATGATTCATTTATGCATTTTAAACCTCCTGATATGACATCTCATGGGCATTGTTAACAGAGGTTGGATTTAAACCAGAGAAAACTGGTTTATATCTGAGGAGTGCCCCGGGAGTCATCACAACCACTCGGAATCTGGTACTAAGTTATCACTGAATTGAGGCCATTTCAAGGTGTCTCTATTGTGGCTCATTCCCACAGACCCTTCCACAAATAGTGGGGAAAACAGTGTTTACCATGTCACCAGTGTTTCTCACTGTGTTTATCAGTTCCCCTATTGCTCAGTCTGATGAACCCAGCAGACCATCTAAGCTCTAATGTTCTCGAAGACGTTTGTGCTGCAGTTTCTCCATCTGACTTACACAAACACACAGGTCAGAAGCACTGGGTCCTGGGGCTAACTGCCTGCTCAGATCACTGACAGCTTTATTGTCCTGCCATGGGAGAAGTAGATGCCTCCTTTGAAAACAACTTGAAAACGACTTTGTTGTTACTGTAGGCATCACTGACGCTTCTTTGGGATTTCCTGTCTGCAGCTTTACCAGACGCTATTGAGAGAGAAGCAGCTCTACTGACAAGTTGTCCCTGGAGTGTGCTGCAAACAGGACGTCGCACCTCACTTAGACATTCTGGAGACACCATCTTATTTCAGATATTTGCCAGAATTTATGTCACAGATGCAGAAAACCAACATGGAAGCAAACTATTTGCTGCTGCATAACTCACACAAACAGTGGTGAAGCTATTGGCAAACAAAAGAGTTGGTGCCTCTGCTGATTGCTGCTGCCGTAAAATGTGTCTAGACAATTATTACCAAAGCCTCCAGAGCAATATGAGATGAACAGTTTTGATTTGATCTTACATACAGACATATCTAAATGCTTTGATAAATTCTGCCATGCTTAGACACATCTCTTTGCTTCAAGGTAGAGCCAAACCAGAGGACCAGGCACGTTATTCCAGCATTATCATTAAAGCCTGAAGAGACAACAGCTCCTACAGACTAAAATCAGACACGATCAACTTCCGCAAGCTCCAGAAGATTACGTAATGTGAAAAAAGCTTTGAGAGACAGATCTTGATGGATATAGATTGTAACCAAAAGAATACACAGGCTCAAGATGCAGCCCCTGAGTGTTGGTATTTCTTTGGCAGGACCTTAGCTTTCGAATGTTGAGGTCTCTATCTACCCATTGCCTTGCAAAAAAAATGTTTCCTACTTCAATAAACATTCTCAGGGCCCTTTGCGTAGGACAGAAAGTCCAGGACTCAGGTTCACAGAATCACAGAACATTAGGGATTGGAAGGGACCTTGAGAGATCATCTAGTCCAGTCTCCCTGCTTCATAAACCTTGACTGAATAGAGAACTAGGCAATTTGGATTTTCCTGCAACTCTTAAATAGCCATTAAAGGAGCCAGCCACATGAGATGCCAGGATATGAATCCTTAAGAGCCAGTGTCTCACATAGGCAGCTACCACCAGCTGTGCAAATAAGAAAAGGAAATCAACAAGGTGGTTCTCACAGGAAGTTTGAATTTGCTCCTCACCTCTAAGTAGTGCAAAGATGTCATTTCAGTCGTACATGTAAGAGTAGCTACAGTACTTGAGATCATACTCTAGGAGTTAGGGAGATGTTGGGATGAGAGCTGGGCTTAAAGATCCTGGAGGTTCTCTCCAGCCAGGATGATTCTATGATTCTCTAAGCACCTGCCAAATTATGGGTGGATGAATTAACTTCTCTTACAGGGACCTGAACCATTCAGTGAAATCATAGACTCATAGAATCATTAGGGACTGGAAGGGACCTTGAAAAACCATCTAGTCCAATCCCCCTGACACAGCAGGATCACCCAGACCGAGTCACACAGGAACATGTCCAGGCGGGTCTTAAACATCTCCGGTAAAGGAGACTCCACAACCCCCCTGGGCAGCCCCTTCCACTGCTCTGTCACCCTCACTGGGAAGAAGGTCCTTCTGATATTTATAAGGAACCTCCTGTGTTCCATCTTACAACCATTGCCCCTTGTCCCATCGCTAGATGACATTGGCTCCATCCTCCTGACACCTACCCTTCATATATTTATAGATATTAATGAGGTCACCCCTCAGTCTCCTCTTCTCCAAGGCTCAAGAGACCCAGATCCCTCGGTCTTTCCTCATAATGGAGATATTCCACTTCCTTCATCACCCTCGTTGCTCTGTGCTGGACACCCTCCAGCAGCAATGTGTCCTTCTGGAACTGAGCGGCCCAGAACTGGACACAATACTCCAGATGTGGTCTCACTAGTGCAGAGTAGAGGGAGAGAAGAACCTCTCTTGATCTGCTAACCAATATGAAGGTGCCGATAATCATTCTGGAAATAAACAAAGTCAAATAAAATAGGTACTGAAACTTGAAAGGCACCCGAATGGAAGGACACTTGCTCACTGTTCTAAGCTCTGCAAGTGCTCCTGTAATGGAAACTAAATATGATCCAAAAACCTATTTATTTTAACTCTCTCTCACCTTCCTGGCCTCCCCCCCCAACCCTGCCCCAATCAAGCTCTGTTTATCTCTGCTAACTTCTTCTGAATGTTAACAGTCCAGTTCTCTGTGTTTTATTTTGGTATTTGCTAAGAGCACCCAGCTGGCAGTTGCAGAGAAAGGCAAGTGTCCTCATTCTCAAGCAGACAGACTACATCACGTTGGCAATGGCTGTCTTTTCCATGCTGACCCCAGGAGGAAGACCTCTTGGTGGGAGAAGGTTGAACGTCATGTCACACGGATGCCATATTTTTGCAGCTGAACTGCACATCGTCTCTGCACACTGTTTTTGCAGCTGGAATACCTAGTTTGGACTAGATGATCTTTTGAGGTCCCTTCCAATAGCTAATGGTCTGTGGTTCTGTGATTATCCATGCCGCATAGGATCTCATGCAGGCTGCTGTTACGAGTGTCTCAAAGCAGTACAAATGACTATAAACTACTACAGTGCATTTTACCTCTATTTTTTTCTTGTCATGTGATCTGATGGGGAGAAGAGAATCACCTCTTACAGATAGAGACATGAATGCTGTAGTAACAAGCACGGTCCAAGCATCTTACCAAGCTTGTTACCCTCGTGGGGAACTTCGGTACTGGTAGGTGGCTGTGTCAGCCGCACAAGGATTCAGAGTGTGGGCTGCCTCGGCTTAATGTGGGGGCCAACATTTCAATAAAGGCTTCTAAACACATGGCTTGAGTCTTAGTTATGTGATGTCAGGGAATAGGATAGCTGGAGGAAAAGAATCATCCTCACTGCTGAGACCCTAAAGCTTCAGCTTTAACCGGATGGCACTGTGGAGGAACCTACTGCAGGCACCGCGCACCTGTGACTGCAAGGCTGTGATTTTGGATTTAGTCCTTCTCACCCTCATTTCAAAAGAAAGTGCTTTAGAAAGGAGAAGAAATACTGTCTTCCAAGATTAGAGTATTTCTATGGCTAGTTCAGAGTTTTCTTGTGGCTTAGAAGTGTCGCATTGATCGTCAGCTCATAATGACCAGACTAAAAATGGAAGCACGGTGCCAATATTTTGGGGAAAATTCCTCTAAGCTCAGGTTTATACCCATAGTTGATCATCTTCATAAAACCAGTACAGAACATGTGGGGTTTTTTTGCATCTCTGAATCTCTATTTGCACAACCAACAAATATTAATCAGCATTTTCCTGTTTCTAGAGGGATATCCCTTGATTCAAGCATTGCACAGGGATGTGCAAGTTAAATGTCACATTGCATAAAGCCATCTGCTTACCTACCAAAACTCAACCCTCCTTGACAACCTCAAATCTCTAAGCACAATCTTCCAGTCCCTAATTAAAAAAACAAAGAACAAACCAAAACATGAGGATGGATGTATCTACTTCTTATTGTGTAAGAAAAAGCCAGTTTAAAAGCAGAGCTCCAGGATCTTTGTCAATTAGCATGACTTTGTGCTGGATGTTTTCTCCATAGGCAAATCAGTGCCTCTACAT
This sequence comes from Rhinopomastus cyanomelas, assembly GCA_013400115.1. Taxonomy (NCBI): domain Eukaryota; kingdom Metazoa; phylum Chordata; class Aves; order Bucerotiformes; family Rhinopomastidae; genus Rhinopomastus; species Rhinopomastus cyanomelas. The sequence continues at coordinate 74,344 of VXBP01007760.1, read as the reverse complement.
GCAGTGGGCTCATCCCACTGATGGGAGAGTGCCACCATTGTGGGATGGAAGGCGAGAAGGGAACCTCATTTATCACGGAGATTTCAGAGAAAGAGATAGATCATAGAATCATTCAGGTTGGAAAAGACCCTTGGGATCATCTAGTCCAACCATCAACTCTAGTCTACAGGTTCACCCCTCAAACAGATCCCCCACCACTACATCTGAGCAACTTTTAAACTCATCCAGGAATGGGGACTCAATCACCACCCTGGGCAGCCCATTCCAGTGCCTGACCACCCTCTCTGTGAAGAATTTCTTTCTGATGTCCAATCTAAAGCTACTCTGTTGAAATCTTGAAGCCCTTCCCTCTGTCACTAATTACCCGTGAGAAGAGATCAGCACCAACATCTCTACTATGTCCTTTCAGATAGTTGTAGAGAGCGATGAGTTCTCCCCTCAGACTCCTCTTCCTCAAACTGAACAGCCCAGACTCTCTCAATCTCTCCTTATACGATTTATTCTCCAGGCCCTTCAACTTCATTGCCTTCCTCTGCTCTGCTCCTGCACCTCAATGTCTGCCTTGCCCTGATGTGCCCAAAACTGGACCCAGTACTCAAGGTGTAGCCTCACCAGTGCTGAGTACAGGGGGATGATCACCTAGATGTGCATCTGTTTGAGCTGTGATGCCATGAGGAAAGAGAATTGGTGATGTTACATGGGCAACTTGGTCTAAGTGGTGATGCTCTGGCAGGAGGATTGGACTAGATGATCTTGCGAGGTCCCTTCCAATCCCTAATGATTCTGTGACTAAATGTTAAGAAGATCCTTTCCTGGACATTTACTACTCTGTAGCAGTAGCAGAGACCACTGGAGAGCACCCAAAATAGTCTCACACCAGGATCCAGCTGCTCAGTCCTTGCCAGAGATCTTTCTAGTCAGGACTGCAGTCTGTTCCTCAAAGCACACCTTGGCAGAAAAGAAATCCAAACCAGTAAAACAGACAGACCCCTCCCCACAACTAATTTAAAGTACCTACGTTGCTCTCTGCTTCTCTTCACCTTTCTCAGACACTCTGCTCAGATTCTTGACTTGTTTAGGTAACTATGGAAACAGCATAATTTTTAATTTGCAAAAAATACTGAAGTATTTTCCACAATCAATGCTGAGTATTGATAGCCTAGGAGGCTCCCAAATGCCTTTATGCAGCCTCATGGCAAAACTTGCTAGGCATGAGGAGAGATCGAATCTTGCAGAAAATGGGGAGAAAATAAATCACCTTCCCCTGCTCCCCTGGTTTCTCTTGGAGAAGATGAAATCCAATGTACTTTATTAAAAAAACTAGAATGAGAAATACAATCAGGTTTGAATTTTGAGGTGGTGTTTTTTTTCCTCCTACCCATTTGGAGTGTTTCCCATGTAGAAAACTGAACTGTTTAATGGAAAAAAACCTCCTCAAACCCAGAAACAGTAGCACTTGAATTTCTCCCCTCCTTTTCCTTCAGTCTGACAGTGAATTTCTCTAAGGGCTCCTAGACTCAGCTTCACTCAGTCTTTTCCCCTAGATGCTCTGCTACGCCTCTGTCTGATGCGAATTCAGAAGCTGCATCCAATTTTAGATGCCAGAAGACTGTCTGTAAAAGATTACTAAAAAAAAAGGGGCTAAACCAGACTCCTATAGCTTCTGAAAGTGGGACGACAGCTCTTGCACTATCACTCGGCAGACTGAGAGATGCAGCGCGCAGCCAAAGCAGGAGGTGTAACAGCAGCTTTTCACTGTCCATACCATGACTATTAATCTTTATCATTGAGGCAAACTCGTTCAGGGCTGACACTGAGATGAGTTTTGCAGGACTCTCTGCAGTTCCTGGCACTAATTAATAGGACTTTGACTAAGTGGCAGGCTGAGCCCCTGTGGCTATTAGCACGGCTGCTCTAGCTTGAGGAGGTGATGCCAAGTCATTAGGTACTGCGATATTACAGGCTCAGCGTCTCCCTTGCGCTGGCCTGCTGTCCAGGAGCCGAAACCCGAGAGCACTAGCATCAGCAAGTCTGGCTCGTTAGTCGGATGCCAAAGCCATCTCACTGTTAAAGGCTCAGCACTTCTGCTTGCTGAGATAAGGTCCACACACGCGTCGCACCCAGGTCCCTTGCTCAGCACACACATCCTGCTGAGTTAAGGCAAAGTGGCTGTGGCTTCTTGCTGAACACATGTAGTTTACTGTTTTGATGCCAAGAGGTTAACAAACCTTGACAGCTCAGCTGGCCCTTCCTGAAACCTGACAAGTCCACGGACATGACTGGCACATAACCTCTGCAGTGTCCAAGGGCAAAACTCACTGACACTCCATAAGCTTTCAGACAACTAAACATCACTGCTTCTAGGGGATTTAGCTCTTACAGTGGCCTAGATAGAAAAGTCAGCCCTGAGTATGAACTGCAACCTGCACCGTCCTCCCAGAGAGGGGATTCACCACCTGGCAGCAGGATTATCTGGAAACTACAAGCCTGTCCTACAAGAGCTCCTCAAACTAGTTTTATTACCCTTGAGACTGAACAGACAGACCTTTCCAACTGGAGCCTGGTCCAGCACAATGACTGAACGGCTCTATCCATATGAAGTCTAGACCCACAGAACGCTCTGCACTCCTTGCCCAGGGTTATGTTCATATGCCCTTCCAAAGGCTGAGGGAGCTGGGTCTCCTGAGCTTGGCAAAAAGAAAACGGAGGTCTAGGTGATCCTGCTGTGTCAGGGGGATTGGACTGGATGATCTTTCCAGGTCCCTTCCAATCCCGAATAGTTTGTGATGCAGTCTAAACTGAGACGAAGTCTGCCTGTGAATGGTGGTGAATGCAGCATGTCACGAGAGGTCCTGCAGCTGTGGAGCCTTCTAGGGACTGCTCACTGAATGCCCTGACTCCTGCTCCCCCCCCCCCCCCCCCCCAACTTCTCTGTTTACCTCAGTAAAAACATTTACCTCCTCTGTCTAGAGGCATTTTTTTTCACCTGTTGATAACAGCTGGATGCAAAAAGTCACCAAGCCTATTTGGAGGCCAGGATGGGCTCTTAAGATTGTCTACTCTGTGAGTTATCACCTCCCATCTCATTTCAAACTGATGATTTCATATTATAATACAGAAAATCTGTTAGGAAGTTATCGAGTCTTGCTTTAAATATGTCAAGCGCAAGTGATTAAGCTCAGCTTCCAGGGAGATGGTTCTGGTAGTCACTTACATTCAGCATTAAAAATTCACACGGAATGTCATGTTCCAACTTGCATTTCCTAAGCTTCCAGAAGCTGCATCTTGAAATACCAGTGCTAAATTATACAGCTTGCTAGGATCAGAGAGATTCTCCACCAGGATGGTGTGATCTGCCATCTGCTGTGCAAAAAGCAGGGCAAGCTTTTTGTGAGAGCCCTTCAGGCTTGAGGAATTGCGTGCTTACGCGCCGCCAGCTATCACCAGGCTATGGGGCTGTTCACTGCACACGTGCAGGCAAGAAGGAACGCATCGCGATGACCTGTGACATACCATGGGGAATTTCAAGACCTGAGAAGAGAGATGAGTCAAAAGGTGATCTAGCAGACTTCTTTTTTGTTTTGGTTTGGCTTGGCTTAGAGCTACAAGAAATGTGTTACCATAGAATCACAGAACATCAGAGACTGGAAGGGGCTTCAAAAGTTCACCTAGTCCAATTCCCCTGTCAGAGCAGCATCACCTAGACCAAGTCGCACAAGAACACATCCAGGCGGGTTTTAAACCTCTCCAGAGCAGGAGACTCCACAACTCCCCTGGGTAGCCTGTTCCAGGGTTCTGCCACCCTCATTGTGAAGTTCCCTCTCATATTTATGTGGAACCTCCTACCTTCATTTAACTAACCACCCTTTCCTGGGCTACAACATAAGACCTGATCTGGTTGAGGGAGTCCAACAGGAGGCTAAGAGGATGATTGGAGCACCTAACTTAAGAGAACAGACCGAGAAACCTGGGGCTTATTAGTCTGGAGAGGAAAAGACTATGAGGGGATTTAATCACTGTCTATAAATCCATGAGGGCAGGGTGTTAAGAAGAAAGTGAGAATCTCTTCACTCGCACCCTGTGATGGACAAGTGGGGTTGCCCGGGGAAGTTGTAGAATCTCCTTCTCTGGAGTCTTTAAGATGCATCTGGTGGTGTTCCTGTGTGACCTGTGTCCTAGGTTCCATTGTCCTGCTTGAGCAGGGGGTGGTGGACTCTATGATCTGTGGAAGTCCTTTCCAACCTCTGTGTGTCTGTGCACCCCATCCTCTCTGCCGGTCCATTCTTTGTGGTACCTTTCCAAATATTTTAGATCAAATAATCCCCTCTGAATACCTGGCATGGATCTGGAACAACCTTGGAGATGTGAAGGGGAGATGGGTTTCCTGCTCTGTTGGAAGTACCACACATGTAAAGGGAGAGGGGGAGAGAAGATGGTTTGAAAGTGGAAGGCAAATAAAGTGATGGAAAATACATAATGAATTTCAGATGATTCACCAACGACTCAGCTAGAAATTCAGAGGGGAACTGACAGACAGAAAAGGAAATGCAAATCAGATAAGCAATAAAGCAGCAGAGCTGCACAGCCCCGCATTCTCCTCAGATTTCTCAGAAGTCAGTGTGTTTAGACTTGACTTTGAATTGACACAATGGGCACATTTTACTTGATGTCTTACTAGCGACCGAGCCAAATCACAGTGCACTTTAGCACTCCAGCGTTCTAATAAGCATTTGCTTCAAAGCAGCAGTTCAGATCTCCCTGTGAATTTTGTCAAGTACACATCATATCAAAGGATAAGCATTTGCCAAAGCCTTTCTTCAGCCACAAAGCAGGGGGAAGGTTTGTGTAAAGAATGTCAAGTTGCACCTGCTGGCTCACACTGGGAGGATGAAAGGAACGACTGGAATTTCTGCCACTATTGGCTTTTTATTTTTCATTTCTTGAAGTATTTTTTGTCAATGTGAAAAGGCTGGTCGCGTTACAAAAGCGTGATGTTGCTGTAAGCCTATTCAGGGCCCTTCAAATGGGGAGATAATAGATTTGTGGCTAATAAAGTGGTACTTGTCTGTGAAGCGGAAGAGTGGAATTAGGTTGGCATGTTAACAAGACAGCGATGCCGCGAAGGCAGCCTGAGGTGTTACACGTCCTTTGCTGCATCTAAGCTCAGACTTCCAGTGCCTCCACCCATAAGTCCACAGCAGGCATGAGATGGTCTTTTTGCCCACATGGGCACAGCAGTCAGGGTCCACAGGCCTCACAGGGAAGTTAACTTCCCACTAGCTATGCTGAGGGAGAGGAAGTCTCATTTCTACCCTTTGGCTTCACCCAGAGTGATTTTGCCAGCACAGAAGAGGAGGCAGCAGGGAGTAGTTGGTTCATAGAGTCATTAGAGATTGGAAGGGGCCTGGAAAGATCATCTAGTCCAATACCCCTGACACAGCAGGATCACCTAGACCAAGTCACACAGGAACATATCCAGGTGGGTCTTAAACATCTTCAGAGAAGGAGACTCCACAACTCCCCTGGGCAGCCTGTTCCAGTGCTCTATCACTCTCACTGTGAAGAAGTTCCTTCTGATATTTGTATGGAACCTCCAATGTTCCAGCTCACACCCATTGCCCCTTGTTCTATCACTAGATGACATTGAGAAGAGCCTGGGCCCATTCTCCTAACACCCACTCTACAAATATTTACAGGCATTAGTGAGGTCACCCCTCAGTCTCCTCTTTTCCAAGCTAAAGAGACCCGGCTCCCTCAGCCTCTCCTCATAAGGAGGTGCTCCACTTCCGTCATGATCCTCCTTGCCCTACGCTGGACTCCCTCCAGCAGCTCCACATCTCTCCCTTAGGCAGCAGGGCTCTACAGAGAGCGTGGCTTAGACCTGCACGAAGTGAATTCAAAGGCATGTTGTTGCCTAAGCTACTATGTGACTTCAGATGTCCCTGTTCTCTGAGCTCAGTGTCTGTTTTCAGTATAAATTATGAACATATGCAGGGAATAAAGCAGTTGTTTCAATAAAACAACAGTTTTTAAGGTGTAGGAGAAGGGACCTACAAAGATTTGTGTGAGCATGGGAGTAGTGAATGGCCTTAGTCATTGAATCATAGAGAGTCACAAAATAGTAGTGATTGGAAGGGACCAGGAAAGATTTTCTAGCCCAATTCCCCCACTAGTGGAGGATCTCCAAGATGCACAGGAACATGTCCAGGTGGATTTTAAAAATCTCCAGAGAAGGAGATGCCACAAACTTCCTGGGCAGCCCCTTCCAGTCCTCTGTCACCCTCGCTGGGAAGAAGTTCCTTCTGATATTGATGTGGAAGATCCTCTGTTCCAGCTCACACCCATTGCACCTTGTCCTATCATTGGGTGCCACTGAACAGAGCCTGTCTCCATCCTCCTGACACCCATCCTTTCCATATTTATCAACATTAATGAAGTCACCCCTCAGTCTCCTCTTTTCCAAGTGCAAGAGACCCAGCTCCCTCAGCCTTTCCTCATCAGGGAGATGCTTCACTCCCTTCATCATCTTTGTGGCTCTGCACTGGACTCTCAAGCAGTTCTGTGTCCTTCTGGAACTGAGGGGCCCATAACTGGACACAACACTCTAGTTGCAATTTCACCAGGGCAGAGTAGAGGGGTAGAAGAACCTCCCTCAATCTACTAACCACCCCCCTTCTAATCCACCCCAGGATGCCATTGTTCTTAGCCACAAGAGCACATTGCTGGCTCACGGTCATCCTGCTGGCCACCAGAACCTCCAGGTCCCTTTCTCTTACACTGCTCTCCAACAGGTCAATCCCCAACCTACACTGGTACCCAGTTATTCTTACCCAGGTGCCAGACTCTACCCTGTCCTTGCTATAGCTCATTCAGTTTTTCCTGGCCCAACTCTCCAGCCAGTCCTTCCGTGCCCGTTTCCATTTCACTAGCAAAGAAGAACATCGCTTCCGTTTGTAGTGCGGGGGCTTGGCAGTGAAGCTCAAAGAATGAGCTTCTGAGATCCTTTTGCAGCTGAGCCCATCTCCACAGCGAATGGTCACATTAGATGGGTTAGTGAGATGCAGACACTAGATGTATTAAATAAACTCAAGCCGTTATCACAAGAGCACATGGAAAGTCAGGGAGTAGAAAACAGGGCTGCCTTTCCCACAGCCCCACAACCCTTTCCCCTTCCCTGTGCAGCAAGGGATTACTAAGAGTGGAAAATAACATTAGGCAGCAGAACTCCAGCCAGCTAGTCTGAGAAGGAGGGGCCAGAAAACCGATTAAGGAGGCTTCTCTGGTTTTTGTCATCTACGCTAGCAATTGCCTTTCAAATTGTTTCTCAGGTTTTGTCCTTTTCCTGTTATGATATTAATTTTCAAGTTATTGCCCCCTTTCATCTACGAATGGGGTAAAAACAAGTTACTCCTGATTTGTGAGTGACTACTTAAAAGCTACTGGTTACTTTGGTGTAGGGGGGACTTTGCTTTCACTTTTCAGGAGATTGCTCATAGTAATTAGCTCCTAATTCCAGCTGGTTTTGCATGAGATGAGAAAGAGGCACCAAATCAAACAGCACATCTTCCTTTTTGAGTGCTATAAGCAGCCCTCAGAGACCAACTGTGCCCTAGAGACAGTTTGTCTTCTCTGAAGCATCAGCAGAGGAGATAGGTAACACAGAGCTACTGATGGCAACACACAGAGCACTTCTCTGTGAAGTTACTAGGTCTAATTAGAACTTGGCTCAAGCCAAGCCTTTGGATCAGGTACAGCAAAGCTCTGCTGCCTTCTGCATCCAGACACAACGTTTAGACATGATCCAATTCCTGGTTCAGCCTAGCATTGTGCTCACTTGGAAAGGGATGGGACTCATCTCTAATTCAAGCCAGCCGGATCGGAGTCCTGTCCAAAGTTGCCATCTGCTGCCTGATCTGTGGCCTGATGAGAAGAGTTTGCTGTTCTGCCTTGCTTTTTCCAGAAGGAGGGCAAAGCAGCAGCAATTTCTGCATCTGCTAAGAAAAGAGAAGTGAAAAGCCCAAACTAAACAGTTCTACCTACTAGTTTATCCAGCACTGGTTTTGCACTGCTGCAGATTTATAAACAGGCTAAAACCTGTCCCTTACAACTTCACATCTTGGCCTCTTAAACTCACTCCAAACATGCTTGCATTTCTAACCATACGTGGAAAATACTACAGAATTTGCTCAGGAATTGCTTGTTTCACTCATCCATGTCCTCTTCAGCTTTGTGAAAACAAAAAGGTATTGCAAGTGTCTAAACTGAGGGCTACTGCCACGGATTTGCCCGGCTTACAGCATTACAGGCTGTCCCAGGGTGGGCAGCTCTTGCAGTCTCCATAGTCTTAAACTCAGTGTCCTGCACCACAGGAAGATTCTGCAAGGTGTCAACTTCATAGGCTTCCTGTGTGATGAGAAAAACCCCTCTGCTTGTTCCACCTCCCAACCCACTTCACCTTGCTCCTTGCTGTGTGCTGCACTGTACAGCCTAACTCGGCCCAATTTACTCTTTACATACTAGTCAGCTACACTGCACCCTATGAACCCCCTGAGAAGCACAGCTCTGTCCCAAGCAGCAGACTTCTACCGATTTTCCAGCCTTAGGTTACAGAGAACAGAAGCCCCTGTGTACATCACTTTGACCCTGGCAATCTGTGCCCAGAGCTACCAGACTAATGGGAACACGATGAGTGGCTTCTGTAAAAGTGCTTGTGGCAGAAAGTAAGGACACTAGAGGTAGAGAGGGGATGGAACTTGAAAACTGTAAAATATAGCAGAAACTGACTGGGTGACTCTTTTAACTCCACTGTTCCTAGAGGTGCTGAAAAGCAATAAGTAAATAAACTCCCACATAGCTGATAGGGGGTTTGGTTTGGTTTTGCTTTTCTTCCTGGTTTTTTTTTGGTTTGTAAGTGCACCCACGTCCATTTCTGTTTCTGATGGACTCAGATGGTTTTGGTAAATCCCCTTAATGGGACATTAAACTTCTCTGCATGTGGCTTAAAATCCTCTGGGTATACGGCTGACGTGACTCAGTGTCCCCCAGATTGCTTTCACATCCACCAGACCGTCCTTTCAAGCCAAGCCTCGGAGGCAGGGAAAGTCAAAGCAGCGCTGAAGGTGCCTATCAGAGTAACGGGCTTCATTAAATAGATGGGAAGATGAATCACAGAACATTAGGGATTGGAAGCCACCTCGAAAGATCATCTAGTCCAATCCCCCTGCCACAGCAACATCATCTAGACCAAGTTTCACAGGAATATATCCAGGTGGGTTTTAAACATTGCCAGAGAAGGAGACTCCACAACCCTCCCTGGGCAGTGTGTTCCAGTGCAGTTCTGGGGCTCTTTAACTTGAAGAGGAGACTGAGGAGTGACATCATTAATGTCTATAAATATGTGAATTGTGGGTGTCAGGAGGATGGAGCCAGGCTCTTGTCAGTGTCATGTAGTGATAGGATGACGGGCAACGGGTGTGAGCTGGAACATAGGAGGTTCCATATCAATATCAGAAGGAACTTCTTCCCAGTGAGGGTGATGGAGCACTTGGAACAGGCTGCCCAGGGGAGTTGTGGAGTCTCCTTCACTGGAGATGTTTAAAACCCACCTGGATGTGTTCCTGTGTGAACCACACCAGATCACTAAGCATATGATAAGCATCTGCAGAACTGACTACTGGGTGTGCTCTCCTATAATGTCTTAACAGTATTAAAAACCATACTAAGTGGATGGTTAAAAAGAGTTAATGATTACTTCCATTTCAGACTTCTAACCCAAATTTAGTTAGAGTTCACAAAATTGAGTGTTTACCCCCGTGAGCTCCAGACCACAGTGTTTGTTGGGATAGAACAGTCACAGGTGCTGCATCTTTTTCATATACCAGTGGTTCTGACAGCTGGGTTAAGAATAACCAAACTTCTTAATACACAAGATAAAAAAATGCCCAGAGATGGGATAAGACATAAGCTTTGTGCTGCAAAGGGAAGAAAATCTTACCAGAAGCCACAGATACACAGATCTTTAGGGGTTGGAAGGGACCACCCAAGGTCATAGAGACCACAGAACCTAGAGTAGGTCTTACAGGAATGCATCCAGATGGGTCTGGAAAATCTCCAGAGAAGAAGACTCCGCACTCTCCCTGAGCAGCCCGTTCCAGTGCTCTGTCACCCTTACAGTAAAGAAGTTCTTCCTCTTGTTGAGGTGGAACTTCCTGTGCTCCAGCTGACACCCATTGCCCCTTGTGCTATCACAGGGCACAGGTCAAAAGAGATTGTCTCTTTCTTCTTGACACCCAGCCCTCATGCATTTATAGCCTGTGATTAAGTCCCCTTGTAACCTTCTCCTCTCCAAACTGAAATGTCCCAGGTGTCTCAATCTTTCTGCATAAGACAAGTGCTCCAATCCCTTCACGATGAAGAATGAAGAGCTGGTTACTAAAGAACTGAACACAACAAGTTCCTCTTCATTTAATTTACCCTTCTGTTCAACCCCTAAGGCAATTCTTGCCAGTGAGGTGTAGGAAACAACACAAGTCAGTGATAAGCAAAGCAGTGAGTCTCAGAGACACTACTTAGCTTTGCAGGCGCACACACACAAACTCGTGTTTTCATATGTACGTATTTTATGTCATTCTTTTTCCCCACCACCTTTGCTTTCCCTGCCATTTAATTACCAGCATGTTTCTGATGTCAAAACAAGCACAAAATATAGCTGTGCGTAGGGAACGCAAACCTTAATTAAGATGAACTTTTGGATACAACACAAAGGCAGGCTTTACGTTTTCAATGGAAAAATACTTCCAGTTTATAAAATATTCCCAGATGTGCTTTTGACTCTCTAAATCTCTCCTTGTCTTGAAAAAGTACAGCTTAATTTAAAAACTGCAAGACTCATCTTCCATGAAGGAACTTTCCTTCTTGGAATTTTGGACAATATTCAATTCCACTGATTCTGGTGAAGTTCAGGGTGAGACGGAGCAAACCATCTTGAAACCATTAAAATGGTGGGAAATAAATTCAGACAGAATTAAATTTTCTTTTCATTTATGTTGAGGAACAATGATCTTAAATTTGAACATCTTGAATCTACCCCAGAAAACATTAGACAAAAAATTTGAAACAGTAAAAAAAAAGTTACATCTATTTATGGTCGGATTCCAAAACCTGATACAGACCCTACTTCCTTCTTTCCAGTTTAATAGGACTATTTGTCAAGAGAGATGCTTCTTCCCCTTGACTCTGCCCTAGTGAGGCTCCACATTGAGCACTGCATCCAGTTCTGCTGTCCCCACCATTAGAGAGACATGTGTCGGAACGAGTCCAGAGGAGGGCCACGAGGATGATCTAGAGGCTGGAGCACCTCTTCTATGAGGATAATCTGAGGGAGACAGGATTCTTCAGCCTAGGGAAGAGAAGGCTTTGGGATGACCTTAGAGCAGCCTTCCAATATTTGAAGGGAAACTACAGGAAGGCTGGAGATGGACTTTTTACAAGAGTGTCCAGTGACAGGACAAGGGCAAATGGCTTTAAACTGAAGGAGAAGACGTTCAGATTGGAACTTAGGAAGAAATTCTTCACTAAGAGGCTGGTAAGATTCTGGACTAGGCTACCCAGAGAGGCTGTGGATGCTGCCTCTGTGGAGATGTTCAAGGCCAGACTGGATGAGGCTTTGAGACAGCTAGTCGAGTCAAAAGGCATCTCTGCTCATAGCAGGGATGTTGGATTTGATGACCTCTGAGGTCCCTTCCAACCTAAGCCATTCTATGAGAACACAGCAGTTCCTTAGTCTGAGCACATCAGGAGCTAATCTTTGTCAATAAAATACAATCTGTGCAAGTGGTGCTAATTGCTGGCAAGGTTATACTTGTCTATAAGTGGTTGCAGTCAGTAGATGAAAAGCAAACCTCACCCCTCTAAACTTAGTGGAACTGTGCAAGTGGACTTCCAAAGTTTCCACAAGTTCCTGGAATAAATTCCCTTTTTTATTCAGAAGTGTGACAGAGACTTTTATTCTGATTCCCTGTATTTGTTATCGTAGTGCTGTCGCAAATCTGAAGGTCTTCAGGGTTCCGTGCAAAGATGCCTTAGACATGATTAAAAAGCACCTGTGTGGATCCTCCTAGGTGAAGTGCCTGCTAATGGAAAACACTTGTGCATCCCAAAGGAGGAATGAGTAAAACCAGCTGCTGCCAAAAGCAAATGGAAAAATGTCAGGCAGAGCATTCTGAAGACAGTGCACAGCCCTTGTTCCATGGATTCACTCTGGTATGCAGCAGGGATTTTATGCCTCCTTTGATACGTCAGGATCACTATCCTCACCTGAAGAAAGTCCTGAGTTTAAAGAATGTCCAAAATGACCACGATGCTAAATCCTAGAATCATTAGGGATTAGGGTGACCTCGAAAGAACATGTAGTCCAATCCCCCTGCCACTGCAGGATCACCTAGACCAAGTCAGTCAGGCAGGGTTAGAAGGGACCACAGGATCATCCCATTCCAACTCCTCTGCCATGGGCAGGGACATCTCACCCTAGATCAGGCTGGCCAGAGCCTTATCCAGCCTGGCCTTAAACACCTCCAAGGATGGGGCCTCCATCACTTTCCAGGTAGGTTTTAAACATCTCCAGAGAAGGAGACTCCACACTCCACAACCCCCCTGGGCAGCCTGTTGCAGTGCTCCACCACCCTCACTGGGAAGAAGTTCCTTCTGATATTTATATGGAATCTCCTGTGTTCCAGCTCACACCCATTGCCCCTTGTGCTATCACTAGATGACATTGAGAAGAGCCTGGCTCCATCCTCCTGACACCCACCCCTTACATATTTACAGACATGAATGAGGTCACCCCTCAGTCACCTCTTCTCCAAGCCAGAGAGAACCATCACACATTCACTTTAGCCTTGTCCTCGCAATCCTCCCTCCCTGCCTTTCAAGCAAACTGTGGAAGAGCGGTTCCCAATATCACAGAATCACAATTTTTAGGGATTGGAAGAGACCTCAAAAGATCATCCAGTCCAATCCCCCTGCCACAGCAGGATCACCTAGACCAAGTTGCACATATCCAAGCAGGTTTTTCAGTGACTCCAGAGAAGGAGACTACACAACGATCCTGGGCAGCCTGTTCCAGTGCTCTGTCACTCTCACTGGGAAGAAGATCCTTCTCCTATTTGATGTAGAACCTCTGATGCTCCAGTTTGATAATTTCATGGGATTTTTCAGGCATCTGTAAGTTACAAGTACTGGCTCTGAACAATGTGAAAGAGCTTAGACAAATTAAAATACAAACCTACTGGGCATTTCTGATATTGAACACTTGGCTTCGTGTAATTGATGACTTGGGGAATTCTAGAAATTAGTGAGTGAAATAGAATTTGCACTTAGGAAAGATTTGGTGTTCGTGATGCAAGATTGCCTAAGGATATACTTTGGTTTTGGGTCAGCTTTGCAGGCGCTAGACCCCAATGCCATTTTCACAGAGAAGGTGACCTACAATGGGATAATTCTGATGAGATCAGGTCACAAAGACAGAATTCGATGATCTTGAACTGGATAAACTGGTTGTAAATGCACTTTCATCAGGCTTGGAGCGCACACAGATGGGATTAGAGATTCTTGGGCTTCTAATAACAAGGTTATAAAGAGACTAAACTCTTAGCTTCACTATTAAAAACCCAAACCAGCCAGGCAGGGCTCATTTGGAGAGCTTTAGACTAGATTCAAAACGGGAGTGGGATTGTTGCTGGGTGTGCACCAGTGGGAGAGAGCTCTGGTCTTGATGAAAACCAGGCAGCCTCCCACTGTCCTGGGGTGAAATCAAAGTGCTCAGCTCACTCCCTGAAATGCCTGTACACAATGCACGCAGTATGGGGAACAAGTAGGAGGAGTTAGAAATCTGTGTCCAGTCAGGCGGTTATGGAACAGGCTGCCCAACAGGGAGGCTGTGGAGTCTCCTTCTCTGGAGACATTTAAAACCCACCTGGATGTGTTCCTGTGTGACTTGGTCTAGAAGATCCTGCTGTGGCAGAGGGATTGGACTGGATGATCTTTCGAGGTCCCTTCCAATCCCTAATGTTCTGTGATTCTATGATTATTATTACACAGATCTTATTTGGATCTGGTTCTAGAAATATACATAACTTCTATTTTCGAAAAGGGTAGGAAGGAGGAGCCAGGGAACTACAGGCCAGTCAGTCTCACCTCTGTGCCTGGTAAGATCATGGAGCAGATCCTCCTGGAAGCACTACTGAGACAGGAGAATAGTGAAGAGATGATTTGGTACAATCAGCATGGCTTGACCAAGGGCAAATCCTGCCTGATGAACCTGGTGGCCTTCTATGAACAGGTCACAACATTAATGGATGAGGCGGGGGGGGACTGATGTCATTTACCTGGACCTCAGCAAAGCCTTTAACACTGTCCCGCACCACATTCTGGTCTCCAAGCTGGTGGAACATGGCTTTGATGGGTGGAGCAGTAGATGGATGAAGAACTGGCTTGATGGCTGCACCCAGAGAGTGGTTGTCGATGGATCCATGACCAGTGACAAGTGAAGTCCCTCAGGGATCAGTCCTGGGACCAGTCTTGTTCAACATCTTTGTCAGTGACATGGACAAGGCATTGAGTGCACCCTCAGCAAGTTTGCTGATGACACCAAGCTGCGTGGTGCAGCAGACACACTGGAAGGCAGAGATGCCATCCAGAGGGACCTGGAAAGGCTAGAGAGTTGGACATAAACCAACCTGATGGGGTTCAACAAGACCAAGTGTAAGGTCCTGCATTAGGGTCAAGGCAATCCTAAACACAAGTACAGGCTGGGCAGTGACTGGCTGCAGAGTAGCCCTGAGGAGAGGGACTTGGGGCTGCTTGTGGACAAAAAGCTCAACATGAGCCAGCAGTGTGCAATTGCCGCCCGGAAGGCAAACCGGATCCTGGGCTGCATCAGGAGAAGTGTGGCCAGCAGGTTGAGGGAGGAGATTCTCCCCCTCTACTCTGCTCTGGTGAGACCCCACCTGGAGCACTGCCTCCAGTTCTGGAGCCCTTGTGACCAGAAGGATGTGGACGTGCTGGAGTGAGTGCAGAGGAGGGCCATGAGGATGATCAGAGGGCTGGACCACCTCTCCTATGAGGCCAGACTGAGAGAGTTGGGGCTGTTCAGTCTGGAGAAGAGGAGGCTCCCAGGTGACCTTCTTGTGGCCTTCCAGTATCTGAAGGGGGCCTACAAAAAGGCTGGAGAGGGGCTTTTTAGGATGTCAGGTAGCGACAGGACTAGGGGGAATGGAGCAAAGCTGGAGATGGGTAGATTTAGAGTGGATGTGAGGAGGAAGTTCTTCACTGTGAGAGTGGTGAGAGCCTGGAATGGGTTGCCCAGGGAGGTGGTGGAGGCCCCATCCCTGGAGGTGTTTAAGGCTGGGCTGGATGAGGCTCTGTGCAGCCTGATCTAGGGTGGGGTGTCCCTGCCCATGGTGGGGGAGTTGGAACTGGATGATCCTGTGGTCCCTTCCAGCCCTGACTGACTGTATGACTTGGTCTACGTGATCCTGTTGTGGTGGTGGGATTGGACTAGATGATCTTTTGAGATCCCTTCCAATCCCTGATGTTCTGTGACTCTGTGATTCAACTTTTCAGAAGACACAATTTCTGAATCCAGTACCTGCTGCCAGAGGGAATTTGAATAACTTAATATGTATGCCCTTTGGCAGTCCTGCCAACCATGGATATGACAACTCTCAGAGCCTGGAAAGTCAATCACTCACTACTGTCACAAATGTTCCTGAAAACAAAGCCACCATATGTTTATGCAGACATGAGTTACTCTCCTGGCTCAAGTGTATGAAGATGAAATATAGAGCACTCATCAGACAACTCCAGCACACTGCTCGGCTCTCTCCCTTCTTCCTCTACTGAGTTGAGTCTTTTTTAATTATAAAGATTAACGTTTTCATCTCTTTTGCAGTTTCTCAAAAATATGGCTACTGCATACTTCTAGGGAAGCAGACCATGGGTCAGGACATGCAACAGTAATTCAGAAGACAACGAGAAAAATCCAGATAGCTCGTGATTCAGAGTGCTCTGTAGCATCTGGAATTTACTTCTCTAAATCTAATGTCTGATCTCCCATCTAGGTGATCCTGCTGTGTGTGGCAGAAGGATTGGACTAGAAGATCTTTTCAGGTCCCTTCCAATCCTTAATGATTCTATGATTTTACACAGAATTTAGGTGCCCTATTGACTCTTTATTTAAGCAAACACTTGAGCCACTTCAACTGAGCAACTCCAAGTTTAGCATAAAAGTAGAAACAGGAAGCATAAAAATAATGCAGTTGGAGAAAGTCCTCATCTGATTTTATTATGTTATATGTAAAATTATTTTCTATGGCTTTCTTTGCTTTAATGTTGATAAAAGCATCAGTTTGCTCAGAACAGGTTGAGCGTTGCTTTGTTGCAGCTACTTGTTTCCATCAATCCACAGGAACTAACACAATAATAACACGCTGTCCGAGATGATTTATGATCTCACTGCACTTATGCAAATGCCTAACTTTCAGATGTGAATCAAACTACTGTGGTAACGTGTCAAACAACTTGCGAAGTATTTAAACAGCTGACTACACCTGTTTCCACTTTGTGAAGGCTTTCAAGTCGGGGCTGCTTTGATTCAAAGGGGTATGTTTAGTTTAGCACATTACTATTCAATATGAAAATTAAAATTGCCTTCTCCTGGGTATAACAATGCGATGAGGTCTAACGGCACACGGGTCTCTTAAAACGCTGGGGCGCAACTGTCGCCGACTGACTGGGTGGTTCTCATCAGAGGAAGTGAAAGCAGCACAGCTCACAGAGAGTGCACAGCGTTTCCAGAAGCAGCCTCGTGCATGAGTGCAAAATAAGCACCAGGCTGAGACCTATCTATGGGCCTGATCTGGCAGGCAGCTGCAGGTTAGCTTGAAACTTAATAGCTTTAGAATGTGAGTGAAGACCAAGTCCCAGTTCACACTATCTGTAGTTGAACTTCATTACTTTGAGGATAATTGTGGGCTCAAACACATATATATATGTGTATATATATACACACACACACACACATGCATATATACATATTTTTTATATATACACATATATAAAAAATCATATATGCATATACACACACATTTATTTTTATTTATACATATATATATGCGTGCATGTATGTATGTAATACTTTATTGCTATCTGATAGAAGAGGGAAGGAGGTAGAAGCTGATGTCAGGCTACATAAGCTACTACCTTAGCTTTGGCAACTACTGCATCTCTAATTCATCCACAGAATTATTGCGGCTGGAAAAGCCCTCCAGGATCATCCAGCTCAGCCCAGGACCTAACATCACCACAATCACCTAGACCAGGACACTAAGGGCCACAGCTAGTCTGTTCTTAAACACCTCCAGGGATGGGGACTGCACCAGTGCCCTGGGCAGTCCAGACCAGTGCTCCATCTGCCTTTCCATGAGGAAGGGCTTCCTAACATTCAACCTAACCCCTGTCCCCTGGAGCAGCTTCAGGACCTGCCCTCTTGTTTGTCTCTAATTGCCTGGGAGAAGAGCCTGACCCCCACCTGATTATGACCTCCTTTTAGGCTGCCCAGGGGGGTTCTGGAGTCTCCTTCTCTGGAGACATTTAAAATCCACCTGGATAATGTTCCTGTGCAACTTGGTCTAGGTGATCCTGCTGTGTCAGGGGGATTGGACTGGATGATCTTTTGAGGTTCCTTCCAACCCCTAATGATTCTATGATTCAGGCAATTGTAGAGAGGGAGAAGGTCCCCTGAGTCTCTTGTTCTCCAGGCTAAACACTCCCAGCTCCCACAGTCTCTCCTCATCACACTTTCCTTCTAGTCCCTTTACCAGCCTCATTGCTCTTCAGTAGATCAGTGTGGGGCTTCAAGACCATGCAGTCACTATTATCTGGTTACCCACTTGCATGACAGTCCCTGGAGCGTTTCTGTCTTGTGTGGTGAAGGTACACGACCCACATGGAAAGGGCCATTCTGGTAAGAGCCTGCTGCCTTAGCTGACACGAAGTTACCCATGTCAAGGCTAGACCTTGTAGAATGAACATGCACACACCCACAGCTGTGCCTACACGGAGGAGGACCCTCTAGGCAAATTGCATTGCAGATGTAAGCTTATGCTCAGATGTAACAGTGAGAAATAATGAGGAGGGATTTAGCACTAACTGTCTCACACTCCTTGCACAAGCTGCTGCTGCATTCAGCCCTTCAAGGTCCATGCACACTCCCATTTTCATGCACGTAGGGATAGATTGTCAGAGCTGACTATTTGTGGTTGTGCTAAACCCCGAAGATGTGATCAGAGCATACTGGACACAAAATGTACAAGGTTGTAAAATAGCTGCTGATTTGGCAACTCAAGGCAAACGCTGTGTCATTCATCACAGAACACTAGGGATTGGAAGGGACCTCAAGAGGTCATCCAGGCCAATCACCTAGCGTAAAATTCCTGCTGTGCCCACTGCTGGTTATTTGAACTCTGCCGCTTCTGGCGTGCAAAGACAAGAACAGGGCTTTTTGAAAATAGTGTGGTTTCAGCTCAGGGTCATTAGACAAATGCAGTATAAAAGACTTGGATAATGGAACACAGGAAATAAATAAATCTGCTTGGACATCAAATAATCCAGTGTTTAATCGGGCTAGATGAGGTCAGTGGGTGAAGAGACAGAGATGGAATGTCAGATTAGCTAAGCAAGGTTGGGCCTGGTTTGTACTTGGGTGGGAGACAGTCCGGGTACACCAGGTGCTGTAGGCTTACCCTGCCCTAGCAGGGGCGTTGGACTTAGATGATCTTTCACGTTGTCTTCCAATCCCTAATGTTCTATCATTCTGTGATTTTGAAATACTTTGTTTGCCAATGCTGGAGGCAATTTGGTCACCTATGAAAGCTACATCAGTCATTTCCCAGTTAAACTGTGTTAAATGTGTATACTTCTGCAGAACAACCAGAAGCCTGCACCTGGATTGTATGCTCTACATAAGCAATTTAATTAGACAATATCTCCAAGGAAGGTCCTTGAAGAGTGGAGAACAGCACCACAAAACAAGATGTGAGAGGAAAAAAAAATCCCAAGCAAGGCTCTAATACACAAAATTGATAAGTACTCAATTTTGGTATCTAATAATTTAAGGTTTTCCTGGATTATCAGAGTGTTGCTGCTTCTTTGGTTACAACTAGTGATCGTCGGGTTAGAACTGTCAGATGTCAGAAAACCATCTTGCATTGCACTCCACTAGCTAGTATAAAAAAATAAATGGGAGTTTGTTGGACCACTCTAGTTCCTACCAAAGTTTAAATGATTCATTTCTGTTTCGTCCCAGCTGGGCTTGGTGTACAAAGTTATTGAGCTCTTCTCAATGCCATCTGGTGATAGGACGAGGGGCAATGGGTGTCAGCTGGAACAGAGGAGGTTCCATATAAATGGCAGAAAGACCTTCTTCCCAGTGAGGGTGACAGAGCACTGGAACAGGCTGCCCAGGGAGGTTGTGGAGTCTCTTTCTCTGGAGACATTTAAAACCCACCTGGATACATTCCTGTGTAAGTTGGTCTAGGTGATTCTACTGTGGCAGGGGGATTGGACTAGATGATCTTTCAAGGTCCCTTCCAATCCCTAATGTTCTGTGATTCTGTGATTAAGCTTCAGAATCTTCTCCCCTGCGGGAATCTGGAGACATGATGCATTTTTCTTTCAGCTGCCACTTGGGTTCAAACTCATTCACTGAACAGCCACTGGACAGTTCAAGCCTCATGCACTCAAAACCTCCTGTTCTTACCTCAAGCAGTCTACAACACAGAGCACAACATCTACAACACAGGCCAAAGCATCAAATCTCCCACAGTCTGGGCAAAGCAGGAAACGTAGCTCAGAATAACCAATCTCCTTGGTCTGGCGAGCAAGCCCTCCTGAGCAGCTGAGCCCAGACTTTACTCAAGAAAGGGGAGTGACAAATCCAAACGTGTGACTCAACTAGCATTAGCGGGCAAAGCGCACGTATATCTTCCACGCTTATGTCTTGTAGACTGCCCCTGGGGGTCAAGTGAATCCAAGAGAAACATTCAAACTGAAGCACAGGGTTTCCACATAAACACAGTCATTGCAAACGTGCACTTATTTTCTGTAAGCATTTGGAAGTCTGTCTCCCCAACTGTTTGGAAGCCCCATTTCTCGGAATGACCTCATTCCTCCTTCACTTGCTGTTGGGTGAAATGCTCCCTTATTACAGAGGGTCTCCAACTTACACCACGTTTTAAGAGCCTAAAGGACTGAAAGTGATCTGTCTGTAATCCTGCCCCTTCTGAATAGAAGATACATAATTTCATACAGCAGTTTCTGTTCACAGGCCATAAATCTGTGATTGAATTAGAAGTTGGTCTCCTTCCCCTGTTCTCCCAAGGGACACCCAGAACTTGGTCTAGATACTCCAAATGGCATACATTTCACCACTGCTTATTCACTGGGTGCTGGAACAGGCTGCACAGGGAGGTGGTTAAGTCACTGTCTCTGGAGGTGTTTAAAAACTGAGTAGCTGGAGCACTTGAGGCCATTTTCTAGGGTTTAGGGAGATGTTGGGATGAGGGCTGGACTTTATGATCCTGGAGGTCCTTTCCAGCCATGATCACAGAGTTACTCTGGTTGGAAAAGACCCCTGGGATCATCAAGTCCAACCATCTACCTTATCTTACAAGTTCACCCCTAAAGCAGATCCCTCAATACCTCATCCAAATGGTCCTTAAACACATCAAGGGATGGCAACTCAACCACCTCCCTTGGAAGCCCATTCCAGTGCCTGACCACCCTTTCTGTTAAAAAAATTCTTCCTAATATCAATTCTGAACCTACCCTGTTGTAACTTTAACCCATTCCCTCTTGTTCTGTCACTAGTTACTTGTGAGAAGACACCAGCACCAACCTCTCCGTAGCATCCTTTCAGGCAGTTGTAGAGAGCAAAGAGGTCTTCTCTCGGCCTCCTCTTCTTCAAACTAAAGACCCCCAGCTTTTCCAGTCTCTCCTTATAAGCCTTATTTTCTAGGCTCTTCACCAGCTTAGTTGCCCTCCTCTGCACCTGCTTCATCACCTCCACATCTCTCTTGTATTGAGGTGCCCAAAACTGGACACAGTCCTCAAGATGTGGCCTTACCAGTGTCAAGTACAGGGGGACAATACTCCTGCTATCCACACCGTTTCTAAACCAAGCCAGGATGCCATTGGCATTCTTGGCCACCTGGGCACACTACTGGCTCAAATGATGATTCTATTCCAGCCTGTTTCATTCTTTACAAGGGTAAAACTTCACTGCTGCTGAGGTACTCCTTTCAAAATGTGTCCTTTATTTCCAGTCCTGCTTCAGACAGCTGAAGTAAATACTGGTGAGGACAGCGCTGACAGTATGATTGCAGTCCCAAAGTGGGCTTTGTAGATGTTATGAGCATACAAGTGAATATAGTCAACCAGTCCTCTGTGTGGAGGAAAAATGACTCTCTCTTCTGCCGTAATGAAACAAGTACAGCTGAACTAGTCCTTATTCAACTGATGTGACAGAAAATTCACAGCATCCTGGGGTGGATCAGAAGGGGGGTGATTAGCAGATGGAGAGAGCTTCTTCTCCCCCTCTACTCTGTCCTGGTGAGACCACATCTGGAGTATTGTGTCCAGTTCTGGGCCCCTCAGTTCAAGAAGGACAGGGAGCTGCGGGATGGAGTCCAGTGTAGAGCAACAAGGAAGAAAGTGGAATACCTCCCTGATGAGGAAAGGCTGAGGGAGCTGGGTCTCTTTAGCTCGGAGGAGACTGAGGCATGACCTCATCAATGTCTATAAGTATATGAAGGATGGGTATCAAGAGGATGGAGCCAGGCTCTTCTCAATGTCATCTAGTGATAGGATGAGGGGCAATGGGTGTGAGCTGGAACATAGATTCCATATAAATATCAGAAGGAACTTCTTCCCAATGAGGGTGATAGAGCACTGGAAGGGGCTGCCCAGGGGGGTGTGGAATCTCCTTCTCTGAAGACATTTAAAACCCCTCTGGACATGTGACTTGGTCTAGGTGTTTCTGCTGTGGCAGGGGGAATTGGACCAGATGATCTTTCGAGGTCCCTTCCAATCCCTAATGATGCTATGAAAATTGTGATCTACAAGTCACCTTTTCCCATCTCTCATTTAACTGTGAGATAAGTCTTGGCTAAATAGTTGGAATCCTTATCACAATTCAGTCACAAATCTTAAAGTGCTGAAATAGGAAAAAAAGGTCATGTGTCTGATATAACATTAAGCTGACAAAAACATCTACAGCCAGTCTCCAGGTCATCTATTAACATTTATTTTCTTAGGGGGAATAGATAATATTCCTCTAAAGCTGAAATTTAAATTACTTTTGCCGTTTAGACCCTTTAAATTGTAAACTAAGTGGATTTTTTTCATTGCATTACAAATTCCTACCTATCATCCTTCCTTTCTTCTTCACACTGAGACCTGAGCAGCTGTGATTAGTGGAAGGAAAAGTGCACTTCAGTATAAAATTAATTGCATCTACCTACCTTGTTCTCCCAAGTTTATAGCTCATTTGCTGCTGTGTCCTGCACCACCTGCTCCCTCTCGTACCTAATTTTCCTTCCCTCACAGCTTGGAAGGCAGAATGCAAAAGGGAATCAGAGCCTGGGACTTGGCTTGAGAACTATTAAGCAAATTCTAGCAGCTCTAGGAGGGTATGGAAATGTGTTATGGCAGAGGTCCTCTCAAACATGACAGGAAATACCTGTTATAAAGTGAATACACTTCAGCATCTAGCTTCACTCTAAATCAAACTAACAACCCTTTCCCATAAATCACTACACTACAGACAGCTTGGATGAAGCACAGAGTGGTGCATGAATTTCTTGTTGAACCAAAATAAAGGCACTTTGAAAATTCCCTCTGTCTTACATAAATGCCTGTATAGGAGGGTTCTTATTTTAAGTGTGAATCATACATTCACCTGATAAACACCCCCACTTGATACTTCAAATGCAGAAAATTGGTTACCTGTTCTTTAAAAGTCCCCTCTCTGTACTACTTTGCAAGTCAAAACCAGATATGACCAACTGGCAGCATTTTAGTACTTGCAGCACGATAGGAACCTCGCTTTCTATGTAGGGGTCAATGACTTCAGAGAAGACATCCATCCCTCCAAGGACAATGCTTCATTAGAGCTCTTGGAAGGTGTCAAGAGGAGAGCAACGGAAATGATCAGAGGGCTGGAGCACCTCCCCTACAAGGACAGGCTGAGCAAGTTGGGGTTGTTGAGCTTAGAGAAGAGGAAGCTTCCATAGGACCTTCCAGCAGCTTTCCAATCCATGAAGGGGTCTGCAAGAAAGCTGGGGGAGGGATGTGTATAGTGAGAGGACAAGGGGAAAGGGTTCCAGACTTGAAGAGGGGAGATGGAGGTTGGACATGAGGAACAAACTCTTTGCTATGAGGGTGTTGAGATGCTGGAACGGGTTGCCCAAGGAAGTTGTAGTTGTCCCATCCCTGGAAGTGTTGAAAGCCAAATCTGCTCTAGAGAAGGTGTCCCTGGCTATGCAGGGGGGTTGGAACTGGATAATGTTCAAGCTCTCTTCCAACCATGGCCTCTCTATGACTGATTTGATCTGTTGTTTCCTTGTTTTAACATGAAGGACTGACTGAACACAGAAGGAAGTTATTCACACATTGCTTGACGCTCCTTGCACTAAACTTGCTGTTGGTACAGATATTAAACTTCCCACATAATCATCAATTCAATGCTACACTGAAACCCATTAAAGTTAAGCTTCAGAAGTAAAGTGTATCATGCTATTTTCAAATAGTATTTATTATTTTATAAAGACTTCCCCATTTGTTCTTGTTAAACACGAAGACCATAAAACTCAGTAACACCCAATTTATTCCCAACATATGCAGTATGAAAATACTATATTTTGCTCAAGTAACTGTCAAACTATCCCATCTGGCAGCCTGTAGAATCCCTCTTGTTTGACATATCCAGACAAATAAACTCTTTAAAGGACAAAGAAAAATTAGCACTTAAAATGAAAGAATAGTAAATGTGAAGTAAAACCAATTTTAAGATACGAGCTTGCATTTTCTCTTCACTTTGGTTTTTTGGGGGTGCTTGGTTTTGCTTTCCTATTGTTTTGTCGGGGTTTTTTTTCCTTTTCATGTTTTTGTTGTGGGTTTTCTGTTTGTTTTTAGGGGTTTTTGAAGAGGTTGTTTGCTTAGAAATACTTATTTGTAAAACAAACATGGAAAACACACACACACACAAAAAGCCAACAAAAGTCCAGAACCATCTAACAGCTGAGCAAGTGTTAATTAAAACAATGTCCTCTTGAGTACAGGCACAGCTATGATCTTCACAATTCACACAGATTGTAAGGGGTTAGAAGGGACCTCCAGAAGTCATCAAGCTCAAAACCCCCCTGCTCAAGCAGGATCACATAACCTAGGGCAAGTTACACAGGAACACAGGCAGATGGGTCTGGAGACCCAACTCCCTCAGCCTTTCCCCATAAGGGAGGTGCTCCCCTTCCTTCATCATCCTTGTTGCTCTACACTGGACTCACTCCAGCAGTTCTGTGTCCTTCTTGAACTGAGGAGCCCAGAACTGGACACAATACTTCAGATGTGGTCGCACTAGGGCAGAGTAGTGAGAAGAACCTCGCTTGATCTGCTAACCACTCCCTTCTGATCCACCCCAGGATGCTGTTGGCCCTCTTGGCCACAAGAGCATATAGACATTTTATATCTTCTGTGGGCTTTTAATAATAATAGTAATAATAGAAGGATTGTTTTAAGACTTGGCCATGAACCAAACTGTATCACATTCAAAGCCGGAGGAAAAATCATGAACATGCATAATCCAGACACAGAATATCTTTCATCAGTTTTAAGCTTCACATTTGGTCTTGTATAGTTAGGAATCATGGAAAGGAGCTCAGCTAGTAACCATAAGAAGGAATAGCAATTTTCTAAGCATTAAGCCAACAGGTTGAGCCTTTCTTAATTGGGATCATCCCCTCGCACATCATTTAGGGGCTCCATAAGGGATACAAGCGAGTGGAATACGCTGCATGACTTTTCCACGAGTTCAGCCTTTCTCTCAGCTCAACAAAGCATTCTTTTCAGATAGATCTGTACACGTAGCACTATACTTCTAGACATTGGTCTTCATTTCTCAAAGTGTCTGACTTCTCCGGTCTGTTTCACATAGCTGAACTGTGAATGCATTTATATCACCCCATTGCCAAAACTGTCAGGAGTGAAGTTTTAAACCCTGGACTAGCAGCTGTAAATAAGAAAATGCTTCATTTTAAGCACTCGAGGAGTCACAGTGAATCAATAGAACTTGTCACAGACTTAAGCATCAGTTACACTTTTATATGACCATAGGCCATTCTCTCATTGGATCTCCCATCTTGTACACCTATGAGTTCATAGGTGCTCACACACTAGACATTGTTAGTCCCAAGGATTTCAGAATGCTTCAGTTTATACAATTGTGAGCCTTAAGAGCCATGTCCTGAATCCTGCTGTTTGAAATATTCAATTGCATTAAAAGAAGAAGAGGTTGTTCAGCCTGGAGAAGAGGACGCTCCCAGGACCTTAGAGCAGCTTTCCAGTATCTGAAGGGGCCTACAAGAAAGTTGGGGGAGGGCTTTTGACATGGGCATGTAGTGAGAGGACAAGGGGAAAGGGTTACAGACTTGAAGAGGGGTTGAGGTTGGATAAGAGGAACAAATTCTTTCTTGTGAGAGTGGTGAGATACTGAAGCAGGTTGCCCAAGGCAGTTGTGGATTGGAAGGAACCTTGAAAGATCTAGTCCAATCCCCTGCCACAGCAGGATCACCTGGACCAATGTACAAGACCTTTTGATTCAAAGGTCAAGTGCTTTTTTTTATTCAGAGAATAAATGCTCTTTTATGTCAGAGGTATTGCTGTCCTTCCTGCAAGGAAATAGACCACATGGGTGCTGCATGTCATCCATCCAGTTGTGGCTAAATACTTCACCACTGCTCCAAAGAGGCTTTACTTCTTGTCTAAAAGGACACCCCTCCTAGGAAATGACATATTGAGTATCATGGAGTCATAGAATCATTAGGGATTGGAAGGGACCTCAAAAGAGCATCCAGTCCAATCCTCCTGCCAGAGCAGGATCACCTAGACCACGACGCACAGAAATATGTCCAGGTGAGTGTTAAATGTCTCTAAAGAAGGAGGTGACCTCACTCTCTGAGCTACTTATTTGGACTTGCTCACACCCACTCCTCTTTCTTTACCAAGATTTCTTGCTGTAAAGGCCCTGCCCCCTTGTTCTAACAAACTCTGGGAAGGAATCTCCTCCCTGGCACAAGGCAGGCCACCAGAAGAAGCAGATGGCAGTTGTGAGCAGAGGGATGAGAGAAACCCAGATCAGAAAGCTATTTGGGAAGTAATGAGTACAAGAGCTAATTTATATTTTAATGATTAAAGAGAGATTAAAGCCAACAGCATCACGATTTTAACTCTGCAGCTGGTGGATTTCTTTGTCTTCTGGTCAATGACGCTGAATTATGAGATCGAGGGAACTTCAAAAGTGTTAAAAGATGCTATAATAATAATAAAAGGAGGTCTATAATTATCGAGGGATTATTGCATATAATGTGTAAGTGGATTGCACTTAAACAGCCTCATCAAACCAATTTCCACTGCAACTCATTGATGCCACAGATGAGGCCTTCAGGTGGAAGGATAAGCTAGAGAAATAGATGAATACTTAAGAAACAAAGTCCTCGTTTTCATGCTAATGTTCTTTTGCAGTTCAGAAGAAGGGGAGAGAAACAGTCTTTGTGGAACTTTGTGATAGAAAAGCAGCATTGCAGCAGAGGAGGAACCTCCTCTGGTGTGTCGATGCTCTGCTTCAAATGAACACTTAAAGTTGTTCATGAGAAAGCAGCAGCTGCAAGGCTTCTGCAATCCCAGCACATTTTATTACGATTCAAATATAAAAGTCAGTATCTCTCTGGTACAACCTGAATGACAGATTCATCAGGGATCAGGACATCTTCATGTTACTGTTTTTTTTATCCTCCTCTTTTTAGACAGCAAGAACAAGCTATATTCTTATGGGATGGTTCAAAAGGATTTGTCTTGCCTTGTGAGGAATGGCTAGCTGAACCCCCTGTGATGCTAAGATGTAAACTTAAATACATTTTTGTGTAACAAACCCTCTCCCAAACAGCCCCCCAACTCCAACTGTTGTGAAGACTGTCCAATCTTCCAAATAAGCTGAAAGGAGTTGCAGTGGTGAAGATGGTCCAAATCGGTGTCCAGGTGTCCAACTGGACAATCTTCACCACTGCAACTCCTTTTGGCTTATCTTCCTCCAGTACTTGCCTCAGTGAGGCTTCTTTGCCCAGCAAAGAAGTCATGAGTCAGAAACAATAAACTTTTGTTTTTCAGAAAAAAGAAAACTTTCAAGATGCTATTGAAACTAAACCCCTGTCGATGTACACAGTCTGCAATTACATTAGCCGTAAACTGAGTCTAATTCTTTTTAAACTAGGAGTAATCAGGCTCCATAACTCGTCTGGGGCTGCACATGCTTTTTTACACATTCATAAAATGCTCCTCTCTGAAGTCCACGGCCTCAGCTCCATTCAGCAATAAAGCTAGATGATGTCTATCACCACCTACTTGGGGTTCCCGTGACTCAAGAGGTGTTTGACCTGGACTTAAATGCATTCCTGTAAAAAAAATGCAAACCTCTGGAGTAAATTCTGCTATTAGACTCTGTCAAAAAGATTAGTTAAATATGTTTGCTGTCATATGTAAAATAAACAGTGGAAATGTGACTTTTGTACATGAGGAAACAGTTGCTCCTTCCCATCACAACTCATTAGTTCACCTGTAAGTTGCAGACAGTTGGGGGTCAGGCTCTCCCTGCAGGCAACCAGCGACAGGATGAGAGGGCAGCAACTGAAGCTGCCAGGGGAGGGTTAGGTTGGATGTTAGGAAGCTCTTCCTCCCTGAAAGGGTGATCAGACCCTGGAGTGGACTGCTGTGGTGGAGTCTCTATCCCTGGAGGTGTGCAAGGACAGACTGGATGTGACACCGAGTGCCTTGGTCTAGGTGATTGTGGTGGTGTTACGTCCTGGGCTTGGCTGGATGAACTCGGAGGTGTTTTTCAGCCTCAATAATTCGGTGATTCTGTGCACAAGGAGATTTCATTCACCTCCCTGTCTAGATTTCAGGTATTGTGCTAGTCTCTTTTATACAGAGCAATGCTGACTGTTCTCTGGAGAAAGGTTGCATAACTTCAGCAAGGGGCCAAATTCTCAGCTGCTATAAAGTGACGGTACATGAAAGTCAGTGGAACAGCACAAATTCACAGCTTCACAATCATTCAGACATGGGACTCAAAGCCACCCCCCGTACTTCCCATCTTGCAACATCATTTGACTCTCACTTCTGAAAGATTAAACACAAAGATGAATTAAGCCCTCTGGGTTTTTTAGCTACTAGAAGTTGCACTACTTAACAACGTAATTAATCTCCTCTATGGGTTGTTTTTTCAAACTAGGAAAGGAATTGTCATAGCATCAATTTCTGCTGGTTTCCCCCCTTCTAGTTCTGTTCTGTGTGCATATTTGCTAGTTTTCACTTAATTTTAATTCCTGTCATTAATTTCTTTCATGCTTTAGCTGGCTTGCTGCCCAAAGTCAAACTTCAAATAGAGAACTGTATTGAGACAGTCAGATTAGTGGGGTGAACGGTGCATTTCGTATTGTTTTTTAGCGAGGAACTGACAATCACACGGTAAAGTAACCACGCGGCATTTGGCACGATGGATATGACTCTTGGCGTGTTGTTCTGAAAGACCACAAATATAGTCTAAACACTGAAAAAAGATAGAATCACATTCATTCACATTCTTTGCAGACCTCACTTTTCATCAAAGATCATAAGAAATTGCTAATTATAACAAGTGTTTCAGCCATTTCACTTTAGAGGGGAGAAGAAGAAAAATACATGTGACTGCTACAGCCCCAAACCATTATTTTAGTTCCTCCATTGGCAAAATAAGAGTTGAACATAATGGAGATCAGCTGGGATTTGTTTGTGCAACTCCAGATCCTTAGACTGCTTTTACTGTCTCATTATCCCTCTATTTTCCAGTTTCTCCTGTCCAAAGACTGATCGCAGATTCAACTCAGAGGGAGAAAACTATCCTGACTCAACCCCATAAACACACAATATTGACACCTACCTGGAGGCCTGCAGCTAGTGGAGTCCCCCAAGGTTTGGTACTGGGACCAGAACTATTCAATCATGACTTGGACAACGGATTAGAAGGCATTGTCACAAAGTTTGCTGATGACACAAATCTGGGAGAAGTGGCTGACAGCCCAGCAGGCTGTGCTGCCATTTAGTGGGACCTGGTCAGGATGGAGAGTTGAGTGGGGAGATACTGAACAAACTATAACAAAGGCAGTATAGAGTCAGGCATCTGGGCAAGAACAAGTCCAGTTGCCAGTAGAGGCTGGGGACTGACCTGTTGGATAGCAGTGTGGGGGAAAGGGAACTCTGAGTTCTGGTGGACATCAGTATGACCATGAGCCAGCAATGTGCCCTTGTGACCAAGAAGGCAAATGGAATTCTGGGGTGAATTAGAAGGAGGGTTCTTAGGAGATTGAGAGGGCTTCTCCTTCTCCTCTACTCTGCTCTTGTGTGAACACACCCAGAATGTTGTGATCAGCTCTGGGCCCCTCAGTTCCAGAAGGACATGGAACTGCTAGAGAGAAAGTCCTGCGCAAAGCCACAAAGATGATGAAGGGAAGGGAACATCTCCCTGATGAGGAAAGGCTGAGGGAGCTGGGTGTCTTGAGCTTGGAATAAAGGAGACTGAGGGGTGACCTCAGTGTCTATAAATATGGGAAGGGCAGGTCCCAGGAAAACAAAACCAGGCTCCTCTCAGCAGCATCCAATGATAGCACAAGGGTCAACAGGTGTGAGCTGGAGCATAGGCAGTTCCACATAAACATGAGAAGGTACTTCTTCCCAATGAGGGTGACAAAGAACTGGAAGGGGTTGCCCACGGGGATTGTGGAGTCTCCTTCTCTGGAGACACTTAAAATCCACCTGGACATGTTCCTGTTCCACTTGATCTAGGTGATCCTGCTGTGGTGAGGGGGATTACACTAGATGATCTTTCAAGGTCCCTTCCCACCCCTAACATTCTGCTATTTCCTCATGCTTTCACTTCTCCCTAGGCTAAACACATCGACTGAACTCCTAGTAATGCTGATCACACATCCAGGATTAAGCCCTCGCTCAAGTACTCACAGCAGCTAGGAATTTGAGCCAAAATTTTCCCCCAAGGTATTCAGGCGTCTCTATTCCTTAATAATTTTTGGCAGCATACAAATGGATGCAGATTTGCATATATTTACCAAAAGCACACTGCAGCCTGCAGCTACTGTAACTTCCTTGTAGAAGAGGCACATGATTTTTTTCATAACTACAATAACAAATCTCAGCTACCAGGTGCCTTTGTGTATTTGACAAAGGCTAAGCTTGAGAGCAAGATCTGCAGTGTCCCACCTGACACACGCACTGATGACATCACCAATCAAAGCTACCTATAGTGTAATCAGTCTCCACCCTTGGAGAGCAGCTTACTAAAGAGAAGTACTAAGAGAAAGCAGCTTGCTGTAATTTTCAATGGTACATAAATAAGGCTGCCTTGTCATGCTGAGCCCTGTACAATTAACAAAATAGTGCAAAACCTGAAATGCATCTGGAAGATTTGTACCTCAGGGCATAGAAAAAGGGGAAAACCATCGTATCACAGACTCTGACTGCCTCCATGAACTGCTAAGAAGTTCATACCAGGAGCTGTGACCCATTGGTGACACTTAAAGTTAATGAGCTCTGTACCCCAAGGGAGAATGGCTGATTGATAATGAATCTGGATCCTCATGGTTACAAACATTTCTTTGTAAAATGTAGTTAACTCAGCTTCTGTTTGGGAAAATAGCCTCCCAGGAAAGGTTGACCAAGAAAGTTTTGTGTTCAGAACTAGGTTGGATGGGGCCCTGAGTAACCTGACCTAGTGGAGCTGTCCCTGCATATTCAAGGAGTTGGAACTAGATGATTTTTAAAGATATCTTCCAACCCTGGCCATTCTATAATTCCAAGCACTTTGCAGATAACCTGTGCTACACAGCTCTGAAATTATGCTGACAGTAACTTATCACTTCCCAGTGAGGGTGACTGAGCACTGGAACAGGCTGCCCAGGGAAGTTTTAGAGTCTCCCTCTCTGGAGAGGTTTAAGACCCGCCTGGACATCTTCCTGTGCAACTTGGTCTAGGTGATCCTGCTGTGGCAGGGGGATTGGACTGGATGATCTTTTGAGGTCCCTCCCAATCCCTAATGGTTCCATGATTCTGTGATAAAACATCCTGTTCCAAACCCAGCATTGACTTAAGGAGCGGGGAAGATATCCTTGCTGTATTAGTTTTTTGATTGTGTTGTGAACATGGAAGAGAAGTCCCAAATAGCTACCGTGTCAGAGGATTATTCAATCACCATCACCAAAATTCCTCATTAACTATTTTGAAATTTATAGCAGCTGAGTTTTCCTTTCAGACAAAAGGCTCATTCACTTCACAAAGAACACAATAAAATGCCAGGTCTTTTTGAAAAGCCATTTCTGTGTGTTATTTTCATCGTACGTCGTGTTGGATTGCTTAACTGTCTAGTCAGATATCAATCTCACCTGAGCCCCACCTGACACTGATTTGCTTTCTGACATTACCTAGATCCCCAAGGTTTCCAGCAACAAAACAGCCTGATGCATATATGGGAAAAAGTGACAGCCTGAGGATTAACCTGCTGGTTTATATTCATGTTCCAGCACATCCCCTGACAAACAGAATACTCCAGGGGTCAGTCTTCATCCTAATCAGGAAGGAGAGGATACAGATTGTTTTGATCAGAACTACATGTGTCTGGAAGGCTAATCCAAAATTAATTAGATCTGGGCTGCATAACAGTCATTGGGATTTGTAAACACAGTGACGAGGGGCTGAGGATTATGCAGATAGAGAACAGATAAGGTACCTCATTTTTAGGTTGATGATGCATAAATAATATTAAAATATATATATTCCTTTGTCTAAATAATTGCTGAAAATAAGGAATATTTTACTGTAAACAAGTGTGTGCAGACAGCAAGACATTAAAAAAAATGAAGATGCTTTTACAGTGGGAATGAGATACTGATAGAAATTATTTAAACTATTTATCCAGATGTTTCCATGCTGTGTCACAGCAGTTAGTAAAACCTTTTTACAAAGGCAACTATCTTTGTTATCTGGAAATAGATGCTGAATTATTTTGACATAATTATTACTCACAATCCTTTTTTTAATCCACGAAGCAGATTTCTGTGCGATGCAAGGTGACACCGTACTATTGATTTCACCAGCAATACAATAGCTGCTTGGTTCTGAAGAGGCTTCCCACCAGTCTCTTTAGGTTGGAGGAGACGGAGGGGTGACCTCATTAACGTCTATAAATATGTGAAGGGTGGGTGTCAGGAGGATGGAGCCAGGCTCTTCTCAATGTCGTGTGGTGATAGGACAAGGGGCAATGGGCGTGAGCTGAACAGTGAAGGTTCCATATAAATATCAGAAGGAACTTGTTCCCAGTGAGGGTGACAGAGGGCTGCAACAGGCTGCCCAGGGGGGTTGTGGAGTCTCCTTCTCTGGAGACATTTAAAACCCGCCTGGATGTGTTCCTGTGCGACTTGGTCTAGGTGACCCTGCTCTGGCAGCGGCATTGGACTAGCTGATCTTTCGAGGTCCCTTCCAAACCCTAATGTTCTGTGATTCTGTCAGCTGAGCGTCAGCTTGATTGTACCAGTAAGAGAAAAGACAATAGTGTTTAATAATTAAAAGCTAAACAAACCATTAATCCAACAAAACCCAAACCAATCCACCTGAGCAAACACTTAGCATTCCAAGATGACCAGGACACTGATAACATTGTTCAGAGAAACAAATTACCTGTCTAATTTCATGTAGCTTGGAAGGAGTGTTGGAGGAAAAAAGGTCGTCTGCAGGATTCACCTGAGGGGGTGAGACACATTCTGTCCACAGATTCAGAGTCTGCCAGACAAAGCATCCATCAGCTCAGAAGGATGGAATCAGAATGAGAAAGCATGGAAATGGAAACTGTGAGCACTTACAAATTCGTTAACAAAAGTGCCTTTCCGCAGACCAAGGTCATCGTTACTCAGCTGCTAGATTACATGTCCTCCCCGCCCTACATCAGTGCAAGCTGAACAGGATAACAATCTCCACTTGTGTTATGAGAATGTCACAAACAGGCCATTTCTCATTTTTGTTTTACAAATGGATTAGTGCTGTGCCAATTCATGACCCCGTTTCAATCTCTGTTCCGAGCAAAGACTTATTAAAACTGCACTGAGATCTTATCGTGTTCCATAGATATTAAAGCCTCAATAGTTCTACATATATAGAGATTTCAGATGAAACCTTAACATCTATATTTCAAGGAGGACTGACTGGAAACAACTTCTGAGAACTGCATGTTTGACAAAACGTCAGACAATGGCCCCAAAGGCTAAGGGAAGAGATGAGAAAGATTAAAATGCTTGCTTAGTGAATAAGCCCTTTGGGGACAGATTTTGTGCTGTATCTGTACAATCCTAGTGCCTCTGCAAGCCAACTCATGGCTGCTTTTGATCTGCATTATTGCAATAAATGAGTATTGTCACTTCAGGGAAATTGGATCAGAAGAATGAGCAGGAGAGGAAGTGAAAACGTGGATGGATTCTCCTCTCACCCCCTGCAAGAGAGAGTAAGACTAATGCAGTAAACGCTTTTGACACTTGACCACAGTGTCTCCAAAGGATCTGCTTCTGTGGAAAACTGCATTCCTCAGCATCTTTATACATGGTGTCCAGAGGCTATTTCCTCACCTCTTTGCTGGAGGAGACTTCAGACCTCACTGCCTTTGTAACCAACCACCTCGCAGCCAACCTCTCAAGTGCCTGCACTTTGGGTCTTGGCAGGCTCAGAATCACAGAATCATTGAGGCTGGAAAAGCTCTCTGAGCCCTCTAGATCTGGACAGACTGGAGAGCTGGGCTGAGAAAAATTTACACTTACCCTTGTTATACCTCATTAGACTCTTGCATCTGGGCAAGAACAACCCCAGGTACCAGTTTAGGCTGGGGACTGACCTGTTGGAGAGCAGTGTAGGAGAAAGGGACCTGGGGGTCCCAGTGGACAGCAGGGTGACCACGAGCCAGCAATGTGCTCTTGTGGCCAAGAGGGCCAACAGCATCCTGGGGTGGATCAGAAGAGAAGTGGTTAGCAGATCAAGAGAGGTTCTTCTCCCCCCTCTACTCTGCCCTGGTGAGACCACACCTGGAATATTGTGTCCAGTTCTGGGCTCCTCAGTTCAAGAGGGATGTGGAGCTGCTGGAGAGAGTTCAGCGTAGGGCAACAAAGATAAGAGAGGTGGAGCACCTCCCTTACGAGGAGAGGCTGAGGGAGCTGGGTCTCTTTAGCTTTGAGAAGAGGAAACTGAGGGGTGACCTCATTAATGTCTACAAATATTTGAGGGGTGGGTGTCAGGAGGATGGAACTGGGCTGTTCTCGGTGTCATGTAGTGATAGGACGAAGGGCAATGGTTGTAAGCTGGAACATAAGAGGTTCCACATCAACCTGAGAAGGAACTTCTTCACAGTGAGGGTGACGGAGCACTGGAACAGGCTGCCCAGGGGGGTTGTGGAGTCTCCTTCTCTGGAGATGTTCAAGACCCACCTGGATGTGTTCCTGTGTGACTTGGTCTAGGTGATCCTGCTGTGGCAAGAGGATTGGCCTAGATGATCTTTCACAGTCTTTTCCAGTCCCTAACATTGTGTGTTTCTGTGAAAAGCAAGAAGCAACGCAATGGTGATTCAATACCACCCCTCAATACCATACAGCCCCAAATGGAGAGAGAGGCTTTAGTTCTGAAAGTATGAACTTATTCTGAGAAATAGAACATCTCTCATTGCAAAGACTTTTACACCAGTGGAATTTGAAAGCCGTGCTCTTCCTACAAAAAGGACAAGCACTGAGAGAGTCATTGGCCACTGGAATGGCCTACCCAGGCAGGTGGTGGAGTTGCCAACTCTGGAGCTGTTCAAGGCAGGATTGGACGTGGAACTTGGTGCCATGGTCTAGCCTTGAGCTCTGTGGTAACAGGTTGGACTTGATGATGTATGAGGTCTCTTCCAACCTTGGTAATACTGTGATAATTTCTTTAAAAGAGCGAAGCCTGATAGAAGGTAGCACAAGCATCTAGGAAGAGAAAGGATTCAGGATTCACTTAGTACCTGGTATTGAGGGAGATGCACCTCACTGAGACCTTCACCCTGACTTTGGAGCAATAAGATTAAAAAAAAAATCAAAGATAAGTCCTGTATAACTGCAGGCTTTGGACGCCACTTTGAATCTTGACCAATACTCCCAAAAGGGAAAACCTGACTTGATGATGTATTTGGGTCCTCTTTGAGGAACAAACTTTGGGTCCTCTTTGCTGTTGGATGAGCAATTATTACCCTTGCCCGCACCAAACGAGACACCAAAAGATGACCAAAGTGTCACTGATGCAGGCCAAGTACTGCTTGGGGTTAGCTAAAATACCTGTTTTAAACATCTTCACTTCCAAAACACTACGTGACCCAGGCTTGGCAGCACGCGCAGTTTTACAAAGGATCTACTTTGGAGCATAAAGTGGGAACAAAGAGCATTTTCCTGGACCACTGCATAAATCACCACCTTCTTGGCTGCACGTGCTTGGCAAGCCAGATTGTTTGCCTCCACGTGAATTCTGTGGTTTCAGCCCCTATCACACTGAAACAGTATTTCTTAGTCTCTATTGTGAAGCATACTTATGTCAGAAGAAGTGTCTGAACAAAGGAGATAGTATTTTTAATTAACCCCCCCCAAAAAAAAAAAATTCCACCAACTGGATTAGGCTGAGCAGTCCTGTAGGGCCAGCACTCTCTGACACAAAGGTGGCAGAAGGAAAAACCCATCTGACTGAACAAACTACATGCTCACCCAGCTTCCAGTTTCATCAAAGCCCTCTATTTCCCAAGCAGCACCATCCGAAACATGCTATGCTCACAGTAACTTCACCTAACAGATATAACTTGGAGAGACAAATCGCTTCCTGTCAACAAAAGCATCACTTGCAGAAAACACTATCCATAAGGTGCCAACACGGGTTGTTACTAGAACTTACACAATGGCACTGTGTCACAGTGCTAATACATTTAGCTAGAACACAAGAGACACCTGACTGAGAAAAGTTCAGAAGAGAATAATAGAATCATTATGGCTGGAAAGGAACTCCAAGATCATTGAGTCCAGTCCTCATCCCAGCAGCTCCCTAATCCCTACACCAAAGATCCTGCTCTGGCAAGTGGATTAGACCAGATGATCTTTTGAGTTCCCTTCCAATCCCTAACGATTCTATGATGTGCTCGAGCTACTTGGTTTTTAAACACCTCCAAGAACAGTGACTCCACCACCTCACTAGGCAGCCTGTTCCAGCACCCAGCCAATCTCTTAGGAAAAAGCTTCTTCCTAGTATCCAATCTAAACCTCCCCTGATGCAGCTTAAGGCCACTTCCTCTCATCCTTTCATTACTCATTTGGGAGAAGAGATCAGCAGCAACCTTGCTACATCCTCCTTTGAGGTAGCAGTAGAGAGCAAGAAGGTCTCCTGTCGTCCTCCTCATCTCTAGACCAAATAACCCCAGTTCTCTCAGCCATTCTTCACAGGGCCTGTTTTCCAGACCTCTCCCCATCCTCATTGCCCTTCTCTGGACCTGCTCCAGCACTTCACTGTCCTTCCGATACTGTGGCACCCAGAACTGAGCACTTCTGATATGCAAGACACGTGGATTTCAGCAGGATGCAGAATTTCTCACCCACAGGGAAAGAATACCGGTGGTTGACAATGAAGACATAACACCACAAGGCACTTCACCAGCAGTGAAGTGTGTTAGTGTAAAATTTGCAGCAGACTAACAGCCCTCGGATGGCTGTAGAGACATTCACCATCTTTTTTCTTTTGCATGCACAGACGTTCGTGTCGAAAGCGAACCGTGCAGCGCGAGTATCTTGATACCACATAACTAGATGCACCAAAAGAGGAGACAGTTTTATCATTTTCTAATCTAATATAATTACAACAGCTAAAAATACTTCAGGAGGGTTTTGTATATGGAAATAAGCCCAGAGTACTGCTTATCATACTGCTCGTTCTCCTCAGCCACGGATTTTGATGTAATAATTTCAATTTACCTGCTGTAGCACTCATTTTCTCTGTCTGTACAGGGAACTGAATTATATGAAAATAAATTCATTAATGTTTGGAAAGCATTGGGACCTTAGATTAAGAAGCCCCACTGAACACAGAACAGATACAGAACATTAATCTTCCGAGATAAGTAGTATCGACAATGGAGAAAGAGAGATAAACTGCTCAAGCACCAAATATATTCAAATGTTAAAAAGCTTCTGACTGAACACTATCCACAAGGCAGGTATGAAAGCAGGCGACCAAACGCCCTCACTCTGTATTTGCACACTGCCCACAACAGAGCATCTCATTAGCCTTGACCTTTCTTAGCACAAGCCCAGCGTTTGGCATGCAAGAGGCGTAACAGCTGCAAGCACGCTTCCCCCTGCCTTTAGGGTGGTTTAAAGGAGGTGCTGAGGACACACCGCAATGCATTCCTGTCCTCTCACCGAGATAGGAAAGCAAGATCACCGCAAGCAGTAGGTTGACGGGAAGGTTATTTAAAGCAGAGCATCAATCTTCAATGTAGTTGGAGCAACCTGCTAAAGTCCTGAAGTACATGACAGGGTGCTCTGAAATCTCTTTAAGATCTAAAACAAAGCCCAGCCAAACAACCAAGCAAAACAAATCCACACCAAGAGAAAAAACCAAAAGGCACACCCAGCTGTATTGAAAAACCAAAACTGTTTTCCAGTCAGACCCAGCTAGTATTTAACTTAAGACTTTTTAAGTCACCTTAGAAACCTGCTCCATTTTCCTACGACATTTGCATAATCTCAGCTGATGACGGTTCCAAGTGAAAGTGCATTTTATAAGTAAGCCTCAGTCTATCATCTTCCTTTTATAACAGTGTAAATTCATACATAAAAATATATATAATTAGACAGAAGGAAAAAATACTCAGGAGCATGAACAGATGAAGTTGTTTCAGAGATCATTTTTCTTGCCCTATAAATATTTCTGACATTTAGAGAATTAACTTGTTCCACGCTATTGCACTGAGACAAGTTTGGTACCTTCATAGAGGATGAACTTGAGACATGCAGTTACTTTGTTCCTAATAGAAAACACCAGAAGGGTGTTAAAGTCATCCTTTCTCTCCATAATTTAGACTGCAAATTTCAACCATTTCCCTGACAGGCTAAACAAAGCAAATCAGCCTCAGTGAGAGGAAGAAAGACATAAGCAATCACTTACAGTCATTGCAGCAGCAGCAGCACCAACAATGCAGGTCAAGACAGGATCCTAGAGAAGCTACTACTTGCACAACATCTAGCTCAGCAGCTCTTGGTGACTTTGCCCTTATTAAAAACTTCTCTCAGAGTATTTATGGTGGTATCTGAGAGGCCAGCTGCTCAGGAGCCTCCATATTGCCTGCTGATCCCTTCATGGGACACAGGTGAGGGGACTCAGATGAGATGCTGAGTGAGGTTGCTCTCCTGCTGCTAGGGCAGGTCAGGTTTAGCTCAGTCCCAGCTGCCCTACATTTAAGTGGGTATTCAGTCACATTGTGTGTTGTCACTGAGAAGCATTCTAGCTGCTTCTCTCATTTGCATCAATAACACCTCTGGAAAAATGCTCTCAAGAAAGGATTGTGCACTTTCAGTTACTTCACTTCCATCTTACTCCTCCCAGCAAAAACCCCAAATTGTTGAAATTGCAGCAGCTGTTGAATTATTTGCCTAGAGATTCCTGTCAAACCAAGCAACCCTGCAGCAATACCCTGTCAAAGCAAGATGGGAGTCATAGTTCTGACAGACAAGCAGCCTGGGAATGCAGGATGGGGTTACTTGATGCCTGCGAAGGTGGTCTTGGGGCAGTGCACATCACTCAATTTGAAGGAGATCAGAGAATCATAGAATTTTTAGGGTTTGGAAAGGATCTCGATAGATCATCTAGTTCATTCCCCCCCACACAGCAGGATCACCTAGACCAAGTCACACAGGAATGCATCCAGGCAGGTTTTAAACATCTCCAGAGAAGGAGACTCCACAACCCCCCTGGGCAGCCTTCCCTCACTGTGAAGAAGTTCCTTCTCATATTTATATGGAACCTCCTATGTTCCAGCTCAGACTCACTGCCTTTTGTCCTATCACTAGATGACACTGAGCAGAACCTGGCTCCATCCTCCTGACATCCACCCTTCACATATTTATAGACATTAATGAGGTCATCCCTCAATCTACTCCAGGCTCACGAGACCCAGGTCCCTCAGCCTCTCCTCATAAAGGAGGTGCTCCACTTCCTTCATCACCATGACAAGCCCACTGTCAGTCACTCTGCAGTGGTAAACATAGCTCCTCAGTCTATAATTGTTAGTGTGAAGGGGCTACATGGTTCTCAGCAAAGGTTAGACCATAGTTTTCTAATTTCATCAGAGATGAGCTTTGTATTAGCGGATCAGGTTATTTCCTTCCTGTTGGCTCATTAGCAAATGCTAAAGTGCTTGTTGCTCTTTGCTTGGTAATTCTAACGTTATAGATGGCATCTGATACAATTAACCCTGTCATGCACGTGCTTGTTATTTCATAAGGCACTAACTTATAACTTCTAGGGCTGCACAAAGCAACTTGTTTCCCTTCCGCTGCTTGAAAGTTTTGAGATTTCCAGGTGGGATCCGAAACTTGATGGTTGAAAAAGGCAACGTTCAGGTGAACAAAAATAAAACATTCTATAGACTTGCATGTGGAAAATGGAAGTGGTCAGATGTCTGTGGCTTTTGGTTGTCACAGGTGACCTGCACTGCATCTTTTTTGTCTCCAATTGCCTTCCTAGCTCTGGAAGAGAAACACGGGACTAACAGAGCCCTAGATCCAGACCTCTCATTGTTGCACCTTCTCCTACTTTTTCCTTACCCCACCCAGCAGTTCTTTGATCTGAAATAGAGTGGATTGCCCATGAACTCTGAGGATGAGAGACATGTTGCTTCAGGAGGAAATGGTGAGCCATCTTTTAATGAGAGATGGCAGAAGCTGAGGTAGCTGTTCTACTGGGTTTATGCTCAGATCAGACTGTCTATCACTGTGAGATAAAAACATTGATTAGGAAAAATGAACAAAAAAATGCACAAGTGAGGTGTTTATTACAAAGGTAAAAGGAGAACACAGCGTGATGGAAACGTGAGAGAGGCTCATCAGTGTCTGTTTTACAGAATTCTGGATGTGAGGAACTGGTCTGACTGCAATAGATTCCCCCCATCCCTTTTCCCCCCTTTCCTTTCTGCTGACTCTGATATGGAGATTTACACTGACCTCTGGGCTTTTACATCTTGCAGTTTGCAGCTCTTTGATAGAAAGCACATTCTCACTGGCCACTTAATTCCTTTCTGATCAGTATTACACGACACCAGCAATCAGAGAGCCTTTGATTCACCAGGACAAAGGGAGAATGGAAATGTACTTTTTTCACCCCAATACAGCATTGCCATGGTCCCATGAGCTGGCTGTAATCCTGGTTTCATTTTCTGCTTTCCTGTTCTTTAGTGATGTTAGAAGCCCAGCTCTAAGGCTAAACAGGAGCAAGAGAAGACAAGTTCTTTTACCATTTGAATACCAAGGGAATAAGTCTTTTTATGTCTCTAACTTCACTCACAGGAAGTAAAATTTCAGTATTAACATTGAATAGCCATTGTCCATTCTACTTGGCCTAAAGCACTAGTTTCATTTCTGAAAGCATGTGCATCTAACCACATAAAACTAGAAAAAGTGTGAGGAGAAAATGTGACTATCTTCAAAAAAGAGGATGCTTAAAAGAAGAGACAGGAAATATGTCGAGCATTAGATGCTAATGCCTCTAATGGCCTCCTTTTCCAAACCAAGTCCTGGGGAAACACAAGGGTGAAGGGAAGAATTCTCAGCATTCAGCTATCTGCAGAGGAATTGAATTGAAGACACAGAGACAGAGCTGACAGAGGGAGTGAATCCTCCCCAGATTAAAGTTGTGACAGAATTCTGGAGAAGCTCCATTAAATGCTAGCTCAAGATGCTGGGGCCAATTTTGTGTTTACCAGTGAAACTACCTTAATACTGAATACAAGGGTTAAAATAAAACAGAAAATAGAATTTAGAAGTAAGGATAAGTGGTGTCTTTCAGTTTCCTGTGTGGTACCTTGTTTCTACCAGCTACTCTAGAAGCATCCAAGACCTGTTCCATTTTGTGTGTGTTGATAGTGTATACATCCTCTCCTGAGGATATCCCATTCAGAGTTGGTGCTTAATCAGGTTTTTGAATGTTGCTTGCACCTTGTTTGCCAAACAATGATGTGTAACTGCATATTAAGCCATCTCCAGTTGTGTCCAGTTCTGGGCCCTTAGTTTCAGAAAGACACAGAGCTGCTGGAGGGAGTCCAGCATAGAGCAATGAGGATGATGAAGGAAGTGGAGCATCTCCCTTAGGAGGACAGGCTGAGGGAGCTGGGTCTCTTTAGCTTGGAGAAGAGGAGAATCATTAATGTATATAAATATGTGAAGGGTGGGTGTAAGGAGGATGGAGCCAGGTTCTTCTCAATGTCATCTAGTGATAGGTGAAGGGGCAATGAGTGTGAGCTGGAACATAGGGGGTTCTACATAAATGTCAGAAGGAACTTCTTCCCCATTGAGGGTGACAGAGCACTGCAACAGGCTCCACAGGGTGGTTGTAGAGTGTCCTTCTCTGGAGACATTTAAAACCCACCTGAGTATGTTCCTGTGTGATTTGTTCTAGGTGATCCTGCTGTCGCAGAGGGATTGGACTAGATGATTTTTCAAGGTCCCTTCCATTCCCTAATGTTCTGTGATTCTGTGATTCCTTTCCTTATTCAAAACAACATTCTAGATCTATTCAGTTTATATATATGATACAGCGAAGTGATTCTTCTGGCCACACTATTCCTGATGCAGGCCAGGATGCTCTTGGCCTTCTTGGGCATCTGGGCACTCTGCTGGCTCCTGTTCAGCCATGAATTTGTAGAATCACAGAATCATTAGGGATTGGAAAGGACCTCGAAAGATCATCCAGTCCAATCCCCCTGCCACAGCTGGATCACCTAGACCAAGTCGCACAGCAACACATCCAGGTGGGTTTTAAACACCTCCCAAGTTTCCTCTGCTAATTTAACACCAGAAGACCATGATGATTATTCATCTGCCAAAGTTACTTACAAGCTAAATTATCATCTTTCGAAATGGCTGTAATTATTTGAAGTCAGTACCAGAAAGCTATGTCTGTGTAGCAGTAGGTTGCCTCAAGCACTGCTCCATTTATATTTATGGCTCCTTTCATTAGGCTTGATTGATGCGGTGTTTCCACGTACTTCTGACCGTCGCTGTTTTAAAACCTTGATTACATTCATCTGCTGTATGAACTTTTAATATCCAGTCATGTTAACAAGTGTTTGGATTATTACAACACTGAGGTAATTGTGTGTTGAGCTCCTTGCAAGAAACTGAGTACACAGTAGGGAGACACTATTCAAGTACCTAACGAGTTGTTAATAAAACCTCCCCTAAACCTTAAAAACAACCTAGAAGGCAATGAAGGCATTTGCCTGTGTATGTAGAAAGCCTGTCAGATGTGTTTCTCCATTTAAAGCAGGTACTCTGTCGCCATAAGCTCCTCCGCAACGGAAAGAATGAGTTACCGTTATGAGGAAGATGGTTAGATGACTGAAAACAAATAGCAAAGAGCAGCTGAGAGCAAATGGCAGTCAGGACACCATTTGTTTTTAAAGGTTTATTTTCTGAATAGACAACTGTAGTAAAGATTATCAAGTTCCTGTCCTTTATCAGCACCATCCAGCTAAGGCAGAAGCACTCCCAGGCTCAAACAATTATCCTCCAGTTATAAAAGCTTAAAATTGGCAACAGGCAATGGGAAGAGTCTAAAATTTCTTCCAGGGTAACATCAAGGAAGTGGAGCACCTCCGTTATGAGGAAAGGCTGAGGGAGCTGAGTCTCTTTAGTTTGGAAAAGAGGAGACTGAGGGGTGCCCTCATTAATATCTATAAATATGTGAACGGTGGGTGTCAGGAGGATGGAGCCAGGCTCTTCTCAGTGTCATCTAGTGATAGGACGAGGGGCAGTGGGTGTCAACTGGAACAGAGGAGGTTCCACGTAAATATCAGAAGGAACTTCTTCCCAGTGAGGGTGACAGCGCACTGGAACAGGCTGCCCAGGGGAATTGTGGAGTCTCCTTCTCTGGTGAAGTTTAAAACCCGCCTGGATGTGTTCCTGTGCGACTTGGTCTAGGTGACCCTGCTGTGTCAGGGGGGTTGGACTAGATGATCTTTTGCGGTCCCTTCCAATCCCTAATGTTTCTATGAGTCTTGTGCTATACATAGGTTTTG
This sequence comes from Rhinopomastus cyanomelas, assembly GCA_013400115.1. Classification (NCBI taxonomy): domain Eukaryota; kingdom Metazoa; phylum Chordata; class Aves; order Bucerotiformes; family Rhinopomastidae; genus Rhinopomastus; species Rhinopomastus cyanomelas. The sequence goes on along the minus strand of VXBP01007760.1, from coordinate 30,594 downwards.
CACCCTAAAGCAACACTACTGAAGTCCATACAATTTAGAGCCTAGACTGGAGTGACCCTTCTTGGGGATGGTTTTCAGCCATGGCTCTCACACCACTGCAGGTTTCATCAGCAAATAGATCTACTCTCATTTACCAGAAAGTCAAACTTTCACCCTCTCCTGCACATCCAAACGCAGGCTGCAAACAGCCACCGTTTGAACATTTGACTGCTAATTTATTCCTATTTTTTTCCAGTGCAAATGCACCCTTGTGAATGTGATGACAAATGACCAGATACAAGCCAAAGTGGGTCACAGACCCAAAAAGAAAAATCCTCAAGATCTTACAGAACTATCAAGGCTGGAAAAGACATCTAAGGTCATCCATCCCAGCCCAGGACCTGACATCACCACAATCAGCCAGACCAGGGCACTATGTGCCACAGCCAGTCTTTCCTTAAACACCTCCAGGGATTGGGACTCCAGCACCTCCCTGGGCAGTCCAGGGACCAGTGGGTTCAGCATTCCTGAGGAAAAGAAGATCCTCTATGGGCTCAGAAAGGGCCAATAGATACCAAGTGAGTGCTCAGCAGCCCTGCCACACACCAGCAAGGCTCCTTCTGGTTTGCGTCAGGCAAGAGCAGCACATAAAAATATCAAACCAAATTCCTTTATCACCTCCTCTCAGACCTAGAAACTCCTGCCGTGGGGTCTGCCGTAGTTAATGTGTTACTTGAGGACTGCTCTGCAATACCTGCTCTCAGCATCATCAGGTACAGGCAAATATATCATCGTAACGTTTACTTCCATTATTTTTTAGCGTATCAAACAACTGTTAGACAAGGTTAAAATTTACAGCCTGCCTCTCTGGTTTGAAGCAGCACATACATTTAGAAGAATATGGCCCAGATGCATAATACCTGTGCTGAGCCTCAGGGAAATTCTTCACAGCTCAGTTTTGTGTTCAGTCATGCCACTGCAGGAATTTATTTCTGGAGGGCCTGGCCTGTCATTTTGGGAGAAATGGCTAAGAGCACCAGAGAAATCATGAAATTCCCCGGGTCTCTGAAGTGATAAGCATGCTCCTGAAAAGGTAATTTTTTAGGTTTGACCAATAACAAGACGAACCCCAGGGTCTCTTTGGCTTGGAGAAGAGGAGACAGAGGGGTCACCTCATTAATGTCTATAAATATGTGAAGGGTGGGTGTCAGGAAGATGGAGCCAGGCTCTGCTCAGTGTCATCTTGTGATAGGACAAGGAGCAATGGGCGTCAGCTGGAACACAGCTCTGCTGAATGATAGAATCACAGAACATTAGGGATTGGAAGAGACCTCAGAGGATCATCTAGTCCAATCCCCCTGACACAGGAAGATCATCTGGACCAAATCACACAGGAACATAGCCAGGCGGGTCTAAACATCTCCAGATGAAGAACGACTGAGAAAACTGGAGTTATTTAGTCTGGAGAAGAGGAGGCTCAGAGGAGGCCTGAGAGGCTGTAAGAGATAACTACCTAAAAGGAGGTTGTAGCCAGGCTGGTGCTGGTCTCTTCTCCCAAATTACTAATAGGATGAATGGAAATTGCCTCAATTTGCATCAAGGGAGGTTCAGATTAGATCTTCGCAAGAAGTTCTTTCCTGAGAGAGTTGTTAGGTACCGGAACAGGCTGCCCAGGGAGGTTGTGGACTCATCCTCCATGGAGGTGTTTAAAAAATGAGTAGCTAGAGCACTGGAGGCCATGGTCTAGGGGTTAGGGGGCTGTCGGGCTGAGGGCTGGACTTGATGATCCTGCAGGTCCTTTCCGGCCAGGATGATTCTGTGATTCTCAGAGAGGGATTCTGGTAAAATATTCATTCCTGCAGCACTTCTCCTTCTTTCCAGTGCCTGCCCAAAGCAGTTCTAAGTCTATCAGCCTGAGCACTTTAAAACATCTGCAGCAGAAACGATTTCTTTCTGGAGGATTTTGCCTTGACTACTGGTCACCACACATCTTTCATCTGTTATTTGTTACCTTTTGCCTCATGGTTCTCTCACCTGTGCTGTTACCTCACACGACAGCTCACTGTTGTGTAGGTTTTTCTACATCCCTCCTGGCTCTCCGCCTGCTGTGCCTGTTTCAGCAAGACGTTAGACACATGCAGTCTAATTCAAAACTCATTTATCCCTTTCAGAAGGCACTGATCCCTTTAAGTGATTGGGAAGCACAATCGGTTCTGACAGTATTATTTTGTCAGGGCAGGGGCAGAAACCCAGCCACACATTACGCTTTTCTCCAACATGTTGAACAAGGACCAGAAGTTGAACAGGAGCTGTCAGCGTGCGCTTGCAGCCCAGAAAGCCAAACGTGCTCTGGGCTGCATCAAAAGACACAGTGACAGGTCACTGAGGGAGCTGATTCTCCTCTTCTGCTCTGCACTGATGAGACCCCACCTACTGTCATGAGTCCAGTTCTGGAGTCCCCAACATCAGAAGGACAGAGAGCTCCTGGAACATGTCCAGAGGAGAGAAACTCAAACTATCACAAGGCTGGAGCACCTCACCTCTGAGGTCAGGCTGAGCAAATTGGGGTTGTTCAGCCTGGAGAAGAGGAGGCTCCAAGGTGACCTTAGAGCAACATTCCTGTCTCTGAAGAGGGCTAGAAGAAAGCTGGAGGAAGGCTTTTGACAGGGGTGTGTAGTGAGAGAACAAGGGGAAAGGGTTCCAGACTTGAAGAGGGGAGATGGAAGTTGGGCATGAGGAACAAATTCTTTGCTGTGAGGGTGGTGAGATGCTGGAACAGTTTGCCCATCCCTGAAAGTGTTGAAGGCCAGGTTGGATGGGGCCTTGAGTAACCTGCTTTAGCGAAGGTGTCCCTGCCTGTGCAGGGGGTTTGGAACTAGATGATCTTTGAGGTCCCTTCCAACTCTGGCCGTTCTATGATTCTAAAAGAATCAAGTGCAACAGCTGAAATGAATCCACTATTGCTTTCTGTGAGCCAAAAGGCTGGACGCACACCTGGAAGGATTCTCAACATATCGATGTTTAGAACATAGAAACAGAAGAGGTTGATTTTATGATTCAGCTTTTCAGCTTCTCATATTGCCCTCTAGAGATGGTAAAAACAAGAAAAGGTGAACACTTCTCAAACACAAAAGTTGTAATAAATAAATTCTTAGAATCATGGAATCATTACCGATTGGAAGGGACCTTGAAAGATCATTCATTCCAATCCCCCTGACACAGCAGGATCGCCTAGACCAAGTCACACAGGAACACATCCAGGCGAGTCTTAAACACCTTCAGTGAAAGAGACTCCACAACTCCCCTGGGCAGCCTGTTCCAGTGCTCCATCACCCTCACTGGGAAGAAGTTCCCTCTCAGATTGATGTGGAACCTCCTATGCTCCAGCTTACAATCATTGCCCTTGTCTTATCACTAGATGACACTGAGAATAGCCCAACTCCATCCTCCTGACACCCACCCCTCAAATATTTATAGACATTAATGAGGTCACCTCTCAGTCTCCTCTTCACCAAGCTAAAGAGACCCAGCTCCTTTAGCCTCTCCTCATAAGGGAGGGGCTCCGCTTCCATCATCATCCTCGTGCTGGNCTGACTTCTACCCTGTAGCCAGTTCACAATCCACCTCACTACCCGATCATCTAGCCCACACTGCCTCAGTGTGGCTGTGAGGATGCCTTGTGAGAGACCGTGTCAAATACATTACTCAAGTTGAGACAGACCACATCCACGGCTCTGCCATCATCTATCCACCTGGTGATGCCCTCATCAAAGGCTATCAGGTTGGTCAAGCATGACTTTCCTTTTGTAAAGCCATGCTGACTGTCTCTAATGACCCTCCTGTCCTTGATGTGCCTGGAGACAGCCTCTAGAACAAATTGTTCCATCACCTTTCCTGGGATGGAGGTGAGGCTGACCAGTCTATAGTTACTTGGGTCTTCCTTCTTTCCTTTTTTTCACCAAGGCACTGAAGGAACCTCCTGGACTGTGGGTGGCTGGCTGAGTGGGTCTTACAGCAGATATCTGGGTATTTAAAATCCTCCATGAGAGCCAGAAATCAGCTAGACCAAGTTACACAGAGACATGTCCAGGAGGGTTTATAATGTCTCCAGAGAAGGAGACTCTACAACTGCCCTGGGCAGCCCCTTCCAATGCTCCGTCACCCTCACTTTGAAGAAGTTCCTTCTGATATTTATATGGAACCTCCTATGTAATTTACTACTTTGCAAAATATCAACTTGTTCTACTAATTCACACTTTTCTGCTCTTGACTTCACCTGTTTGTGATTCTCTTCTGTATATCACAGAATGTTGAGGATTAGAAGGGACCTCGAAAGATCATCTAGTCCAATCCCTCTGCCACAGCAGGATCACTTACTTCAAGTCATACAAGAGCATGTCTAGGTTGGTTTTAAACCTCTCTGGAGAAGGAGACTTCACAATCTCCCTGGGCAGCCTATTCCAGGGCTCTGCCACCATCACTGTGAAGAAGTTCTTTCTCATATTGATGTGGAACCTCCTATGTTCCAGTTTACACCCGTTGCCCCTTGTCCTGTCAGTAGATGCCACTGAACAGAGCCTGACTCCATCCTCCTGACACCCACCCTTCACATATTTATAATTTTCCTTTCATGAAAATCCTGAGCTGAGGCAGAGGTATACTGTCAGAGTCAGCACCAGTGATTATGGAAGAAAGTTTAAGACATAATGTCTTGCAAAGAACTTACATGGAAAATGAATGCATGCAGCCGTGCTGAGCTATTAGCACATATTGTACACGTGGGAGAACACGTACCCTGAACACACCCACAAGCTTCTGGAAAATATTCCCCAGGACCGACACAACCCTGACTGCAAAGAAGGACGTGCACCTGTAGAAACAGGATATTGTGGTTAAACAGAGAACAGGAAAAATATATATGAGGCATGAGGAGCTGAAACTAATTGCATCTGATACAGGCAGTAGGGAAGGGAGACACGTGAGAGTAAGGAAGTTGCTTGTTGCACTGGATCGTTTTGTGGTGCTTGGGTGACAAGTCACATAGGAAATCTGTAAAGGTACAGCACGAGCTTTGTGCTGGCTGCAGTCTAAGGCGATGCTGCTTCTTCACCCTTTCACCGCCCTCTCTACCAGCATGCTGGCACAAGCATTTTTGCAACCATACCTAATCAGGGAACTGATGATCCAGGCTAAACGGAATCACTGTAATTAATGTGAGAAAAAAGACAGGTAGGATGGCAAAAGCTAAAACGGGACTATCTCTTTTGACAGCTTAAACACAATTTTGGTTTTGACTGTTTTATAGGCTGCAAAGAACTGATCCTTGAACGCTGAAGTGGGGGAATGATGCCCAGTAACCCTTTGCTGATAGAAAAAGTTGATTTTTGTATTCAGTCCCTGGAGAAAGTAAAGGAACGCAGGAGGCTGAAGTGACTCAGTTGGTACTAGGTGGATGAGGACTGGTTTTGTCGTGTCTACTTTTACTGCAGTACCAGCCGGTCTGTATTTCTTTAGCTTTCCTTTAAATTGTGATATAATTTTCAGAAAATCATTAAATGACACTTATTTATCTCATGTTCTAGAAGAAAACTGGTTTATGATTACTGCCTGAGAAAAATCCACCTTGACTGTTAGATATTTTGTCTCATCACCCCCCTGGATGTGTTCCTGTGTGACTTGATCCAGGTGATCCTGCTCTGGCAGGGGGATTGGACCAGATGATCTTTCAAGGTCCTTTCCAATCCCTAATGTTCAGTGATTCTGTAAAAATTGCAATTTCCTTAATTTTTCCAGAGTTTGAACTAAAACTAGTCAGGTTATGATCACTAGTCTCTTTCACTTTTCCCTTTTCATAGGTGGTCACAACGATCTGTTTTAGCATTTCAGAGCTTCCTTTACATTTTGCAAAGGTTACTACTGATGTTTCTGTAATTGCTTAAGTCCAAGGAATATGTTAGCCAGGCACAAGCAATTTGAAAACATCCAGATTTCCTGGATTTCAAACCATTTATTTTCCCTGGTGACTTCAGTTCCTATCTCCTTGTCTCTGCAATAGCCACCTTAACTATCTGACCCTTTGCAGTCACAGAATCACAGGACATTAGGGATTAGAAGGGACCTTGAAAGGTCATCTAGTCCAATCCCCTTGACACAGCAGGATCACCTAGACCAAGTCACACAGGAACACATCCAGGCAGGTTTTAAATATCTCCAAGAGAAGGAGACTCCAAACGCCCCTGGGCAGCCTGTTTCAGTGCTCTGCCACCCTCACTGTGAAGAAGTTTCTTCATATGGAACCTCCTATGTTCCAGCTCACATCCATTTTACCATGTGCTATCACCAGGGCAAGATCCACATCAGCCTGATACATGGCTGCACGTAGATGTACACTAACTCCGTCAGAGCTGTCCTCATTCTCTGGTAGCCCAGCTCCTAGGGGAGCAGAAGAAGGGGTGGGAGAGCCTCATGCTGCTTTTGGAACCTTTTCTGGAACAAAAAAGGCCCTACCTCCTGCAGGAGTTAGTCAAATTTAGTGATGTGCTAGAGATGACAGCAGGACAATATCTGCTTCACAATCTTAAAGTGACTCAAGGACTCTGCCACAGTCACATTTTCAAGAATCAGCTCCTGTGAAGTTGGTCAAATCTTAGTTAATTTCTAATGGCATTTGAGTTTATTTATTAACTCGTTTAATTTTACTTTATTAATCAAGGACCACATTTTGTCTCAAGCTTGCCTCCAGGCACAACATGCATCTGCAATGACCTTGCCCTACGTCTTTCTCCAGAAGACATCTGCTTGGACCTGACAAGAGAAGTATTTCTCCTCTTACGCTTAGGAAGAAAGATCAGCCTGGCTGATGTAGTCTGTTCCCTGGGACAAACAGCTGCAAACAGAGCAGACAAAGCCAACCGAGTTCTGGCTTATATGTCCTGTATGAGTAATTCAAGCTGGAAGACCTTTGCATGGAAATTCAAGTACTGCCTGGACTATATCACAATTTTCACCCTGGCTGCCAGAGGAGAACATGTGTCAGTACTTGAGAAAACAGGAAGGTCCTTCAGGAGAAGAGGAACTATGGCAGTAGAAAGCACTCAGTCTTCTGGAATGACACTCCAAAGAGGGCTCTCTGAGCACACCACATTGCAGCAAGCTTTCTTTAGGCTGTCCTTGTATCAGCATACCTGACTTTCTTGGAAGAGTCCCATTTCCTCTCCTTTTACAGGCGCCTTAGTTGACATCCCTTATCTGATGTCAAACAATATTACACCTAACGAGATCTTACTGGTCCTGGATATGATTTTAGCAGCACTTCCATGTTCTTTAACATCTTATATGCCAGATATACCAAGTTATTTCACATGGCAAAGAAGCTCGGTTAGATCTAATGAAAAACTGCCTAACGGCTGGCAAGGAAGAGTATTTGAAATGATTTAATAGAATCATAGAATCAATGGGGATTGGAAGGGACCTTGAAAGATCTTCTAGTCCAATCCTCCTGCCACAGCAGGATCACCTAGACCAAGTCACACAGGAACATGTCCAGGTGGGTTTTAAACGTCTCTAGAGAAGGAGACTCCACAACAGTCCTCAGCAGCCTGTTTCAGTGCTCCATCACCCTCACTGGGAAGAAGTTCCTTCTCATACTTATATGGAACCTCCTATGTTCCAGCTCACACCCATTACCCTTTGTCCTATCACTAGATGACATTGAGAAGAGCCTGGCTCCATCCTCCTGACACCCACCCTTCACATATTTATAGAGATTAATGAAGTCACCCCTCAGTCTCCTCCAACCTAAAGAGACCCAGCTCCCTCAGCCTCTCCTCATAAGGGAGGGGCTCCACCTCCTTCATCATTGCTGTTGCTCTACGCTGGATGCCTCCAGCAGCTCTGTATCCTTCTTGAATTGAGGGGCCCAGAACTGGACACAATACTCCAGATGTGGTCTCACCAGTGCAGAGTAGAGGGGGAGAAGAACCTCTTTCCATCTGCTAACCACCCCCCTTCTGATCCACCCCAGGAAGCTGTTGCCCATCTCGGCCACAAGAGCACATTGCTGGCTCATGTTCATCCTCCTGTTTGCTGGGACAAAGGCTCTGTTCTCAGATACACTTGAAGAAAGTTCAACTTTCACAGTTCACAAAACATGGAAGCTACGTGGCTGTTCATCAGAGAGTGCTTGCAGTCTCCAGTGGAAGGCTTCCAAGGAGGGACTGCCAAGGAAGCTATAGAAGCAGCTGTCATCAAAGAATAGTCAGTCAGCTACCACCTTTGCTGAGTTTTTAGAGTCTAGAGACCTGGAGTTTGCTGCCCTCCCACTGGACTTCATCTACAGTAAGGAAACTTTTAGAATGAAATGTCATGAAACACTCGGATATCAAACTCATGTGCCTTATTCAACCCCTCCCCATATCAACCCCACGCCTTCTTCCCCGGAGCCATTCACCCTTAAAACAAAGCAGCTTGCTCTTCCTTTCTTTTTTCATTCTGCCACTCTGGACCTTAAAAATGGCAAGTTCATAAGTATTTTTGCTTAGGCTGAAGATGAATCCCCATTCTTGCAGTTGCTGCAGATGCCGTTGTTTCATGGCTGCGTTACAGCATTTCTATCAGCGGAAAACAACAGGATTAGGTTAATTGTCAATCTCATTACTGCTAGAAAAGCTTCGACAGATGGAAACTTTTCTTATTAAAATACAAGGCAGCCAAAACAAGGCAAAACAGAAATCCAGATTATCCAATCAAGGAGGTTCCACATCAACACAAGAAGGAACTTCTTCCCAGTGAGGGTGACGGAGCACTGGAGTGTGCTGCCCAGGGACATTGTGGAATCTCCTTCTCTGGAGATGTTTAAAACCCACCTGGACGTGTTCCTGTGTGACTTAGTCTAGGTGATCCTGGTGTGGCAGGGGGATTGGTCTGGATGATCTTTCGAGGTCCCTTCCAATCCCTAATGTTCTGTGGATCTGTGAAGGATCCTGCATCAACCACACACTGCGCGGTACTCCTCCATGGTGGCCCTGTTTATGAAAAGCAGTCTGTGGGCTTAAATGAAATAATGTTGTTCTTTATGCGTTAGTATGGTCAATCCTATTCTTGAAATCTTCAGCAGTAAAGAATTAAACCCCACAGCAATGCTTCTTCTGTGTTAGATTGCTATTTGAAATACAGTGTGATCCTGTCAAAGAACACATGATTGGGGTGGTCGGTGCGCTAACTCAGAATCACAGAACACTAGGGATTGGAAGGGACTTTGAAAGATAATCTAGTCCAGTCCCCCTGCCACAGCAGTATCACCTAGACCAAGTCACACAGGAACACGTCCAGGCGGGTTTTAAATATCTCCAGAGAAGGAGACTCCACAAATCCCTTGGGCAGCCTGTTCCAGTCCTCGGTCACCCTCACTGTTTTCCTCTAACTTACTCCTCCGTGGCTTTCCAGTATGCTAAGATTTTTAATAATATTAAATGTTCATACACATTTGTTTTACTGCAAGGTGTTAATGATTAATGCTGTGGAAATCTGCATCCAAGAATTAAAATGCAGGGAGACATGGATTTTCTGAAGGCAGATGCTACACCTCTGGATGCCTCATGGATTAGAATCACAGCACCATTCAGGATGCAAAAGACCTTTGGGATCATCAAGTCCAATCACCAACCCTATTCTACACATTTATCCCTAAACCAGATCCCCCAACACTACATCTAAGCAATTTTTAAACACATCCAGAGATGAGGACTTAATCACCACCCTGGACAGCCCATTCCAATGTCTGACCACTCTCTCAGGGAAGAATTTCTTCTTGATGTCGAGTCTAACTCTACCCTGTTGAAGCTTGAAGCCCTTCACTCTGGTTCTGTCACTAATTCATAGAGACAGAATTACCTGTGACACTAATTACCTGTGAGAAGAGACCAGCACCAGCATCTCTACAATGTCCTTTGAGACAGTCGTAGAGAGCGATGAGGTCTCCCCTCAGCCTCCTCTTCCTCAAACTAAACAGCCTCAACTCTTTCAATCCCTCCTCATCGGATTTATTCTCCAGCTCACAAGTCAATCCGGAAAAACCTTACTTCAAAGGCCTTTCAAGCCTAAAGGTCTCCAGTACATGAAAAAGACTTCCAGATTCCATATGCTATCTGCAGCCAACACACATGGAGAAGAGAAGGTCAGTTCCATATTCCTAACAACACAAGTCTGGCCAGCAGACATAGCACAGAAGGCACTCCTGACTGCGGTGCACTCCGTTAGAGAACATCTCCAAATAATTTCACACATCACAGGCACGTAAAAGTTGAGACTAAGCCTGAGTTCAGCATCCATCTTCCCTCCTGAGCATCCAAATTCCTTCAGAATTTCCTTTGACCACTTGCAGTAATGTACTTCTCATCGTTTGTATTCACTGCTACCAGACACACCTGTTCCTCAGGAAGGAATACAGGAGCAAAGTCAGATACTTGGAGAATTCAGTGGAAAACGAAGCTGTGCCCAAACCCAAAGTGTTGAGAAATTGATGGGAGTTTCAGCACATGGTATTGGTCGAAAGAAATGGGTGGACAACATCTTGAAAATGCTAAAATATTTCCTTGATAACTTTTTTTGGGGGGACAGGCAGCATTAAAGCCACTTTGAAGTGTCATTTTTCATTCAGAAGCTGCACTTAATAGGAAAAACAGAATGTGAAAGCAAATTTCTCCTGCTTTGGGAAAGTTTTAGGCTAAATAAAAATAAAATTACATTCTTCATTTCATGAGACTTCAACTTGTTGCCCTGAATAATTTCTCTTTAGGTCTATTAGTACAACAAGTACAAATAGCTTTTCCCTTACAGGTTTGTTTTTTTTTCACTGACAATGAAGAAAACCCCCAGAGTCTGTCCAGCCATCCTTGTTTTACTACAAACTGCCCTCCAGATATTTTTTTGTGTGATCAAGGGGACTGCACCCACCAATAATTTTTAAAATCCAACCCAGCAGCTCTTCTGATCAGTCAAATACTCTTGTGACTCACTACCAGCATCCAGAAAGGAAGTAGAGCTGAACAAATTATATCCCTTCTTCTTTTCCAAACCAGTACTCCCCATGAATCTAATGACTTTTCATTACTCTCACATTGGTGACTGTATTTTTACTGGCAGAACGTCACATTCATTTTTGACCCTATGAAAATACTTCTAAAGATTTGGTATTAAAGACATACAAGAGCCTTGCCCCAGCCAGCAAGCTGGGGCAGGGAATACTGGGAGGAAAGCCGTGGAAGGCCCCCTCTTGCACAAGACGAGCGTGGAGCTATAATTCACCGAAGCACAGACCGTTCAGATCCTTCTCCCACGGGAAGAAAACCATCCAGCTGAGCTAGGGTGTGTACGAGGTTGGCTTTCCCTCTGTCATTGCAGCAGTCACTGGGACAGACACAGCAGACCAAACCAGCTGCATTTTTGCTCAGAGTAAGTCCTAATCTCCAGCCTTCCTTGAAGGCTGTTTTCCTGGGTGCATGGCCCACAGCTCACAGAGAGGGCTGAGCAGTCTCTGCGTGGTGTGTATCGAACACACAGCACTAGCAAACACCTTCTCCAGCTTAACAGTGAATGCAATTTCCTTTTTCCCTCTGCCTGATTAAAGTTCAAGTGTTGTGTTTCTCCTGCAACAGCTAATAACACTGGGAGCACCTGCAACAGCTAATAACACTGGGAGCACCTGCAACTTGATGAACAAAGACTCTTCTAGCTCTGCCCTTAGTGTTCGTGCTGATGTGCTCGGATTTTTCAGGAGGCACAAAACACTCCGCTCAAGTTATTGCCCCTAACTAATGATAAGACAAGATGAAATGGCCTCAAGTTGTATAAAGCGAGGTTTAGATTGCATCTTAGGAAGATGTTCTTTCCTGAGAGAGTGGTTGGGCACTGGAACAGGCTGCCCAGGGAGGTGGTGGAGTCCAAATCCCTGGAGGTGTTTAAAAACCAAGCAGCTTGAGCACTTGAGGCCGTGGTCTAGGGGTTAGGGAGCTGTTGGGATGAAGGCTGGACTTGATACTGGAGGTCCTTTCCAGCTGTGATGATTCTATGAGTCTATGAGAGACACAAATATATTGAAAGATTCCTAGAAGGTGAAATAGATCATTGACTTTGCAGTCACATTGTGATAGAAAGAGGTTTTTCTTTGAAGATACATTTCTCACCACAACAGGGTGATCTGGTGATCTGCTCACCATGAATCCTCAGCCAGAGTTGTGTAAGACTTCAGTCTTTCGCCTGAGGAAAGAGATGGGGTCTTTTTATTTTCTAAGAAGGATCGTCTTCCACTGATGCTTTCCTGGTGCTGTCTGGCTAGTTTAGTCATTAGCTGTAAAGACAAAACCGGTAGCTGTCTTGCTACACAGCAATTCCACAGATATTATGTGAAAGTAAAGAACAGAAAGAACAGGCAGCAAAAAAATGTAAAGAATTGCCGGGCAATTTGTTTTCCCTCTTGAATGTTGGGCAAATGTTCTAAAACTAGATTAAGGTTTGACTCGGAAACTCCGTTTCCGAGTTCTGTTTGTGTGTTTGTTTTTACTGGTGTTGCATGAGCTCAAACTGAATTTGATGGGCATTAGTTATTGTTAGGAATGATCTAGGAATTCAACACACTAACTCTTAGAAACTGAAAGACATTCCTGAGGCTGACAGAGTCCTAGAAAGGGCTGCCCAGGAGGGTTGTGGAGTCTCGTTTAACATCTGCCTGGATGTGTTCCTGTGTGACTTGGTCTAGGTGATCCTGCTGTGGCAGGGAGACTGGACTGGATGATCTTTCGAGGTCCCTTCCAATACCTGATGTTCTGTGATTCTGTGATTCCCTCTGTTGAATTTTTCTTGCCAAGTTCCAACTGCTGATATTAAAAACCCACTTGTGTATGCGAAGACAAAGTTCCTGAATTCCACAGTGGGCAGATCCTTGAGCTGCACTTCCATCCACCTTCGTCACATTTTTATTCTTCTTTGATTTAGGTTTTAAAAAAATAGACTACAGCCAGAACCCTGCAACTGTTTTGAACTGAAAGCTGTGAAAATCACAGAATCATAGAATTGTTAGGGATCAGAAAGGACCTCAAAAGATCACACGGTCTAATCCCCCTGCCAGAGCAGGATCGCCTAGACCAAGTCGCACAGGAACATGTCCAGGCGGGTTTTAAACATCTCCAGAGAAGAAGACTCCACAACCAAAAATTAAAGCCAGGAACAGAGTCAGGTTTTCAAAAGTCTAAGTTCCAAACTCTCAAAATTAGTAGGTCTCTTCTCTGAAACATGCAACCCTGGCTGAAGAGATTGGTTTCTGAACCATTATCTCATCAGGCTGGAACATTAAGGAATTATGGAAAGTGAGATTAAAGAACAAATAATAAAGAAGCCTAAATTATTTCTTGTTTTGTGAAGAAAAGGGATGAGGAAATGAGTTTATTATCTTAAAGTTTACAGTCAGGTCAGAAAATAAGGTACTTTAGGGTTCTCGTAGTAGGATAACCCTTGGACTCCGCGTATATTGGAGTATTTGTCTCTACCAGCAAAGTCACCTCTAGACATGCCCTGGGTACTCAGGGTAGGTTTATGTCATGATTGAAATAAGAGCAGCCTCAGAATCTGCTTCAACATGCAACTTTGTGATAAAAGTTTTTCATTCTGCTTATTGTGACTTAGTTTTGGGTTGGCTGACTGATGGATTTGCAATGGTACGTGTTACCTACAGAGGTGCTCACAGCGCCAAACAGAATAGAAAGGAAATGAGGTTTGGTGTTCCATTTGTCTTGTGCCTCACATTCAAGCCAGCATGAGCCCAAGGCTACATTTCCTCTGCAAACAAATCTCTTTCATCATGGCCTACACAATTATAGAGAGGAACATCATTTCTGAATCTTGATATGACATCAATATTCACATGGGTTATTGTCTTGCAGTACTTGCTTTCGTTGAGCTGCAATGCTCTCACACCTATGGCTGGAGGAGCAAGTTGGGGTTGTTCAGCCTGGAGAAGAGGAGGCTCCCAGGTGACCTTAGAGCATCTTTCCAATCTCTGAATGGGGTTACAAGAAAGCTAAGGGAGGGCTTTTGACACAGAAGCATAGTGAGAGGACAAGGGGAAAGGGTGACAGACTGGAAAAGGGAAAGTGAGGAATAAATTCTTTGCTGTGAGGGTCCTGAGATGCTGGAACAGGTTGCCTAAGTCAGTTGTAGCTGCTCCATCCCTGGCAGTGTTGAAGGCCAGATTGGCTGGGGTCCTGAGTAACCTGCTCTATTGAAGGTGTCCCTGCCTCTGGAGGGGTGTTGGAACTGAAAGATCTTGAGGTCCCTTTGAAGCCTGACCATTCTTTGACTCTATTCTATGTGTTAAGACTCTGATGAGTGTGTTTTGCCCTGACATCTTTGCACACATAAACATCAAAACATTTTTTCATTTTGGTGTAAAAACCCAACAGACCAACCCAAAACCTGTGCAGATTACCTGCATCATGTCTGATGTGAAACGACAGCATCACTGGCCTTTACGGATTGGAAGGGTCCTACTAAGATCATCTAGTTCCATCCCCCTGCCACAGAAGAATCACCTAGATCAAGTCGCACAGGAACACATCCAGGTGGGTTTTAAATGTCTTCAGAGAAGGAGACTGCACAACCTCCCTGGCAGCCTGTTGCAGTGCTCTGTCACCCTCACCATAAAGACTTTGCTCAGGAGTTCCGTTTAACCACACAGATCTTTTGGCTCCCTTCCTTGACTTCCTACACGTCGTAATTCTCTGATCTTGTATATGTTGATCTCGGTGTCATAGAATCATAGAATCAATAGGGATTGGAAGGGACCTTGAAAGATCATCCAGTCCTGCCACAGAAGGACCACCTAGACCATGTCACACAGGAACATGCTCAGGCAGGTCCTAAACATCTCCAGAGAAGGAGACTCCACAACCCCCCTGGGCAGCCCCTTCCAGTGCTCTGTCACCCTCACTGGGAAGAAGTTCCTTTTCATATGGATGTGGAACCTTCTATGTTCCAGCTCATACCCATTCCCCCTTGTCCTGTCATTGGATGCTTCTGAGCAGATCCTGGCTCCATCCTCCTGACACCAGCCCTTTCCATATTTATCAACATTAATTTGGTCACCCTTCAGTCTCCTTTTGTCCAAGCTCAAGAGACCCAGCTCCCTCAGGCTTTCCTCATTAGGGAGATGTTCCACTCCCTTCATCATCTTAGTCCTTTAACGAGGACTTGGAGCTCAGTGCGGACTATCTGCGTGGTACTTGGTGCTTTCCTCCAGGAAACTGCAAGTCTGTTTCTAGAGGTCTGTGGGAATTTGCTACTGGGTCCAATGCCCTTGAAAGAGCTGTCTGTTGTATTGTGTACAACGCTGTTTACAGGGAAACCAAATGCAAGGATGTGTTAAACTTGCTTAAGAGCAAACCGGCTCAGAAAATGTCCCCTACAGAGGAAAAAAACTAAGTACAAGACCTGACGCCACCAGGAAAGCACATAGGCCACAGCCAGTACCGAATCATTCATTAATGCCCATGAAGCTAATGAAAAACTACACTCTCCTATTAATATGGATTAGACGTCAAGACTGAAACGTGAATCCTGGCCAACTTCAACCTCTACTGCAGTGGCATGAATAAAGGAGTTCACAGGCATCTTCCTGACACAGAAGTATTAAATCATCCTAAAATCAATGCTAGTGCATTGGCTCAGTCATCTCTACCAAAAGTTGAAGACGGTTGGCATTTGTCTGCCAAGTCTGTGGCAGGATAAGAAGCAGAGCTTAAGAAAAGTGGAACAGAAACTACTCCAGCTGCCCCTACATACATTTTTTAAATCCTGACAAGAGTCAGTCTGGGAATGTGAGGATTATGCCAGGCAGAACAAATCAAAAAGAGCACTGCTTCTGGAGCATATGTTTCCTCTCAGCCTGGAGGTGGTCTCCTAGTGGGCCAGAGTTTCTTTGCACTTTACGTTTGGCCCCGGTGTGCAGAATTGAAAGGTATTTTTTTTAACACACAAGAAGAAAGTGTCTGAGCAAAAAGCCTCCCGCACAAGATGATGCTCGTACTGGATACTCTTCTACTGAATTTTCAGAATTGCTTTACAGTTATAACAGAGATGATGCCACAAAAAGTGTTTTTCATTTAAAATAATCTGCAAAATTTTGAAAGAAACAAAGAACACTGGAAACACAACGACATTCTTGGTGGGAATCACAGAATCACAGAACATTAATGATCCACCTCACTACCCGATCATCTAGACCACACTGCCTCAGTTTGGCTGTGAGGATGCCTTGTGAGACTGTGTCAAATGCCTTACTCAAGTCGAGAAAGACCACACCCACCGCTCTGCCATCATCTATCCACCTGGTGATGCCCTCATCAAAGGCTATCAGGTTGGTCAAGCATGACTTTCCCTTGGTGAAGCCAAGCTGACTGTCCCTAATGACCCTCCTGTCCTTGATGTGCCTGGAGACAGCCTCTAGGACAAATTGTTCCATCACCTTTCCTGGGATGGAGGTGAGGCTGACTGGTCTATAGATACCTGGGTCCTCCTTCTTACCCTTTTTGAAGATTGGAGTGACATTTGCTATCCTCCAGTCTCTAGGCACCTCTCCTGATCCCCAGGATTTAGAAAAGATGATGGAGAGTGGCTTAGCAATGACTTCTGCTGTCTCCCTTAGCATGCGCGGGTGCATCCCATCTGGGCCCATGGATTTGTGTCCACCCAGCTTGCTCAACTTATCCCTAACCCAGTCCTCCTCCTCTCTCACCTCCATTTCTTCTTGAGCCTCATCAGTCTGGGGCTTAATATCAAGACAACCCCCAGAAGTATAGACAGGCAAAAAAGGTGTACAGTATCTCTGCTTTTTCTGTATCGTCTGTCTCCAGGGCACCCACCTCATTCAGCAGGGGGCCTGCATTGTCTTTAGTTTTAGTTTCACCTGCAATGTACTTGAAGAAGCCTTTTTTGTTGCACTTGACCTCCCTTGCAAGGTTTAATTCCAAGGAGACCTTAGCTTTCCTAGTTGCATCGCTACATTCTCTCACCAGAGCTTTATAATCACCCCAAGTGGCCATCTTCTGAGGTCCATTCCAATCCTAATGATTCCATGATTCTATGCTTAGGGATTGGAAGGTACCTTGAAAGATCATCTAGTCCAATCCTCCAGCCACAGCAGGATCACCTAGACCAAGTTGCACAGGAACATGTCCAGACAGCTTTGAATGCTTATTTTTTTTCTTTAAGTCTACTTCTTGCAGAAAAGTTAGCTTATTTTCTGTGTTTTATATTTTTCAGGAGAAATCATAGATATGTGTGTTCGCAGAAGTTTAAAGACAAAGATCATAAAAAAGATAAAGCAGGGAAGGAGAACTGACAGAATTTATGAATGGGAATGCAAAAGGAAGACGTCCCCAGCATGCACGCTTAAAGCTCTTCAGCTAAAATGCAAAAATTGCCTCTTCCATAAATCACATCCCAGGCAGCTCCAAATGGGAAAAAACCCCACCAACAGGCACCACAGCTTTCTTCACAGTACAAATTCCTGGTGCGTGACATTGTCTGGCATTGCCTTGTTGTTCTACATTAACCGAAGCATTTGGTATCAGTTAGCAAATCATTAGCTTCCCAGCGATTTCCTTTAAACTGATCGACCTTGGAAAATAAATGAATGATGACTTAGGAGATCATAGAAATTAGCTGGCTTACTGTACGGTAGCTGACTGCGATGCAGCTGGCTCCGCCCTTAGGATAAGGGGCAGTGGGTGCAAGCTGGAACATAGGAGGTTCCACATAAATATGAGGAGGCACTTCTTCACAGTGAGGGTGACAGAGCACTGGAAGGGGCTGCCCAGGGGAGTTGTGGAGTCTCCTTCACTGGAACCATGTAAAACTCACCTGGATATGTTCCTGTGTGACTTGGTCTAGGTGATCCTGCTGTGGCAGGAGGATAGGACTAGATCAGGGGTCTCCAAACCCCAGCCCGTGGGCCGGATATGGCCCCCTAGGGTCTCCAATGCGGTCTGCAAGGGTTGATGGGGGGGAAACCAAGCAGCCACAGATGACTTCCTGCTGACTGTGCGGTCGGGCTGAGGAGAGGGGCGGTGGCATCAGCAAGGTGGGCAGCTCCCCCGTCTCTCCCTCCCTCCCTCCAGCTGCCAGGCAGAGCTGTCTGTGAGCAGACTTTTTCCCAAATGAAACATCTGAAATGTCCAATCAGATCCAGACTAACTGATGAACACTTGCATCACTTGCTACGACTAGCAGTCACAAATATGGAACCTAACAGTGACCATCTTATTAACCAAAAGCAGGCCCACAGTCCACACTGAAATATGATTTGTTTTTGTTGGTTACAATTGTTCTTCATATTAAATATTGCATTCTTTTTCCTGTTTTTTGTGCACCACTACAAATACAATATGTGCAGTGTGCACAGGAATTAGTTCATTTTTTTCCAAACAATAGCCTGGCCACCGACAGTGTCTGAGGGACAGTGAACTGGCTCCTTGTTTAAAAAGTTTGAGGACCCCTGGACTCGATGATCTTTTGAGGTTCCTTCCAATCCCTAATTATTCTATGGTTCCATGACAAGTGCTCTAGAGGTTTACTGAAGGATTCGTGAATCACAGAGTCATGCAGGTTGGAAAAGACCCTTGGGATCATCAAGTCCAGCCATTAACTCTACTCTACAAGTTCATCCCTAAACCAGATCCCTCAACACTACACCTAAGTGTTCTTTAAACTCATCCAAGGATCGGGACTCAACCACCACCACGTTTAAAACCTGCCTGGACATGTTCCTGTGCAACTAGATCCAAGTGACCCTGCTGTGGCAGGGGGATTGGACTGGATGATCTTTTGAGGTTCCTTCCAACCCCTGATGTCCTGTGATTCTGTGAAAGTCAAATAGTTTGCATCTGTCTAAAACAGGCTTCTCCAGCTGTGATGTGGCAATTTTCTCTCAGAAGTGATGCTTTAATAAATCCAGCTCACAAAGATATCTAAGATGGAAAGGTAGACAATTCTAAAATGCATACATATACCTAGACTGATGTCGCAAAGTGCTCTCTTCACAAACAGTGCTTTGCTAACAAGTCTGCTCTTTTACTTGTCAACCTATAGCCACCTCTGCAGTGCTATAATAGAAGGGATAATTAGTACAGGCTTGTCAGTTTGATTTTGGTTGACTTTATAGCCTCTTTACTCCATGATTCCTGTGGGAGCTTGTAGCTGGCTTGTTGGCCAAGCAAAAAATACATTTATTTTGGGCTAAACAATAGCAGTGTTTAATTAAGTGGTGTCAGGCTATTTATTCTATATCACGTGCCCTACCTTTGATGAGGGGCTACAAACACAGGGGTTCATCAGATTCAATTTCTCTGCTGTAATTTCCTACTGAAAGCAAATGTGACACTAAGCAGAGATCCAATTTCCCATTTCTATTTAGCATTTATATTGACAGAATTAATGATTTTATCATCATCTTTGGCCTGCTGCTAAATGGAAGACATATATTGCCTACTGAGATAGTAATTCTTCCTCTAAATTATGTATATATGTGTCTGTGAGCATTCACCCTTACACATTTACACACTCATATATAATTCGTCTCTTATTTTTTCTTGGGGAAATTACAGCTCTTTATTAGACCCACACTCAGAGCGGAAGGCTAGGCAATGGGGAAGGTAATTAGGAAGAGTAATAAGAGTGTTCTTGGACAACGCTTCTAAGCAGGTGTAAAGATGAAAAAGTCCTCTGCACATTTGCCATGACAAAAGGATTCAGGAAGGCCTGAGCTGATGAGCTCACGGCGTGCTGACAGGACTCATCTTGCTTCTAAAGATCTCCCGTGAGAACACTGTGCAACCGATAACGCTGCACATTTGTCAAAGTTGCTGCGTAAGAAATTTCAATTTCCTTCTCAGAAAATAATTGACCAAAGGATCATGAAGTTCAAAGACCAGGGGAAATGAATGAACACGGTAGAGAGCTGTAATGTATAGTGATCACGCTATACATGCTATTCTAATAGAAATCTGGGGGCCCCTCTTACAATTCTTGAATCTCTTAACTGAGCCAAAGAGAACGACACTGCAACCTCAACGTGCTGAAAGAGGGTTGAATTCCTTCCTTGGTAATCTAACTACCTTTACAATTGCATTAGAGACTAGTAGCTTTAATTTACTGCTAAAATAATACTAAGTGATTGATATTTTACATCCTTTTTCATTAATGTTTTATACTCTGAATAAGTCCTGTTGGAATCTTCTGTAAAAGTCAAGAGTAACCTCACTCTGTTTTAGGAAGTGCCTACTCACTGATCTGACAGAGAGCAAGGCTCATGCAAGGGAAGGAAGACGGTCAAGCTTCAGAGGGCATGTCACACTTCAGTCTCTTTGGATGGCTTGTCATAATGCTAGGTGGTGAGCCACAGACTCATTGATGTTGGAAGGTACCTCAGTAGCCCATCATGTCCAACACCCTGACAAAGCACATTCCGGCACCATCCTCCCTACAGCCACTCTTTAGATCATAGAATCATAGAATCATTAGGGATTGGAAGGGATCATCTAGTCCAATTCCCCTGACACAGCAGGATCACCTAGACCTGGTCGCACAGGAACACATCCAGGCAGGTTTTAAACGAAGGAGACTCCACCACCCACCTGGGCAGCCCATTCCAGTGCTCTGTCACCCTCACCGGGAAGAAATTCCTTCTCACATTTATATGCAACCTGCTATGTTCCAGCTGACACCCAATGCCACTTGTTCTATCATTAGATGACATTGAGAAGAGCCTGGCTCCATCCTCCTGACACCCACCCTTCACATATTTATAGACATTAATGAGGTCATCCCTCAGTCTCCTCTTCTCCAAGCTAAAAAGACCCAGCTCCCTTAGCCTCTCCTCATAAGGGAGGTGCTCCACCTCCTTCATCATCCTCGTTGCCCTACGCTGGATGCCTCCAGTAGCTCCATGTCTTTCTTGAAGTGAGGGGCCCAGAACTGGACACAATACTCCAGGTGTGGTCTCACCAGTGCAAAGTAGAGGGGGAGAAGAACCTCTCTCCATCTGCTAACCACTCCCTTCTGATCCACCTTAGGATGCTGTTGGCCTTCTTATCTACAAGAGCACACTGCTGGCTCATGGTTATCCTGCTGTCCACCAGGACCCCCAGGTCCCTTTCTCCTACACTGTTCTTGATAATTCTGTGTAACCTGTATCTCACCCCTTGCAATAGAATTTATTGTGACAGAGAACCTAATTCATAAAGGAAAAGGTGACCTCTGTGTTTCGCTTCTTTTCCTGCTCTGTAATCAGACTGCAGTCTCCTATATAGGAACAGAAGAGGTTCCACATCAATATGAGAAGGAACTTCTTCCCAGTGAGGGTGACAAAGCCCTGGAAAGGGCTGCTCAGGGCGGATGTGGAGTCTCCTTCTGTGGAGATACTTAAAACCCACCTGGATATGCTCCTGTGCAACTTGATCTAGGCAATCCTGCTGTGTCAGGGGGATTGGACTGGCTGATCATTCGAGGTCCCTTTTGTTCTAAGCTTCATTATAAAAAATGGCTCAACTAATTTCTTTAACTTTTTAGGTGCAGCATAAATAAGCTTTTTGAACCCTCTCTCTTGGAGGGGTATTGATTAGCTCCCATTAGCTGGACAAGTAAATAGCAGTGTTTCTGCTCTCCATCAGGCTGTTCCTTAAGGAATTTTGGCTCAAATCCTAGTTTATGGATCCAGAGCTGTGTATCATGAATAACTCCAGCACACCAGTTTGGCAGTAGCTTTGCACAAATATAAATCATGATCCAAATCACTTTGATTTTTTAGTATGTCCAATGATTCTGTTGGACCTCTGGCAAGAATCACAGTCAGTGCAGTGAGCTGACAGCATTTGACATTTTACCTCCCAGAATTCAAATTACAAAGGGAGAATTTAAGTTTGGGTTTAGAATGTTTTTTTAATCTCTGTTTCAGGACAAAACTTAAAAGCCACTGAAAACCTCAAGGAGATTTAGAGCTTCAGGACAAAGCAAAAAAGT
The DNA here is from genome assembly GCA_013400115.1 of Rhinopomastus cyanomelas. Taxonomy (NCBI): domain Eukaryota; kingdom Metazoa; phylum Chordata; class Aves; order Bucerotiformes; family Rhinopomastidae; genus Rhinopomastus; species Rhinopomastus cyanomelas. The sequence goes on along the minus strand of VXBP01007760.1, from coordinate 8,550 downwards.
AGTGCTTGAGCTTGATTTTGAATCTTAACTTCTAGCAGGTTTTATAGACCCAACATTGTAGGATTCCCAGCGGTGCACTCTGAGCAGCTTTCTGATGGGCCCTCACAATGTCACTCAGGAAAGAGAGAGCCTGAAAAATTGAATTCATCCCATAAACCCATATTTTTCTTTTCTGGCCCACAATCATGATGTTTTGCTTCACCAAAATGGTATGCAGGAGGAAGAGAGGGGAAGAAAGAAATATTAACGAGGCACTGGGAAAAATGACTATAAATAATTCAAACTAAATCATGAAATGGCTTGGATTGGAAGGGACCTCAAAGAGCATAGAATCATAGAATCATCAGGGATTGGAAGGGACCTGGAAAGATCACCTAGTCCAATGCCCCTGACACAGCAAGATCACCTAGACCAAGTCACACAGGAACACATTCAGGCAGGTTTTAAATGTCTCAAGAGAAGGAGACTTCACTACTCCCCTGGGCAGTCCCTTCCAGTGCTCTGTCATCTTCACTGTGAAGAAGTTCACTGCCACGAGCAGGGATGCCTCTTGACCAGACCAGGCACCTCAAAGCCTCATCCAGACTGGCCTTGAGCATCTCCAGGGAGAGGGCAGCCACAACCTCTCTGGTTAACCTATTCCAGAGTCTCACCACTGTCATAGAGAAGAATTTGCTTCTAAGTTCCAATCTAAACAACTTCTCCTTCAGTTTAAAGCCATTTCCCCTTGTGCTAGTGCTGGACACTCTTGTAAAAAGTTCTTCTCCAGCCTTCCTGGAGACGGACTTCTATGATTAAAACTTCTGGATCTTCTTTTCTACTTCAGCTTAAGTCTTTAGAGTCTGCATGTTCAAGTTTGGCTCACGCACAGTCTATAGACTCTCATGCTGTGGCAGTGGGATTGGACTAGATGATTTTTCAGGTCCCTTTCAATCCCTAATAACTGATTCTATGATTTTACCAACACATATTTAACAAAAAAATGAAAAGCAAGCCCTAGTACCGATGATCCAGTAACAGCATCCAGAGTCCAGAGGACTGCCAATCTCCAAGCCTCACGATGGCTCTCTTTGAGGTCCAAAAAGTATTTCAGAAAGAGACAAGGATGCTTACCAAGAGCAGAGCGGGAAACAGAGGATGACGGAGGAAATGGCACTTTCACATCCGCTCCAGTTAAATCCAGCACCAAAGTGTCTTTTCCACTTCCCCAGCTACCCCCATCTTCTGCTCCTTTTTGACAGTGAGCACAGCCTCCTCTTTGGTGACAAGCTTCTGCAGGATCTGGCCGAAACAACTCATCAGATGATGTGTCCTTTTTTTTCCAGGGCAATTTTAATGCTACTTCTGTTCTCCAGCCCGGTTTCAGATGGTCTTTTCCTCCAAGCCTCATGAGAGCCTCAACCTACAGCTGTAAAGATGAGGCTAGAGTTTCCTACGGGATGGAAGAGAGCTTCTCTTACAAGCTCTGCGTGATCCTGACCTAAAAAAAGCAGAGAGCACTGCCCAGGCAGCCGCATCCTTATGAGAGGAGCTAAAACATAAGCTCTCAGTGCCAAAATTCTCCGGCACATCCCAGGTAGGGTGTTGGGTGAGTGGCAGCAGGAGTCTCTCTTGCACTGATCTTGCACAGGTACACTGCTGGGATGGGTAGGTGGGGGGGAAGGCAATTTTCTTCAGGCTGCCAAAAAAAGGGTGAATGACTATTCTGCACGCACAGTCCAGGAACTGTCCCTCTGCACTGAGCAAGACCTCACAGTGCATCCAAACCAGCCGTAAAAGCTGGACGTGATTACTCCCAACGAGGGCAAACAAACTTTCACACTGTCAGAGTGTAAAAGTCAGACAATGAGGCTGGAGAAGGGACTAGAGGGAAAGGCTGATGAGGAGAGGCTGAGAGAGCTGGGGGTGCTGAGCCTGGCGAAGAGGAGACTCAGGGTGGAGGGACCTTCTCCCTTTCTATAGCTCCCTGAAGGGAGGTTGTAGACAGATGGGGGTCAGGCTCTTCTCCCATGCAACCAGGACCAGGATGAGAGGGCAGAGCCTGAAGCTGCCGGGAGGGTTAGGCTGGATGTTAGGAAGCTCTTTCTCACAGAAAAGGTGATCAGACACAATGAGGTCATGGAGTCCCCATCCCTGGAGGTGTTTAAGGACAGACTGGCCATGGCCCTTAGTGTCCTGGTCTAGGTCATAGTGGTGCTGTTAAGTCACAGGGTGGATGATCTTAGAGGTCTTTTCCAGCCTCAATGATTCTGTGATTCTGAGATGGACAGACAGGAGATCATTTCCCACACACTTTCTTTGCTGCTGGTTTCTGGGCATAGAATCATAGAATCATTAGGGGTTGGAAGGGACCTCTGAAGATCATCTAGTCTAATCCCCCTGCCAGAGCAGGCATCTGTGGGCAAATCATTTCACCTCCCCTTTTTCTCATTTTCCCCTTTTGTAGGGTAGTTTTAGGACACAGGAGCCCCTACATGGTCTGACTGAGACATGGGTGTTGCTGTGCACACTCGAGTCTCAGAATTTGGTAACCTTGAATAAACAAGCACTAACATCATCAAGGGAGCAGACTGAATCCTACTGTCCTTCTCTGTAAATGGGAAAACCTTACCCTGAAAATTCTTACAAGTGGGAATTGCCAACTTCTAACTACTCTGACAGGTGCTGAAGTGCAGCCTCACAGCATAAGCTCCAGCTGGCCTCCCCAGGACTTGGACACATCACTAAGGGTACAGAGACTTGTCTTATCAGTGGAATAGGAAGTGTCAAAATATCTGAAGAATGATTTCAGGCAAGGATTTTTTTTTCAGCCAGAAAGAAAGTGTAGGGTTTTCATGTAGGAAAGCTTTTGGCAGAAATGTTTACCTTTGTTTCACAGAGTTATGGTCTTTCACACGTGTGCCAAGGAGCCTCTTGAGCCCAGCTTGTAGCTTCGTACGGTATTTGCTCATAAAACCAGGTACCTTCAAAACGCAAACACATCCTGGTGCAAACACATAGAATCATGGAATCATTAGGGATTCAAGGAAGGGACCTTGAAAGATCATCTAGTTCAATCCCCCTGCCACTGTAGGATCACCTAGACCAAGTTGCACATGAACATATTGAGGATGACTGCTGCAAAGCAGTTTCTGCTAGTGGCTGACTCCATGATTATGAAAATCTATTCTGGGCTAAGTAAGAGAAATTAACATTAGTCCAATCCCCCTGCCAGAGCAGAATCACCTACACCAAGTCGCTGGCCCGTTGGTGAAATCTTTTTGACTGAATTAATGATGAAGACAGAAATCCTTCAAATCATCTGACAAAACCAATCTGATTGCCCAGGCTGTGGTGTTGCTGCTCTCTACCTTTTCAACACTTGTGAGTATCAGCCTATAAATTCTTTTCCATAGCGCAGAAAGATCTGGGGAGAGTTTTGGGTTTGGGAGTGGTGGTTTAGGTATTTTAATGCAGAAAACAGTAGCATAGACCTACCACAGCACCGTTTCCTCCTAAAAGAACAAAAGATACCACAGTGCAGTGTATTTTGCTGGACTCTAAATCCCTTCTAATGCACTTGATCTATTCCAGACCAATGTTAAAAGTTCCAAAACTTCTGTTCTAAAAGATAAAGGTGCCACAACAAAGAAAAACTTATCTACATATATTTATTCAGCAAATCTTACAGATTCACAATCTAGATTGGGGTTCAACTCAATGACGCCTGGAGGTCCATTCCAACACCTAATGGTCTGCATGTCTGTATCATAGAATCATAGAATCATCAGGGATTGGAAGGGACCTCGAAAGATCATCTAGTCCAATCTCCATGCCACAACAGAATCACCTGGATCAAGACACACAGGAACATGTCCAGGTGGGTTATAAACGTCTCCAGTGAAGGAGACTCCACAACCCGCCTGGGCAGCCCCTTCCAGTGCTCTGTCACCCTCACTGGGAAGAAGTTTCTTCTGATATTTATATGGAACTTTCTATGTTCCAGCTGACACCCATTGCCCCTTATGACTTTGAGACATGGATAGCTCAACAACCATTTCAGAAGTCAAAAGTAATTTTAGAGACATTAATATAGGAAAAGCTTTTTATCAGAGAAGCTCTGGAACAAAGTGAGAGGTTTTTCTTCCTTCCTAAGATGCAAGCTATTCCCTGAGCTGCTGCCAGATGCGTGGTGTCATGCCGAAAGGGAACCTGAAAGCCAACTAATTCCTCATGCCAATACTTCAGGTGCTAAGCGTCGAGAACACAACCTGAAACAACAGGCAGGCAAATGCTCATTGTTTTCTGACAGTGACAGGTGCAAGGAGTCTTGAGGAAAGGACTCATTATGGGCAAGGTTCAAATTAGGTACTTACAAATCGTGGCTTAATTCAGGTCATTTATCATTCTCCTCAAAAGCCCTTTTGTACAATTGAATTCTAAAGTGCTTCGCTTGCTATTAGATCATCACAGCTGCTGTCGTATCACTCAAAGCAGATGTTTCACAGACAGAGAGTGCCCAGCTCGTTTCCAGAAACACCACAACTGCAAGTCCTTCCCTGGCTCTTCTGCCCATGGATGTGGGTTTGGCCATGCAGGTGCAGTGACTCTGCAAGGATCGAGTGCCAACAGTGGCAGACCCCAAACTCTGGTCCCCTCTCATAAAAACAGAGCTGCACACCCTGAATTTTCAACTACCACTTTCTTTTTTAAATATGAGTGTAAAAAATTATTGGAATGGGCTGCCCAGGAGGGTTGTGGAGTCTCCTTCTGCAGAGACATTTAAAACCTGCCTGGATATGTTCCTGTGCAACTGGGTCTAGGTGATCCTGCTGTGGCAGGGGGATTGGACTGGATGATCTTTTGAGGTCCCTTCCAATCCCTAGTGATTCTATGATTCTATGAAATTAGCCTAGATAATTAATGAATAAAACTGTAACAGAGGCAAACTTGTCTCCTAGACTCTGCAATTTTAGAATTATGCCCTGTAAAGTGCAGACTCATCTCCCAAGCTAACAAACCATTCCTCTGAGGCAGAAACAGTGCTCTGGGATGATTCTCCCTCTCTACTCTGCAGTGGTGAGACCTCACATGGAGTCCTGTGTCTGGTTCTGGATTCGCCAACATAAGGAGGACGGAGAGCTCCTGGAAGGTGTCCAGAGGAGAGCAACTCAAATGATCAGAGAGCTGGAGAACCTGCCCTATGAGGACAGGCTCAGCAAGTTGGGATTGTTCAGCCTGGAGAAGAGGAGGCTCCCAAGTGACCTTTAGCAGCTTTCCAGTCTCTGAAGGGGACTACAAGTTGGGGGAGGGCGTTTAACATGGGTGCGTAGCAAGAGGACAAGGGGAAAGGGTTCCAGACTTGAAGAGAGGAGATGAAGGTTGGACATGAGGAAGAAATTCTTTGCTGTGAGGGTGGTGAGATGCTGGAACTGGTTGCCCAACACAGAGGTGGCTGCCCCATCCCTGGCAGTGTTGAAGGTCAGGTTGGCTGGGGCCCTGAGTAACCTGGTCTAGTGAAGATGTCCCTGCCTGTGCAGGGGGGTTGGAACTAGCTGATCTTTAGGGTCCCTTCCAACCCTGGCCATTCTATGGTTCTATGATCTGCATATGGAACTGTACAACTGGACAACCTGCAAAAGGTGGCAGAACACTGAGGGAACACAGAGCAGTCAGTGAGGAATTTACTCCATTCTTCACAGTGACCAAAAAAGTGTCCAAAACTTTTTGCCTCTTCCGCACAATGATTTAAGAGCATTGAAAATCCTTTGGCAAAAGAACCTGTCTGAAAAGAATGTGTCTGTAATTGTGTGGAGGGGAAGCGGTTGGTTTGCTTGTAGGATGTAGAAGGTAATGGGAGAAATACAAGCTTAAAGGGCGCAAATGCAGTACAGGTCAAATAGCTCTTGTAGAACTACTCACTAATGGGAATCCTAGACTGTGAGGCACCTAAAATTAGCAAAGTGCGGAATTAGCTCAAAACTGGCAGATCACCTCTATCTTGCAGTAAGAACTAGGGCAAAGATTTTTAACAGATAGCACAGTTCTCTATTTAGAAGGAACTACGATGACATCACCATATCCTTTGAAGGCAATAAAGTACTTTCCAGTCCATTAGTAACAGAGAACGACGTCGTTAACAAATATCTGCTGGGGAATTAGACATTGAAAAAAATTTTCATTCCAAGAGCAATGATGACTTTCACTCAAAAGCCTAGAAGTTTTATATGAGGATATTTCCAGTTTACTGTAATTTCTAAAAATTGCATGAACAGGGGAATTTCCAATGAAAGGAGAGTAGGTGCTTATAAACTGCTCGTAAGAAAGGCTCATGAGAGAATACGGATAAAATCCAGTTCGAGAAAAAGTACAAAATGTACTAAGGATTTGAACTGAAGATAAAGTCAAGATTCTGAGGAATATAATCAGAGAGTCATTAGGTATTGGAGGGGACCTCGGAAGATCATCTAGTCCAATCACCCTGCCACAGCAGGATCACCAAGTCGCCCAGGAGCGTGGCCAGGCAGATATTCACTATGAGTTTGAGAGGGGTCTTCAGACCAAAGTGAAAAATCTCACAAGAGTCTAATTTTAAACAGATCCGTTGGTTTATTTGTACCAAACTCATTACCTTATTAAAGATAACTGATTATTGGACACCCCTTATCTTTCATAGGATCTTTCTCTAGGACGTTTAAAACCCTCCTGGATATGTTCCTGTGCAACTTGGTCTAGGTGATCCTGCTCTGGCAGGGGAATTGGACTGGATGATCGTTCGAGGTCCCTTCCAATCCCTGATGTTCTGTGATTCTGTGAATAATAACAAAGGAAAAGTTAAATGTATTCAGACCTGTCTACTTCTCAAATCCAAAGAAAGGTCAGCAATGAACAGCTTATGAACAGCTGGGTTTATGGGAATTTTTAGAGATTGGTTGTAGACCATTATCTGTGCAACTCCTTTATCAATGGGATGGTTTAAATGCGACCACTGTTGTAATTGACAAAACAAATTATCTGGATTGCTGGTAGCGCCATCTAACGATAGAACAAGGGGCAACGGATGTGAGCTGCAACATAGGATGTTCCATATCAATATGAGAAGGAACTTCTTCCCAGTGAGGGTGACAGAGCATTGGAACAGGCTGCCCGGGAGGTTGTGGAGTCTCCTCCTCTGGAGATATTTAAAACCCACCTGGACATGTTCCTCTGTGACATGGTCTATGTGATGCTGCTGTGACAGTGAGATTGGACTAGATGATCTTTTGAGGTCCCTTCCAATCCCTAATGTTCTGTGATAAACTCCTTTGAAGAAAGGCAAAGGGGTTAATACAGGCTGAAGTCTTAGAATAAAAAAAAAATCTATGAAATGACTTCAGAGTTGTTGACCACGTCGTTCAGCCAGACACATAACGATGCCAGTTTGGTTAGCTCTACAGAAATGTGAAAGGATATTATTGAAGAGCCTTAACCTTACAGACTGTTTCATCCTGTTAACAAAGGAAAATAGAAAAAGGGCAACGGGCAACTAAACAGACTTCAACTACAACAAACAATGTCAGGATGAGTAGGTTTCCACGTACATCGGGTGAATCACTAGAATACACCCCTGCAGAACAGCGCCGTAACTTCAAGTCACGGCTTCATACATTTCTAGAAACCATGCGTGACGCCAACACAAGCTCCGAGGCTCAACACACAGTTACCTGTGTTAAGTGCAACGGCCTGTGGAAAACAGGAGTTCAATCACACTGATGTACTAGTCCCTTTTGGATTAAAACTCCGGGAATTCAAACCTGGGCCTGAAAAATGTTTGGACGAAAAAAAGTGCCTTCCATGTCTACTTGAAATAAACCCACCTAAGATCCTGACCACTACTTCATACTGCAGTCTGCTGCTTGGAATTATTAGCATCTCTGGAGTCCAGTTTGTTAAACAAGGAGAAAGAAATGCTGGCTTTGTGCCTAGAAACCCTCAGTTCTTCACAATAGTATCTCAGGCAATAACAGTTGTAGTTGCCATAGACTTTAACCACAGTCTGTCCTTTAACCCCACATTGCAGAGTTAAGCAGGGATGACGTTGATATCCAGCAGAACATGTGAATTTCCGGTCAGCACAGCCTCCTGCACTAGCTGTGTGTTGTGGGCGAGGCAAAGAATTTATCCCCATCTTCACGAAGTCCTAAAACAATCATGAGAATAATTTCCTCTGCTTTCCAAACCCTTAAGGAACAGATTCTCGGAAAGCACTTCCATATGGTACTAGGTTCAGGAGAAGACTCATTTGGCCAGAGCCTCCTTCTCACAGACAGCATAAAAGGTCCAAGATAACAATTGTTAGGTCTTAATGACTGAAGTATAACAAGGTACTGCTGGTCTTCTTTTGCCTAGATACTCCCACTTCAGGAAGTCCCCCAAGAATGAACTGAGAAATGTATGTGATTCATGACAGTTGAAGATTTTCAAGACTTTTAGGCTGATCATTGGAAAAAAAACCAACAAAAAACCCCAAAACATACTAAATAGAGAAAAATTTGATTCTTCAGAATCATAGAATCGTTAGGGATTGGAAGG
>VXBP01007759.1:2055578-2108237 GCA_013400115.1 Rhinopomastus cyanomelas | reverse complement strand
ATACTTTGGCCAGCAGATCCCTGAAGCAATCAAATTCTGCACACCTAAAGTCCAGGGTCGTAAGCTTAGAAAACTTCCTCCTGGTTGCCCTGAGGATCTTAAATTCAACTTCTTCACGGTCACTGCAGCCAAGGCTGTCCCTGAGCCTCACATTGGTCACCAGCCCTTCCCTGTTGGTGAGAACAAGGTCCAGCATAGCACCTTTTCTTGTTGGTTCCTCCACCATTAACTGCACCATTAACTGCAGAAAAGGCAGTTAGAGGAGATTGAGCTGAAGAGTAAAGTCACTGAACAGAGTTAGGTCTATTCCAACTCAAGCCAGGACTCTGGTACTGAGGGAAGAACCTTAAGTTCTTACTAGCATCTTGGAACAAGAAAAATACGTTTTCCCTCAGCCTGTTGGCACTAGGAAAGTGGAATGAGGCCTTTGGCTTCTAAGCTTATGAACTTTGATACTCCCTGCTTCTTGAATTGCTCTTTGGCAATTCAAAGCATTACCATGATTTCAGTTGCATAATACTGTTTCACAAACATATTAATGTTCCTGCCCTCGTTAATAAGCATTCCTATCCCCTTACCGCATGCAAGGTCAAGTGCTTTTCAAGTCCTTTCAGTGTGACTCCAGAGAAGAGCACCAGCATTTGCTCGTTGGGCCACAGCTCCTCTTTATGGATCTTCAACCTAACTTCTTTCATTCACACTTCCCAAGGAACAGCAATGAAACTGGTGAAGGTTCTAGAGCACAAATCTTATGAGGAGTCGGCCAAAGGATCCAGGATTGTTTAATCTGCAGAAAGGGAGGCTGAGGGGAAACCTTTTTGCTCTCTACAACTACCTGCAAGGAGGTTGAACTGAGGAGGGGGACAGCCTCTTCTTCCCAGCGGCAAGCAATACAAGAGAAAAAAGGCCTCAATCTGCTCCAGAGACAGTTTAGGCAGGAAATTAGGAAAATTTTCTTCACTGAACGTGTTGTTTGGCACTGGAACAGGCTGCCCAGGACAGAGATGGAGTCACCATGTCTGAAGATATTTAAAAGACACATAGGTGCAGTGCTGAGGGATGTGGTTTAGTGGTGACCTGGCAGTTCTGGATCATGGTTGGACTTGATGATCTTAAAGTTCTCTTCCAACCAATATGATTCTGTGAGGAACACCGAGTTTCAAGACATAAGCAGTTTTCCTCTGATTTTACAGGTGAGAACGCTAAGGATGAGAATTAAGATCACACTTGCGCAAATGCGTATCTGCCAACCCAGAAAAAGGACTGGAAACAAGGGAACTTCCGCTGACACGGCTGTCAGGTGAGATCCTAGATCAGGGAGATGAGTCCCTGCTATAACCTCCATGCTGGCTGGCGGTCAGGAAAGGGCAAAAGGAGTTTGCACCCCTTTTGGAGTAGGAAAAGAGCACTGCTACAGACATAGCACCACCCCCAGCAGCATTTGTTCTTCATGTTGGCTCAGAATTGACAGTTTTCAGATATTCCAGTTGGGCTGGACCCTCACATAGAGATCCAACACAGAACATCCAGCTCAACACATGTGCAGAGTCAACAGCAAAGGAGTCAATAGCAAAGGAGGAGTTGCACTTCCCAAGACAAACTTCAAACTCCTGCAAGACCTTTTACTTTTTCAGGATATCAAGGCTTCTCCCAGTAAACGCAGCGCTTCTGAGTGCTTCTGGTCTGAGTGCTCCAAAGCAGGTCAGGAAAGCAACCACTAGGTAGGAAGAAAAGAAAAGCCAAAGTACGTTGCTAGAAACTTACCTAGAAGGAAAACTTTGCTTCCCTCTAGGTCTGGAAGACTGAAGAGACTAAAGGAGTAGTTTGGGAAAGAAGATCTCTGGAGCCTTTGTAAGCCAGTACTTTGTAAGACCTCTCATGATCACAGGAGCTCTGTGATTTTCTATAAAGAGGACTTCCTCTACACAGGAAGGCCTAACTCAGGAGGGACATGCCTCCTTGGCCCCACTTTGCAAGCACATAGTCTTGGCAGAACAAATACATTGTCAACATCTCCTCTCCAGGCAAGATGCAGCCATCTGATAAGTGCTGTCAGCCATTGGCATTGTCACTTCTCAGCGTCAGCCCCATGAAGCCTGGGTTAGCAGCAGCTTGATGATGAGTCCATGCTGCTGAACAAACTGCCTGTACAGAATGCAAAGGGGACACAGGAGCCTCTCTCTGTTTTCTCTCTCCCACCAAGACCAGGACGGGCCCTTCTTTTAACTGGACCTAACCGTGAGTGAACTCCTGGAGTCACCCGGGACAGCAACAGCCACATTTGATAATCTCAGTGCAGCACCCTGTCATCATTAACAGATGTGAGCCACACTCTCCATGCAGGCAGGGGACGTGGGTTCTGTGTCCCAGCCATCCCAGCAGTGACCCACACAGACCCTGAACCCTCAGGAGGCACCACTGCTGCCTCAGTGTGCTCCAAAGGCTGTAGAACCAAGGCAGCCAGGCAAAGCTCCTGCCACTGCTCACATTTACTGTTTGGAATTATTGTCCCCTGGGAAGCACTCACTTTCCTTATTGGAACAAACACCATCATTTCAAAACCTGCCTGCACCAAGCCTTTTCAAAATGGTGTGATTGCAGATAACTCCAAAGCTTTGACAAAAGTCAAAGCACTTCTTTCCAACAGCAACTCAGCTTCATTTTAGAACTGCTTTCAGAAGAAGAAATCCTTTCTGGGGGGTGAGCAACTAAAAGGTTTAATTTCTCAAAGGTCAAAGTGGCACTCTCTGCCCTCGACAGAAGGGTTTCTTTCAAACCATTTTCCAAACAGAAACCTTAGCAGAGTCGCACATTCCACACAATGCCCTGCTGGTAAAGAAATCAAGTATTTTCTGAGTGAAAACTGTTTTCTTTTTCCTAATGAATAAAATCTAAACTTTTTATTAAAAACACCTCAAGTCAGTTCAAGTTAAGAGAGCATTATCTAAGAACACAGCGGAAGTACAGTCAGTCACCTTCAAATGACCACAAAGGGGCACTTAGCCTTGACACCCACCCAGCATGGAAAATTTTAGCCCCAAATAGCACAAGTTCAGCAAGGTTATAAGGAACTGAAACCTGAACCGCCTCATGATAAGTGCAAGGAAACCACAAGACTAACAGAATCAGCAGGGTGATGACAAAGCATCCAGTTCCCTCTGTGAGGCAACAGAAACTAACGTTCGCAGCACAAGGCGTGCAGGGAAGCCAAGAAGGTTTTTCAGGAGGGCAAAGCTAGCAATGGACTGCATGGATGTCCAGCCTTGTCTTCCAGCATTAGGATACCAGTTGGACCCAAATGGCTTTCAGTCACCAGGACTATCCCTGGGAAAAGGAAAGTTCAACATGGTTCTCAAACACTGAGATGAGCATGCATTACCTTCTGCAGGCATCCTGTCTCAATCTGCTGCCCAGAGTGGGGACAAAGGTGGACTTCTGGCCATATAGGAACTCCCTTTCTATCTGGGTCACTGTTTCCATCTCTCTGAATGAGGCCAGTGATAACACCCAGGAATGCGTAAAGCAACATTATGGTTTTGCTCCAGCCCAGCTCCCAACACCCATTCAATTCCCCAGACCAAAGCTCATCTCTAGAGGCTCAGCCACCAGGGTGGTTGCTGATTGCCTACCACTCAGCAAAGATCCAGCAGCGTCTGTCAAACCCAGGTGAGGAGGAACTCATGTCTGCATCCAGTTTTCCCTTTGTGCCATCCTCTGCTTCTTGGCATCTCCTGTACATGGTACTATTCAGCAAGGGGGTTTTGCCTTTTCCAACCTCCAATCACTAAAAGCCTGAAATTTCACCTTAAAGGTGAAAAAGGAAGACAAATACCATCTGTAGCTGAAACAGAAAGGACGGTTTTAATAAGGAGAACAGCACTGCTCTGTGGACATGGACAATGATGAACAATGAGAGCTACTGAAGGGCATCTGGCAGACAGAAACATAGGAGTGGTTAAAGGAGAAAAGCTACTGTTGTATATTTCCTTGGGATCTTGGGATGATACAGAAATCCTTTTGCCCAGTTTCTCCATGCATGACCCTTATTCTGACAGACTGCACTACATCATGGTTTCTCTGCTTCCTGATGTACAATGTGGTCAGTAATCATCTAGCGAAAGCAAGGCAAAGGTATCACGAGTTTATTTACTTATTCCCCAGTGGTCTATCTAGCTGTATCCAGCCCAATCATCCCAGGAGTTCAGATGGGAGGGATATCAGATCCAGCATAGCAGAGATCAGACAGCTTGCAAGAAGCAGCATTTTGCAAGGTGGAGAGTGGAAAAGGGCTCAGCTCGGCAAAAACCAGCCTTGAGCCAGGCTGGTACCAATCAAGTGGCTTCAGTTGGCTGCCGCCATTCAATTGACGCATCCCCACCATGTTGGGATGTGCTGTACGATGATGTGGTCTAGCTGTTCACTCTTCAAAGCCAATAGGCTACACACAATTAAGATGAAGAGCACAGATGAGGAAAGCATTCCTAGCCTGCAAACATCTCAAATCCAAACCTCCTGCCTGCACAATTCTTAGTGACCCGCATATCATATGGGCACAGAAGACTAAACCCCCACTTAGCAGCCAAAACAGTGGTACCATTGCACCTCTGCTTGCTCTGTCGCTGCAATGTCTGTTTTCACATGAGTTTCCTCTATCCTGTAACACCAGATAGGCAGCACCCTGCACATCATGATGCAGCTTCTGCCCTAAGCAGGAACATTTTACAAGGCACTCTAGTGATAGGACAAGGGGGAATGGTTTCAGGCTGAAAGAGGGGATATTTAGATTAGGTCTTAGGAAGAAGTTCCTCACTATGAAGGTGCTGAGGCTCTGGAACTGGTTGCCCAGGGAGGTTGTGTTTGCCCCCTCCTTTGGAGTGTTCAAGGCCAGGTTGGACAGGGCTCTGGGCAACCTGGTCTTATGAGAGGTGTCCGTGCTTGTAGCAGAGGGATTGGAACTGGATGATCTCCAAGGACCCTTCCAACCTAGACCATTCTGTGATTCCCAAGTCACCATCAGACCTTAGCCTTGGCTTTCTTGTCTCTGTTGTCTTTGACTCCAGAATCCTACCATCAGGACCTCAGGATGACTGCAGCAGTAGTGAGTGCTATTAAAGACTCAGGTTCAGTTTTCAAGAGCAGTTCACACCATCTTGAGAGAAAATTTCTGCAAACAGCTTAGTCTGAAGTCACTGAGGACAGCAATAGAACACAGACTGTTTTTTAGCAGCATTTGTTAGAGCCTCTGGAACAGCTTTGTGAAGGTGTCCAAGAAGCAAGCAGAAAAAGAGAAGGGAGAGGAACAATAGCACTGGCTGTTTCCCCTGCAGCTCTGTCAGAATTACATCCCCTGGCTTGCAAACCATGGCAGTCTTGTCCAGGGCTAGTGGGTGAAGGAGCAGTTCCCACCACTCCGTGAGAGGTGCTGGTAGAATGGTTCACAGCGTGACCTGCCAAACCAGAGCTCTTATTCAACCTAAGGTCATAAAGTCATACAATCATCAAAATTGGAAGACACCTACAAGATCACCCAGTCCAGATGTCATCCCAACCCCACCATGCCCCCTAAATCACATTCCCTAGTTGAGGCTGCACAGACATTGCTGTGCACCTTGGCAGTCTCCTGAAACATTGCAAATCCCCTCAATCTCTAGGCCATCCCTGCTGCAGAAAGGCAGCCCAGCCCAGTGGAAGGCCCTTTGGGGCTGGACTGAAAGCTTGTCTCTTCCTAATACGTCGAAAACAGAAGGCCAGGGCTGGATGCAGGTTTGCTGAGATCAGGGCTATTCTGGTGCAGACAGGCTATGTGCTGCTGATAGGAAGGATTAATGAGCCAGGCTGCTCATCCATTTCAATTAGAAACAACACTACAACTATTCTGGTGCCATTTCTCTGCAGAGTGCTCAAATGGCTTATCAGCCCCTTCTGGATCTCATGTAATTGTGGCTTCGTTAAATTTAGGATGGTAAACTGCCATAGGTATGCTCTGCTCTTCATTAGAGCTAAGGTGCACAGGACGATTTGCTGATGCTTATAAAGCCGTAGGAAGGGATTGAGTGAACAGCATTAATAGACTTCAGTGTCACTTCTCAGAAGCTAAAACTGCTTTGGCACTTTCCACACACACAGGAGAGCTGGACACAACAAGGAACTAACTTGCTTCCACTTCAAGGAGAAGGGCCTCAGCCCCTAAAGCTGTAGCTAATCACCACATTTATCAGCAACCAGATGAAGATTTAAGAGATGGTTTTGTGACAGGAGTAAAACAAGAGAATTTCTAGCTTCTGGGCTCTGCTCCTCAATCCAAGCCCAGATAGTTTTATCTGTGGGTCACAATTCAGTGCCAATCGAGCCAAAACACAGCTGAGCTCCACACCAAGACTGGATGTTAACTCCATCCCTCCCTCACCACTTAAGGAGCACAACTGAAACCCCAGGAAGGTCTGGAGAAGGAACACAAATCATCAGTGTGCTCCTCAGCACCTGTTTACCTCCAATGGGAAATAAATCCCTACAAACTACCTCTGGTAACTGCAAACAGTTGGTCTTAGGTGCTGGAGTAGTGCAAGACAGAGCAAAGCAGCCTGAGGGAGACACACAGTGCTGCACTGACACTGGATACCTTGAGAAAGAGCTGTCACACGAGTGTTAGGCTGGGCAAAGCTTTGCTCAGGATTGCCAGGCAGACCTCTGAAAATGTAAACAGCTCCAGAAAGCTCTGCAGCCCAGCTGCCGGTATCTCATGGCTTTCCACACCAGCTTCCTCTTCCATCACCCCACTGGGTTTTAACAAATGACCACAACATGTTCTTGGGGGAGCCACCGCCTCAGTCTCTGACTGAACGGTTTACATCTGACTGAGTTTTGGACCAGAAAGAAGCATTACAAAACTAGAGGCTCTCTACTCAGAGTCTCTGCCATCACTAACTTCTGTCCATCCTTATAGTAACTTACTACTCTGCTCTACAATGTGATCTTCTTTAAAAGCTCCACTGATGTCTGCCAGAAGCGCAACTTGATATGAAACCCCCAAGTGCCAGACAGTTCCTTCGTCTCTCCATGACAAATAAATCTTCATGATAAATCTGTGCTCTCCAATGTCACCTCATATATATAGACAATAAAAGAAGCCAGGGTACAGCAAGTGGAAGTGTGAAGAGAAGGCATCGGAGTCAAATTATATTTCTCTGCTTTAGTGCATTTATCTGTCAGTAGTCTGTACTTTTCTCTTTCGTACACCTTGGATTTTGCATGTTTCTTTACCGTGCTGAACTTACCAGACACAGCAATTCTTATCCCCAGAAGTAAAACTTTAGGTTATTTTTACTTGTGACTGAAATGAACCCAGCCCTGAAGCAGGAGCTCCTGGGCACTTTGATAGCCTCCCATCACAGCCCATGAACACACTGAAACAGACAGACATCGCACAGTAGAGGAGTTAGGTCAGACTGGATCCAGCTGAATTCAACAGAAACTCAGACAGCTTCTAGCCATGTCTCCAGGATGCTGGCCCCGTAAAGACAGAAAGGAGATCCACTACTGAGTCACCAGTGGGATTTCTAGCTGCACACTGGTTAAGTCCTGCTACTGCACACCTGACAGGGCTCCCCACCCTGGGCAGCACCAACTAGAGGTTGACATGATACTCAGCAGGTGATGGTCAGATGTGATTGTCATCCCAGCAGTACTCCTTATTTCAAGTAGTGAGGCAGTTGCAATATTGCAGGCAGCAATGGCTGCAGGAGAAGGCTCTACTGTCCCTAGGAGAGATGCTGCCTGGGTAATTAACAACCAGGAGTCCATCAGGACATCCAAAAACATCCATCCCACTGTAGTGCACCTTCCAAATGACTGGCTTTAAGTTGCTTTCCTCTCATCTTAGGAATGGCAGGGTTGGAAAAGGATGCAGAACATGGCTAAAATAAGACAAGAACGGAACCTACTCCTCCATCTCATGCTCCACTGGGACAAAAGTCCAACAGAGGGAGAGGAATAGCAGAAGCACAAGACTCCTCAGCAAAATGAGCACCCGAGTGAGTGGAGAGATTAAAATTACCCCCAGCACTGGGAGGATGCTGGGAGCCAACAATACTCAGGACTGCTTCTGGGAACATGGTGCAGCTTGACCCACTTCCCTTTTGCTCTAGCAATACCATGCTGGGGGTGAAACCAGGGGCTCTAACTATCAGCTACTGCTGTCAGTCTGTGCTCAAACCAGCTGAAACTTGCTCACCGGTAACCTCCCGTGTGGCACCTACAGCAGCAGGCAAACACACCACAGGAAAGCAGACACCTGCTAAGGAGACAGCCCTGGAGCACGTACTTATCTCTCTCTGATTACCTCTTTCACTCAGTCAAGAGATAGCGTGTCTTTATCTGTG
This sequence comes from Rhinopomastus cyanomelas, assembly GCA_013400115.1. Classification (NCBI taxonomy): domain Eukaryota; kingdom Metazoa; phylum Chordata; class Aves; order Bucerotiformes; family Rhinopomastidae; genus Rhinopomastus; species Rhinopomastus cyanomelas. The sequence goes on along the minus strand of VXBP01007759.1, from coordinate 2,099,859 downwards.
TCCTCCCTACTGAGACATCTTCAGTTCCTGGGAGGCTGTGGCTGAGTGGGATCTGAGGCCAAAACATTCTCAGGCTGTCCAGCACTTCCCCATATTCCTTGTGTCCCCACAGCCCCATCAGCTTCTACATAAGCTTTTGAATGCACCTTTCCACAAATCATTTGCAGATCTTGTGACTGTAAGGTAACAGCACCCTTCCTACACAGTTGCTTCATCTTGAAACACTCTTAGCTTGTATCTGTCAAACAGGTAGAAGGACTTTGATTCATCTTTCCCCAAAAGATGTTTGCACAATGTTTGTGAAAGGTGAAGTCATAGTAAGCCTCAGAAAAACCAACTGCCAAGACAAAAAGGGGATTCAGTTCAGCGACTGGTGTGACCCAGAAGGAAGCGTGTGAGATACTCAGCAACAAAAATGGGACGTTAAACAATCTTTTGGCTCTGAAAGTCCAACCTTAAAATCAGGATCCTTGCAAGATTAATTCATTGAACAGTTTTAGCTTTCAGAGAGCAGGTCTGAACACTTGCACACTGACAGTTTACCCACTTAGAAACGAGGGCAAACACTCTGTTTTGCGTGTGGCATTCATGGCTTTCTACTGATCCACAGGCACATATCTGCAGTGTAGTGCACCCTGTACCAGAAAAGGAGGCCCCTCCAAGACACGTGCGCACACAGGCAAGGGTTCATGGGTGTTCTACTACTCACACAGCTTCTCCTGCCCTCAGACACAAAGATGTCAGTTGATCATTTGCTGGCTTCAAATTCTGCCTGAAAAAGAAACCCCAGTGTTTCTCTCCAGCCTGTTCCCTGTTGAAGTGATGCCCTAGGCTGTCATTTCCCAGCATTGTCCTCATTAGGACATAACCCTCCTGGAGCAACTCTGCTCCTGCCCAGCTCCAGTCACTTCTAAAGGAACTGGTCCACACAAAACAGAGGCTTGATCCAGCCCTCTGCTGTTACCAACAGTCCCACAGCAACCTCCCTCACAATCTAGATTGCTCTGACCCACCATTTCCAAGCTGATCACACCGGACAGCAAAATCAGACAGGACTTATCACCACGAGGAGCACAAAGGCTGATAGGCTGGTGCAGCCAGGAGCAAGCCCTCCAAACACATCCATGCCTGCAGCAGCACTGCTCACCCTTACCAAGGCAAACACGAGAGACCCTCCACTGTCAGTAATTTAACTCAGGGCTATGAGAACTATTCTTTGTCTTCAATAAGAACAAAATGCAGGAACTTACATGGCTGTCAACCTGATCCAAGGCAGAGCATGGTGGCTGAGGCTAAAGCAGAGGGGACACCGTGGTTGGCATAGCAGGAGACACTTCCATTAGGCCATTTAGCAGAAGAACAAGAGCAGTCAGGGAAGACTGATTTTGAATCAGCTTTCATGGTCCCAAACACAAGCTGCAAGGACAAACTTTTCAACAGCTCTCAGCCCTGCTGCATCTGCTTCCCCAGCAAGAAACAGGTTTTCTAACCTCCTCCCTGCTACCAATCTGCTAATTTAGGTGAACAGTCCCACACTAATGCAGTTCATGGAGAGCAGCTGGAAGAGGTTGAGTCCAAATGCAAGGAAAAAGGAAGGAGGCCAAGCTTTGCTAAGGGACCTCTGTCCTGGAGCATGAAGACTCCCAATCAGCAAACAGCAACTTCTCTATCCAACCACTGTCTCCTTAGCCCCAGGAGCAGTCACAGTCTGAGAGGTTTTGCCACCTGGGAAACATTCACTGCTGAGATCATCTCAGTGAAAGGACTGATACTGATTGTAGAAGACAAAAAGTAATAATCCATTCCAGTAGAAAAATAATTTAATAAAGGGATAAGTTTCAAGAAAATATCTGTATAGTAACAACATTTGAAGTAAAATGTCCACAAAAATATACATGTCTAGTGTGATTATACAGAGTTCTTCTGACAGGTCCTGTTTTAAACTTGGTTCAGTCCATCTAGATTTCCATCTAGGAAAAGCCTTCGCTACCATCAGACTTCCTGGGATACACCAGTTTGCACAACAGAATCATAAGAGATATGGTTTCTAACTCATTTTAGGCTCATACAAAGAAAACTAGAGCTGGAAACGGTCCAGAGGAGATCAGGTTATACCACATAATCAAAAATAAAAAGTAAATACGAACAAAGAAAGCAAAAGTCAGCCACCTAAGGGGCACCGTCAGGCGGTTAACATCAGCCCTACAACACACACCACATTTAACACTGACACACCTGGAAAAGGAAGGGGATAAAGGAAGGATGGGGGAGAGAGGGGAGAAGTCCCAGGAGGAGGATGCCCAGGAATTGAGGAACTGCTGAAGGTGGGGGCTCTGGAAGAGCCAGGGCAAAGCACACACGAGACCAATGTATTTCCAGAAACTGGACAATTTACACAGAAGATAAGCTGATTGCAGGAAAATGAAGAGGAATCAGTGCAGAATGTTTATTTCTTATTTTTCAAAATGGCCAGAGAGCTGTAGTAACAACAGGTCTGCCCCGAGAAGCCCTCACTGATGGTGCTAACTTAGGTGAACGCTTCCACACTGATGCACTCGCAGGAGAGAAAAATCCGGTTACAGAAACTGAAGGATGCAAGAGTACAGTCGGAAATAAAAGACAACATGTTCCACCAGCAGAGGACAGGAACAAAGCAGTGAAGAGGAGATGCCAAATGAGATACCAGTTTTGTCACAGGGAGATGCACACTGCAACAAAACAATCAAAGAGAACAAAAAACCCACCCACAGAAAGAAAATGGAAAATTGCTGAAGAAATAAAAAGGACACACATTTTCCAAAAGACTTCCTTTTATAATCAAATTAACTTTTCTTACACAGACAACTGTAACACACCAAGATTTTGTGCGAAAAATATTCTTTAAATAAACTTTGCTCGCTCTCGATTTTTGTACATTCCGATATACACATGTAACAAGGTTTATGGCACTGGAACCAGGATCAAAGTCATACAAAGGAACCAAGTAACTGCTCTCACTTCTCCTTCCTGAACCAAGACGGCTGCTGTTGCACTATTAGATTTTAAAAATTATTACCTTATTGTTAGTGGGCAGCCACCTCTACTCAGTTTGAACACTCAAAACAAGCCCCAAATTATTATTGCACAAGAAGCCAGTGAAGGCATATGGCATAGAATGATCAAAGTCCCTTGCTGTTAAAACCTTACACCCCAAAATAGAAAAATAGAACTGGAACAAGAAACACACCAAATACTACTTTTTTTTCTTCTTTAGTTTGAGTCAGGAGTGTGAAAAGTGCCTTTGCAGACTTCGTAAGCTGCTCCGATTTCCTTTGCATTGGTGAGCATTTTACTAGGTTATCTTTAGCAAAGCCTTTGCAGAACGAAGGCCCTCATGTCTCAGGGAGGTTATTTTTCTGCTTTGTTTTGGCTGTTTGTGTTTTGTCTTCAGCTTAGGTTTCTGCTTCAGTCTATGAACCTGCACAGACTTCTTAGCCATCAATTCTACAAGTAGCTGGAGAGGAGAGGAAAGTGAAATTAAAAAAAAAGCGCCCTTCTTGTCTTGATTTTTAAAGGCGTTCCTTTCGCTCCAAAGCCTCCCTGCTCTGCCAGCATCTGGGAAGAAAAATCACAATGGCATCCAAACCCAGCAAAGTTTGTGGATCTTTTAAAACCTTTCTTTACAAAAAAAGGTTTGTTTGTTTGTTTTTTTTCACAAAAAGTTTGCCACAAAACCCCCCTTGAAAGCTAAAAAGAAAAACCCACAGCCCACCCATCACTGCCCCAGATCAGGTGAAGAACAGTTAACCCCTTCATCGACCACCTCCTCGAATCGTTGCTGTCACACGACAGTCTCTACGCCAATCAACTTTGGTGTGAGGATTCGCGGTGTGACACCGTTGTTTAGATCTTCTTCGAACTCCAGTAACTGCCCCATAAAGTTAAGGTTAGGAGAAATGATTGGTCGTTTGCCTTTTACGAATTTGTAGGCATCCGTCATGGTCATACGCGTGTGCTTCATCAAGTACGCAATCACTATGGTGGCAGAGCGGGAAACACCAGCCTGGCAGTGGATGAGGAGACCCTTCCCACACTGATGAGCTTCCTCTGGAAACAAGACAGACAGGAGAAAGTAAGAATTTTAATAGTTCGTAAACGAGAAAGAGCTCAGTGCAATTAAGTGTGACTTAATGCCCAAAATCCCTTCATCTGATTACAAGCACAGCAGCATCTCTTTCCCTGGTCCATCTTCCTTTGGAGTTGCAGAGTTATGAAACACTCAGGCCAGTCTAACACTGAAAATCCTCAGGTTCACTTTCATCTCTTCAACACACAGCGTGCACACAGACACCGCTGCACTGCCTGTGTGCGCTGCCGGGGCGGTTGATTTAGGAGGTCAAGGCCCACGACAAGACAGCTCAGGCTCCAGCTCTGTTGCTGTCTGAACCTCTACCTTCAAAGCAGGACACAACCTTTTATAAAAACAGGTCTTTTCAGATTCAGTTCATAGCAATGAATCTGTTCCAAAGTCCTATTCTTTGAGGCTTTTAGAAGCTGCTCTTGGAATGAACTTCAACGGGGCACTCTGCCGTGGTGTGTCTGCAAAAGCAGAGGCTGGATCCTTTCCGACCTCAGCAGCAAGAGGCCTTGAATCCTGACTCCTCACTTCCTGCACACCACGCTGTGTGTTTTGACTTACATTCAACGGTGTGAAAAACGGGATTTGCCATCCCTGTCTCTTCTTGACTTGAGCTTCACATTCTGCTGAATGCTGTCCCTCCAGAACTCCCATATGGGAACAGGGCCCAGAGGAGAGGCACGGAAACGACCACACAAATCGTACGGGCTCTCCACTAAGGCACCTCGCTCAGAGAGGTGCAGCCTGAGCCGGACAAGAGGCAGAGAGAGCCCTGGGACTCATGTTAATAGGAAACGAGTCACTACCATGCCACCCTCTTCTCCCATAGCTTGCTTTTGAAACAGGAGCTAAAACTTCCAGGATGTGACACTTCAATCTATTTCTTCTGCTTTAATCTGCAGGAGAAGCATGAATTTAGTTGACAAGTTTTGTCATAAACCCAAACCCAGCAAGCACCAAGTGCATCCTACTCCGCATGTTCAACCTGTATGGTGAAAGCATAAATGAAGACAACTGCCTTCTCGATGCTTTTGCCAGCTGGTATTTCAGAAAGCTGAGACTCTCAAGTGTTTTGACACACCCTCCCAGGGAGCTTTGGATGATTTCACTTCCCATGGCTTTAGTCTTAACTAAACCTGGGTTTCGTTGTGGTATTTATTTCAAGAAACACAGGCCAATGATCTGCTGTTTAAATATCTCCAAATCTTCTCAAGTGCAATTTAAAATTTACCCTGAGGAAGGAAAAGCTTTGACTAGCTACTTCCCCAGCTGGCTGCATTCACTATGGAGAAAACCTCTTAATGGAGAAATATTTGTTTATTGAAAAACAAAGAGGGACCCTTGAGCTGTAAGGATTAAAAAAGAAGCCTTTTCAGTGTAGAGCTGCTTTCTCTGCCCTGGGTAAGATCGTAAGCCAAACGCTGTCTTTTAGGGGTTTCAATCGTACCATTCAACAGGGATGCTGGGTGCAGTAATTGCCCTTCCATTCCCCAAGGACCTCAAAAGAGCTTTGCAGTTTCTCTACGTAAGCTTAGCCTACAGCATCTTCCCATCTCACTGAATTCAGACTGTAATATTCTACTGTATTTCTCTACCTAGGTTGTCTTCCCAGAGGATCAAAGCAAGGTTCCCTCTTCCCTGCCTTCAAAGGGCTTCCCTTCACCTTCCCGTGTACATAGCATATGGCAGTAGTGATGACACTACTGGAAGAGCTGGAGTTGGGTCAGAAACACTAAGGGAAATTTGGATTTAAAGCAGAGAACCTTTAGTCTCTATAGCACAGAAGATGAGCCCAAGAGTTCCTGGTAGAAACTCTGTGGTAAGACTCAGGCTTTACTGCTGCACTCCATCTGAAGTGCAGCGTACTCCTCTCCACTAACGCAGCACAGCCAGAGCAAGCGTGCCAGCGCACAACTACCCCCTGCCAGCTGCAATGCAGCCAGGCCAGGCCAACCAGCTGTCGGCTTCAGAGCAAAGAGCCCTTGCCCAGGCACATAGCAGGGGCAAGCGGGCTCAGAAGAATATGCTGAGCTTGGGCCTCTTGTCCTGGCACCCAGTCCCACAAATAGGGCTGAAGCCCTGCTGAGCCAAACAGCACCTCCACACTCAGCATGAGCCATCTTGAGATCAAGAGATGGCTACCCACACCCTGACTCAAAGGCAACGAACACTGATGGTTTGAGGGCAGAGGGGAAGACAGTTCTGTATGCCCTTCTGCATGGGGGCAGCTAAGTTGTGAGGCAGCAGAGAAGCATAACTTTGTTTAGTCTTCCACCACCAAACCTCAGGTATTGGTGAAGAGATTGGCATAGCCTCAGCAAAACAAGAGACTTATGTGCCAGTGGTCCCCTCCAGCACATTGCAGAAAAATCAGTCAGGACATGCACAGGGCTGGGGAAGCTGGAGTGGACACTCACTATGCTGCAAAAGCTGTGCCCACAAAGCCTTTGAGGTGCAAGGAAGGGTCTTCAAAAGCTTACAGCATCAGTGCTTAAATCCTCACTGCCAGCCTTGGTTAAAAAGGCCATCTGGCTTTAGCCCAGATGACCAACTAGAGATGAACTCACCCCAACTGTGGCTGAGGGGTGCTGCATTCAGACCAATGCTGGTAACATTTCTGGACCATTTCTTAATCTCCGCAACAAGCTGCATGTGTGTGGTCATATTTCTTATACAGCCTACAAGGTTGTGAGGCATAATGTAACTGTTCATCACAATCCACTCACCTACAAACATGCTCTGAAGTTATAAATCTAGTAGTAGAACTAGTGGACTGTGAAACCTTGTCAGTTTTCTCAGATTAAGTTAGGAAAGACAATCACTAAGGACAGTTACTACGAAAAACTGTCTGGAAGGCACTGTGGAAAGTAGGAACTCAAAGGATTGAAGAAGGAGGATGGCAGAAGTCTCCTCACTTTTCTGGGGTTTCCCGAATTTGGAAGCCTGGAGGTAGGCATCACTATCAATGGATAAAAAGTTTACCCCCAGGCTACTTAACTGGGTATGTCAGAGATGAGAACAAGTAAAAGCATGAGGTGCTCAGCATTCTGACAATCTAGAGAAAAGTAAATATGGCCTTATGCAGCCTTCAGGGCAGGTAGTGAAGCATTAAATTAACCCCAGATTCTTACAGCAGGTGAAAAATAAAATCCCAACACCCAAACAACCAGAAGTATTTCCAGTCAAGAGTAATTACCAATGAATTCGAAAGCCTCCTCAAAATACTGCCTGAGATTCTGCTTGTTGCTGTCAGTGGCCGGGAGCCGCTTGTAGTTGAACATGCCCTTCTCGTAGTGGTACAGGGGCAGGTGGGTGGTCACATTGATTACGTAGCCTATGTTCATCCTCTGCATTTTCTCCAAGTCCTGAGCATCGTGCTCATTTCCAAGGAACAGGAAGGGCAGGATAGGGGTGAGCTCGGCATTCTCTATGTCTGGCGTGGTAGGGATGGACTGAGGTAGCGTGGGAGGCACAGCGGATGCACCAACCCCTCCTCCCCCCTCCGGGCACTCTTGCAGCTGGAGGGAGTTATCGCAGAGGTTTTCGTGATTCTGCTTGAAACCACTGAGTCCTCCTGAGGAGAGAGAGAGATCAAGCAGATATTTTGATTAAACACCCTGCGGTTGGCGATGTCTTTGGACCCACCTTTTTGACCCAGCACTGCTTCTTTAGTGCACACACTGGGGCCACTAGGACTGGAGCTGGCGCTGTTGTCCCAGCCACCATTGTCATGGTGACCCATGCTGGACACTGCTCAAAGGCAAGAGTGGTTTGAATCAGCAGCACACGTTGTCCTTCCCTCCACAGTGCTTACTGTGCCAAGGAACAGGCTCAAAGACAAACATGTCTCTGTCCAACACCAGAGCTTTGGGACTAGCTCACCTACAAGCTTGTCGGAGGAGGCAAAGTAAGGGGGAAGACAAAAGGCATTTTTCCAAGAAGGAAAACCACAAGCAAATAAGGCAGCAGCACACCAAAGCACAGCATCAAGACAGCCTTACTGATCCACAGGAGATCTGCTGCCAGGAGCAGCCCTGCAGGGCATCCTCCCATCCAGGATCCCTGGGAAGGGTGGGTGCAGCTCATGGCTCTGTTCCAGGGAGCACGTTTGTGTGGCCAAACAAAAGAACAAACCTTGCAACCCAACAGCAAATGAGGGGCTCACTGAACATGTGGCAAACAGCTCTTTCTCTGCCCCGGTTGCCTGAAAATATCTAGCCTGAGTTATTTTTAGGACCTTAATGTGGATTGGGAAATGATTCCAAGGGGGGAGGGCGAAGTCACTTGTTTTGGATTGTGCCTTCCCTGGCTCTGTGGCACGTCTTGCTGGCTTTTTCAACCAGCGTTTTCCCCTTTTGTTTGATCTTGGGAGGGCGGCTCTGCAGAAGCAGGGCAAGAGAAGCAAACCTGCTCTCTACACCTCGTTGGGGATTACATCAGCCCCGGGCTCCCCACCTGCCCCGTTCCCATAGCGATTACACAAAGCACACAATGACATCAGCTGCCATGACATCAGCTCTTTGAGCGCAAACAATACAAGAACAACTACTTTGTGCAAGGCCTTTGGTGGGAGGCAGCGTTCCTGGGAGCTGCTGATGTAATTCTAACAGGTGGCTCCTGCGAAAGAAAAAGGCGGAAAGAGGAGAAACGCCATGAGCTCTCCCCCTGCCTTGCCCACAAAAGCGCACGTTTGTGTCGTACCAGGGCACTTGGAGCCCTGCACCGCGTCAAGACGAGCCAAGTGTTCAGACTCAATTGCACTTTGTTAGATGCGAGCCAAGAAAAAACAACTAACCAACTAAACCACCCAGGAGGGGGGAGAACGACGCTGAAGTTACTAGAAAGAGCTGCACCAGCCAAAAGAAAAAATGCTGAGTGTCCCCATCCCCATAATGTGGGTTTTCAAAGACAAAAGATGTAGTTTGTCTTTTCCGTGCTCTCTCACCATGATGTAGTGAAGGAAGATTTTACAAGAGAGCAAAATACGCTGTCACATGGGCTCTGGATCACCCACAGCAAAGGGCTCTGATGCTTTCATCTTGAGTGCTGAATTTCAAGTGTCCACATTCCTGCCCACAGGGTGGGAATCACTCGGGGACCATCTTGGTGCCCTATGCAGTACTCTAGGGTTATGAGTCACCCAGTCTAGGTTACAACCATCTAACACAAGGGCCCTTTTTAACGTCCAGAATGCTGTCCTTCACAGTCATTTCCCTATAATCCCTTGAACTCCCCACAAAGTGCAGAGTTTTTCCCCCACCTCAAAAGCACATTTGTCTTCAGCTGGTTTTGTCGACTCTGTGTTCCATACGCAGCAATCTGCCCTAAAGATCTCCACTTGGAAAGCTGCTAGAACCCAGGAACAAGATGGATAGCAAAGCAAGGACAAAAGTTTGAACTCAACTGCAAACTGCCTTGACAGGGTCTGAAAACTCTCTTCAGTTCACTAAGAAAACCAAAGACGACCATGGTCCCAAAGCTGAAGAAGTTTCATCCAAATCAATAGCCCCAGCTTAGGGTACAGGCTAAAGGCTAAACCCTAATCCATACTCCCACCCTTCTGCAAAGGCCAACAAACTTTTCAGTGAAATGCTGCTGTTGATGCAAGAATTAGAGCACACTGTTAGTCCCAAGAAACCCCTGAAAAATAAGCTACTGTAGTACCTCCAGAGCCAACACTCCTCTTCCACTTCTCCTGCGGCCTTCCAGAAGTAAGCAGCCATCAACACAGGTAGAATCCCACTGCTTTGTCACTTGGTGCAGGCGCACTGATGGCGTGTCAGACACCATCTTGCTTCCCCAGCTGCCCCATAAGATACTGCACAACTGCAGAGTCTAGAGTAAGCTCTTTCTTCACCATCCATGTACTCCTCTTGGGCTCTATCTGCCCTGTTGACTAGAAGATACTACTGTTCCTGTTACCAGCTCGTCCTCAGTATGAGCTCACCCAGCAGATGAGAACACGGAGGAGAGGCAAGAGTCCATTACATTGTGCAGAGCATCTCTGTTGTCACTGTATCCAGAAGAGATCAGGAGGTGCAGGGAAACCTCCACTAGGCCAAAAGGAGGGAAGACAACCCCTAATACACCATAGGGAAGACGCCAATAATGTGGAATAGCCAAATACACAATAACTTCACCCATAATTTGTTTCTTGACATCCACCAGTGAAGAGGCCACCTTTCTTAATACCAGCCCAAATATCTCCCTCACACAAGGCAGGAGGTTAAGTCAGTTCTAGGATAATTAAAGTACTACACCAAGCAACTCTTACAGCAAACATCCTTGAAACAACACGTTACTGGGGAGAGGACTACTAACCTGAACTTATTCAGACACATAAGGAAGACTACAAGGGAGGGATGGACAAGAACAGTGGAAGCCAGACAGGATGCAGCAAGATGCAGTCATGAAATTGCTCTCTAAAGCCAACAGAAAGAGCTTCACTTGGATCTGCACTGCCAAATAAGTCATACAGGTCCCAAAACCAGATCCAGACACCTCATGAGTACTGTTCCCTCAATTCACTCCCATTGCACACCATCCTCGCTCCCAGCTGGTTTGAGGGACTGGTGTCTTTTAGGTGGAGCCCATGCACACATAATATGGAAGGAGTCAGAGGGATGAACTTTCCACAAGAAGGCAAATATAAAATTCCACAAGAAGGCAAATATAAGCAGCTTTTCAGCTGCTACTTGCAATATGCAAAAAGCCTTCGTCATCTACAGGCAACCTAAACAGAAGGGATAATGCATCCCCTAAGAAAGTCCATCAGCACACAAACACTGCAGTTTGATCAAGAACCATGAAACCTAGACTCGTATGTGCAGCCACCTTCAGTAACAAACCACAGTGCAGCAGCTAGATAGGCCACTATCACTTCCTGTGACCCATCTCTCCTAGCTTTAAAAATACCATGTAACTTTGGTTATTAAACTACAGTGAACAGCCTGAACTGCCCAGCCAGGTTGGTGCAGCCCACACTTGAATGCTGAGAACACCCCAAGGGCTTTAGTGTGCAATTTGCACACACACATGCACCCTTTTGCTGGGTCAGGGTGACTGAGCATGTCCAAATCCAAATGAAGACTGACATGCAAGGATGATGCCCAGCACACTGGGGAGCCCAAGGCTCCTGTAAGGAAAGGAACCAATGAAGCAAGACCCTTCACAGCAGATGGTGTTGGCTGCTATCTGGTAGAACACAATGCAAGACAAGTGTCTCTTGCTCACTGATATAAGAGCCAGATATTTTTGCAGTTACCAGTGCATGGCATCTTCCAGCATCCTGCCCGGACAGAACAGTCAGTGAGCGACAACAGACTTTGGATTGTCCGAGCCCTCAAAACTTGTAGGAGTTTTAAGTCAACATTGTGCTTGCTCCAGCTATTCATACTTGTTTGTTCAAGTTCTTCGCAGCCATCTGCCCATAAACATCTCACTTAATACTCCTCAAAATCCCCTGCTGAGCAGCACCCCGGCAGCAGCTGCACATAGATTTCCCAGCCTCACAGCCACCTAGGAGCCCAGGGCTTGCACCAGCACAACCAGGAGAAAATGGACAGGAGCCAGAGCAGCTCTGAACAAACACAGGATGACAAGCAGCATGGTCCTTGCATAAAAATCATACAAAACATGGTGGCTGATGCAAAACAGGCACAAGTTTGGTGGAAATAGGCAGCCACCTTTTACAAGGGAAAGTGATCTTGCAACAGAAACAACCATCTTCAAGCAAAGCAAGAACAAACCTTGCCTTATACAGGTGTGGGGGGCTCCTCTTTGTTTCTTTGCTTTTTTTAAAGAGGAGACTGAGAATTAAAACACAAGGAATACAGTAACACACTCCCTCCTTTCCCCGTCACCTTTGGCACCTCTCTCAGCCATCAGCACCACTTTATGGCTCTGCGACTGTACACAAACCAGGATGTGGGTTTACAACATGTTTTGTTAGATTTGCAATGTTTGCTACCTGGAAACAGGCTCCTAGCCCATAGTAAGTGACCCTGTTCCCTCTGTGGTGAGAACACTTAGAGGGAAGCAGTTACCACAAAACAGCCCCACCATGAAGCAGTGCCTTGGCATTACCTCATCAGTGTGGCAGTACTTTGTTCTGTGTGTGACAGGTACAGGGTGTTCCCACTGCCCCTACAAATGGGAACGTATTTTTGTACATGACAGACTGCAGATGCGGAATCCACACTGAGACAAAACACGTGGTCCTGGGAGACAAACAGACCTTTTATACAGCTTTCAAAGCTGTCCGGGCAGATTTCTGGATTCGCTCATCCTCGATTACAATACCACAAAGCCATCTCAAAAAAAACCCAACCAACGCCAAACCCAAAACACACAGGCACATGCGCAACACGAGCGGAAATCCCAGGACACTGAGATCAGCAGAGAAGATGTTTGGGCTGTAACTTCTCCACTTGAGCTGCTGAGCTCTTACCAGAAGGAGCAGTGAACTTGGGGGTGATTAGGGGTTTCTGGTGACCAAAAGCTCCACTTTGGAATAAAGCCATAAACACCCATCTTACATGTGCCCTGACAGTACTGACTAGCAAATTGAGGCCCCACAGCTGCATCTGAGCATGTTTGAGGTCAAAACGTTACAGGGAGCATCTGAGGTGCAGGATGGGGACACTGAGACAATCCGTGCATATCTGTTTGAGGCGATACTTTGAATTTGTGCAAGTACAGCCTGTTCCTTTAAACCTGTGACCTCATTTATTTACATTACTGCAGAAAAGCACTGCCAGAAGCAACAGCTGATGACAGTCTCATGTATTTTTCCACTAAGACAACAATTAAACTGCTCCTGTGTTATTAATGAACAGATGACTCTGTGTCACATTAATTCAAAGTGCAGGATGCCTCAAGGTTACACAAATGTGGCCCCAGCACGTAAAAGCAGAGGCCAGGTACTGTCCGGACAATTTGCCCACTCACTGGCTTGTCCTTCTTCAGCCTGACAGCAGGGTCCAGGTCCTGCCATCTTCCTCGCCATGCCATGATCAGTCCCCAGAGGTCCTGGTGCAAGGTAGCACTGCTTTAGTGTTGGTATTTGGGCTGCTCCTATACCACTGACAGGGTATGCTGCAAGCCTATAGCACCATGCTCAAGTGAGATGCACTTACCTTTGAGCACCATGCTTGCTTTTTTCCTTCTCGTTCAGCTCAGGTTACAGTCCCCACCATCTCCAGCAGGTAGGTTGCACTGCCTTCCGTGTACTGACCTTCACAGTGTGAGTTTGCAGAGGGCTAAGGCTGACTGTCCTGCCCTTGGGTCACTTTCAGCAGCAAATACATCACTGCTTGCTTCCTTCCGCTAAGGAAAAGTAGCTGTACAGATTGAAGCAGAATTCAGCCACTACAGGCCAAATACCCTCCTGGGACACAGACAACCACACCCAAACTATTTCTTCATACAACCAGTTACCACGGCCATGTCTGCACAAGCTTATGGCTGTGCACAAAGGATCTCATATCAGGGCAATATTCAAACAAAAGGCTCCACCACCTTACCTCTACCACCACCAGGCAACAGGGAAATCATAAAGGCAGAAGACAAGCACCCATCTCTCCACGTTTCCTCTGCAGTACTCCCATAGCCTAAAGCAAGGGTGAAGCTAGCACCAGAGGCACTAGCAGGGAGGGCATGGAGGCACTAGTGACATCCACATAGCATGAGGGCTAAGACCACCCTGCAGTAGAAGATCGCACTTTCACAAAGATGCTGCTGGTATCATTTAGCCCATAACAAATACAGTTCACAGCGCACAGAGAGGATCGTTCTATATTTGCCAAGGTACTGAAAGAAGGGATGCTCACATTTTCTGAACACCACAGGACAGTCACCTTCCTTGCCCAAGCAGGGCTCTGCTTGCTGTGCTGAACTGTGCTTCCCATACCTCTGCTAGAACAGGACTAACACAAGCAGATCACTGTGGGAATGTTTCTGCTGTCCAAGACAGATGTCCTCTTCCTCAACACAGCCGCTGCTGAGCGGCACCCAGGGGTTGCCCTCACTGCTGTAGAAAGCTTGACATGGTTGAAAATTCTTAGATTCATGGATTCACAGAGTAACAGACTGGAAGAGACCTCAAGGATCATCTAGTCCAACCTATCAAGGTAAAAACAGAGTTTAAATTAGATGTCCCAGCAGCCTGTCAAGCTCAGTCTTAAAACTTCCCAGTGTAGGGCAACCAACCACTTCCCTTCACGGACCAAATAAAGTATTTGGTCCACATGACGAGAAGCTGAGATGAGAAGGGCAACTCCCTTCTGTCAAAAACAGTGAAGACCTGTCAGTCCACATTCACTCAGCTGACATGAGGAGTTGGCTCTTTTGATTTCAAGGGAATTATGGTTTGATATTTTCTTTGGTTCTTTGTAAACTGGGAGGGGCTTGACCTTACAAAATTCTAAGAGAAGGGAGCCTATCCTTCTGCACAGAGAACAGAGCGACACCAGGACTGCTTCACTTATTATCATTCCTGCTCTTAAAGAAAGGTGGGGAAATAAAAAAAAATCCATTACTTTTAAAATTTAAGTCTTCAGTTTTACCTCAACACTCCCACTGCCTCCCTTTGCCAAAAGTCAAAGGCACAACTGAGTTTTTCTGCTCTTGTTGTTACTAACAAGTAGACTAGGTCTGATTTTTTGGTCCTGTAAGCTAGTTTCTCACCTGTCCCTGGGAGGTTGCAAAGAAACATCGCAGCATTTCTTTCCCTGCTGCCCACATTCATTCAGCATGCAGCAAAAGATTAAGCTTTAAGCAAACATAAAAAAAGTAGAAGTAAACATTGTTCACAGCAAACAGCTTCCACTGTGATACACTCCATCTAATCCAGTCTCTCCCTCACCGAGCTGCCAACAGCACTTCAAAAAAAGTCAAAACCCTGCATTCCAGAGAGCTTGCAAGGCCAGGTTTTTATCATGTGGGAACCCTCCCGAGAGGTTGGTTTGTACACAAATTCTGGCCTAGAGGAGTTACGAGCACATCCTTAACACAACCGCTTTGAGGTCCCTTTAGAAGTCAAGAGCATGACACCAGGTGAAGAAGAAAGGCTTCCCCTCAGCATCGAGGCGCATGTGTGTGGTTTTGCATGTTACAGCTCATGTCGTCCTCTGCCACAGCACATCCTCTACCACTGCTCTGCGCAGTCTTCTGGTCTCACCCACTTCTACTTTGTATTTCAACACCAGGCTCAGCATAGCATCTGTCCTAGGCACAAGTTCCGGGGAGGCAGCAGAGCGGCTTCTAAAAGGCTCTTCCTCAGCCAGGCTCTGTCTAGTTCCACGCTGTCCCTCTCTGCTCTCACCTGCTCTCAACCACTTTGTCACCCTCAGTGCCTCCCACACCCTGGTGACGGAGCACTGGAACAGGCTGCCCAGGGGGGTTGTGGAGTCTCCCTCGCTGGAGATATTCAAGACCCGACTGGATGGGTTCCTGTGTGACTTGGTTTAGGTGATCCTGCTGTTGCGGGCAGATTGGACTGGATGATCTTTTGAGGTCCTTCCCATCCGTAATGATTCTATGATTCTATGACTTGCTTCTTTCCACCATCAGCTCTCACCCCTTTGCTTTTCTTCTTCTGAGAACCACTTGATCATCCACATTAGATCCAATTAGTAAACAATTTTTTTTATTTCTAACCTGCTGCTAGGGAACCTGTCTTGGGATTTATTCATTTTTTTGTGTGTGTATATGTGTCTTGAACATAGTTTTGCCTCAGACCCTAAGTTTTGGGCCCACGATATCCAAGCAAATCTCACACATCCCTTCCCTACCTTACCTGCTAACTCTTCCAAGAGAAGTCACTAAACTGGACTCCACATCAGCAGGTCTAGAAGTCACTGTGTATATTCCCAGACCACATCTCTGAATTCACACCCGTGGTTCCAGCTTGTAACTGGAAAATCCCCTGATTTCTGAATGGGTACAGAGTATGCCCATTTGAAAGAAGAAAAGCATTCACTGAAAATAAACCACACAAGAGCATCCTTCAAAGTGGTGCAATATCCTTGGGGAGTGGTCAGGAAGGTGAAAAAGGGAAAGGACTGCTCTTGATATTGGTGCTAGTATTAAGCTATACAAGAATATAATTAGGAATGAGACAAGTGGCCCCACATCCCAAAACACACTATGGTGACAATTCTGCAACCAGAGACAAGGACTGGCCTTACTGTCCCTGGAGGACAAGCGTTTATAGCAGAAACTCAAAATTAGACACATTACAAGCTCTCATAGCAAAAGTATGTGCTCCCGTGGGGATGCAGGCTAACATGAAGTCCAATTAAATAATCACTGGAAATGTCAATGCAAACCCTGAAGGAATACATACTTCTACTGTGAAATGCTCCCACTGGAAATCATATTAACAAAAAGGTCATCAGAAATGCTAAAGCCATGTACAGAAGAGGCAGGGGAAGTGAGGGGGGAGGGAACAGAAACTATTTTAGAGCCATAAAGATACCACAAATGGTTTTACAGTGACAAAGAGCTCCGAGTCTGTTTTTGTGGGCAGAGGTAGAGCAGACCAGAATCACCCAAAACACCAGGTCTGTGCTGGTGTTTCATTACTATTTTCCTCTCAGCCTGTCACCACATGATCCCCTTACCCAACTGGAGACAGCAAGCAGCCAGCGCAATCGCACACAGCACACAGTGGAGTTCTCCGGCCCAGCACGTTTGAAGGGGGAGAAGGGCCTCGGCACTGCCTCAGACATCAGTAATCCTGGACGCGTAGGAGCAGACATATCTGTTTAATTTGCTTGTTTCAGAGAACACTGACATTTTCATGGTTCAGCTACCCATTTATTCACTTTACCCTTTTAAGGGCAACCTCTTCAAAGCAGCTTCATTCTAAAGACAGAGCAGACTGTTTTGTTTCACCCAAGGATGAACACAGGCTCTTTTCCAGTCCAAACCATTGCTCTGACACTTCAGAAACACCAGCTACATTCGCACTAACATGAAAGGAAAACAGGGTACTGAAATACCACATCATGGCAGTGACACCCATTCCTTCTGGATCTAACATATGCCTTTGGCTAGAAATAATAATGTTTGGCTCTGATTTGGCACTTTCCAGCAAGGTATTTCAATGCACATGAAAAAAAGCCTCTAAGGGTGCTGTCTTGACAAATGCCAGTGCCACATTGTCCAAAAATAAAAGCAACAAATTACTGGAACTAGCATACTGTAAGCCAAATCCCACTCTCAAACAAATTTCAGGACCTGACAACACTTAAAATCCAATTCTAATGGTCATGAAGGCAAGGTTAGACCCTAAAACACCCAAACGGCAAGAGAAAGTTGACCCACTCTGCATCCATATGCTCCAGAGACAAGGGAAGAATTCAAACAAAACACAACACACCAACAAAGAAACCCAAACCATATTTACAGAATCCAGAGCTAAAAGTAATCAAACAAGGATTGTCTTCAGCCGGATCAAAACTAACCCAGGTCTCCTTGAATCCAACTCGCATTTCCCAGAAAGCATAAGCACCATCTTATCGCTTAACACAGACACGGATCTGCCATGAAAGACCAGCACCTATGAACTAAACTCCATGTAAACAACCACATCAAGTGCTTTTTGACCCTAAAACATGCCAGTAAACCCTGACCAGCAGCACAAGGCTTGTCCTTGGTTTCCGCAAACCGGAGAGACTCCCATTATCTTAACAGAAACCAAGAAGAATCAGAGCTCATCTCAACACAGCACAGGTCAGCAGCTCTCACAACAGCTTCTGCTTTAAAACATTGTTGGTCAACTGCTTACACAAGGCTTAACAGCACACCAGCATAATAAACTTGTAAGTTATCTTCCGTTTTCCAGATCACTTTTAACCGCAGTAAAAAAAAATCATTAATATATTGAATAACATTTCTTTTTATTACTTCTAATTAAAAGTGTTTCTTCTCTGTTGCAGTGAATCAAGCAGGAATTAACCCAAACACACTGCAGACTTTTTAAAGCCAGAGCACAGTAGAAGAGTTATAACAGATTGCCTGGAGAAGTTGTGGATGCTCCCTCCCTTGAAGTGTTCAAGGCCAGGTTGGATGGGGCCCTGAGCAACCTGGTCTAGTCGAGACATGTCTCGGTCCATGACAGGGGTGTTGGAGAAGATGATCTCTATCTAAGGTGCCTTTCAACCTGAGCCATTCTGCGATACAATTACATGCTCACATCAATTCATTATTATCCTCTTTATTTATTATTCTAGCTGATTGTGGTGATACTAAGTCATAGGCTGGATTTGATTATTTTAGAGATCCTTTTCAGCCTCAGTAATTCAGTGATTTACTTTGTTTCCCCTTTCAAAGCCATTGTCTTGGAAGCAGAGGGACACATACATGCAAAACAGCACCTAACCCTAGTGACCGATGGCTCTCAAGCTCTCCCACCCAACTGAGCAGATTCAAGTCTACCTAGCAGCAGGTGATGACAAGATTTACAGTCCCCCCTGGCTGTGACAACCCCAGACCCCCAGTACAGGACATATTACTAGATCTCAGCCAAGGGATCGTCAAGCAGCAGCAAAAGGTCCATTCATTTGGGACAAAGTGGCACCCAGACCTACAAGTTCCCTGAAGACTTCCTGGCTCAGACCTCTCTGCACTTCCCTCTAGTGCCACCAACACATGCAAGGAGGTCCTAAACTTATGCTGCTTCTTCTGCATCTTGGTCTCTTCACCAGGAGTAGAGCAAACAGTGTAACTTCACCAGTAGTTACAAACAGTGCAAAGGACAGAAAGAAAACACAGACACGTTAAAGTTACTTGTGGAAAGCCTCGTGGCAACTCTGTTGCGTGTGTTTAATCACAGAGCAAGAGACTAGCCATTGAACAGCCTGACCCAGGGACTGTCCTGCTGTCTAGGTGCAGACTTGCCCCTCCAGCCAGATTACCTCCTTCCTGGGAGTGAGACTTATTCCTCCCATGTTATCCCTCTCTCCTTCAAGCCCTAAACTGCTGCTGTGCATTTTCAGAACCAGGTCAGAGACCACCTTCTGGAGGGACATGCACCCCTGGGGAATCACAGTTTTCACAGCAAAACCAACATCCAGGGGGCTGAGATGCTTCTGGACACTAGGTTGCCTTATTGATAAACATTAAGGCAAATATCTTCCTGTACTAAGAATTCACAAGGCAAAAACAAAAAAAACTCTAAACAAAACAATCCCACAGCTTCAGTACTAAAGCTACTAGAGCACAGAGCATTAACCAGCCACCACGACTTTCCACAATAACAACCACTGAACCTTTCCATGCCTACTGCTCACAGCAGCCCCCTGTTCTGCCTCCACACAGGGGGACACTGAGCTTCACAGTCAGGACTGGTGGCCAAACCCAAAGGCACTGGTGCCTGTGTGAGCTCTACTCCTACAGCAGTCAACATTCACCGCATGAAGATCATGTGAAATGCCTGACAGAAGAAGCACGTACAACACTCAAGACAATACCTTTATCCAGCCTCTTCTCAATAGGACTCTTTCCTAGACTTCTGGATGAGGAGGGTAAAGGTCACATCCATGACATGTGCCACTCTGCTTTAAGCCCCAGCTTAAAACACTTCTGAGGTAACAAGGGCCTCCCAAAAGAGCTGGACTTTGAAAGTACAGAGGTGTTTAAAGGACACTGCAGACAGATTCAGGTGAGTACTTAGCAACAAAGCTCCAGCCAAAGAAATGCTTATGACAGTTCAGCTCAGCCTTAGCTCTTCCAGGCCCACCAGAGACTTCCTAACAAGGTTCACCCCTCACAGTCTTATCCTGTGTTCAAAGGGACAATGTGCTAGGTCATCTTCACAGGTGGCAACAATCTATTTCTTTAAACAGCTTGACTTCCATAGCCCTCAAGCCCATGCAGAATATTCAAGAAATATCTCCTTCTTGGTTGGCCAGTCAACAGGTAAAACAGGCAGATGTGAAGACTGCATGCACACTGCTCCTGTTTAGGGCCTTTCTGTGCTTCAGAGTTGCTTGCAGAAACAAAAAAGCCAGTTATAATGTGGCTCCTCACTAACCACAGAAAAAGGCATAACATAAAGGGAAGTGGCTGATACTTGCTTCAAACACATCATAAAGCCAGGCTAATCTTACCAACAACTTTGGTGCTCCTAAGCAGAGTAAAAATATTGCCAGTTACTTAGAATGAAAAAAATCCATGTGTAGATCTAAAAAAAAAAAAAAGTAGTCCTTCTGTGTTAACATCCAGACACCATCCAAACCTCAAATACAGCTACTCTTCCAGCCTGAGCTTCCCAGGGTACTCACCTTAAGAATAAAAAGCCAGAAGTCTCACCAGCAAGCAAGTCTGTTGTGAAGATATTACCTGCAGCAAGTAAGGGCATCAGGAGGCATTCAGCTAATCATAACCCCACGTCTGCCTACCAGGAACATTGCAGGGGATGTTCCCCTCTGGTTAAACATAACTACAGCTGTATTTTTCTTTACAAACAGAGATACTTGCCAAATGTTAACAGTTTGCTTCTTGACTCTTAGCTCAGTTCCTATTAGTATGATGAAAAAAAAGCCCTTAAATAAATCTCCCTGTTCCTCTCTTTCCAAGAGTGTCATTGCTCTCTTCCCCTCTAAGGGCCATTAAAAAGTGGCAGGCACTGTGCAAGTCAGCACTTCAAACTCCCAGATGCCATCATCTTGGAGGAAATGCTATGGTTTCCATTCCTGTTGACTTGGCAAAGTTCAGAGGTACAGTCCTCTGCAGACGCATCCCCTTGATGTATAGAAAAAAAAACCTGTGGCTCCAACCACACTTCAGTGTGTCTGTATGCAAAAGGTATAGACACAACCAGTTTTCAAGTGTCATGGCCAATAAGATCACCTATTCCAGCTTTTTTAAGCTTCAGCAATTAGCGTCTGAAAACTGAAGGTGAAATTTCAGCCCTAATAGGGCCAGCAGAAGTTTCTTCCCCACTGTCTGATGGGGCCAGACTTCCTCTGCAGCACCAAAGGAACACACTTTCAACACATTGGACATGTCACAAACATTACTTAATGCCTCAAAATACATATTTCCCCATTACATCCATGACCTAATACTTATTCAGTGGAGATCTCTGGTAGAAGTAAGAGCCAGGCACTGGATTTGCTGAGATTGTGTCAAGTTTTACTCTCAAACATATTTGTGCAGCACAATCCAATTATAGTTTAAAGTAAAGCCAGCACTGGTCGATTATACAATTATTTGCAACAGATTATGGACAGGTCAGATATTCCAAAGACAAATGATTTTATTATGTTACACAAACATGGAACAACAAAGCAGGTGTGTTGGTCCCTCTGTAGCTGTTTCCATTCCACCAATATGTGACTTTGGTGTGGCAAGAGATCTGAAACTATTCTTGGACCACGGTAGAAAGCATGGAGTGGTTTGCTGGCAGGTCTCACACTGCCTGCTATAATGAGAACAAGTCACTATTTATTTCCCTCTTAGATGAGCAGTGAGAAGAATGATCGCTAGAGCATTAATAAGCTCCTCAGACCAGGAACAAGAACAGAGAAGCAATCAGTTGTTACCACCACTAGCCAGTCCCTCCCCACCTGTCCTGCAGCAGCCCAGCCACCAGTTTACACTACAAAGGGGCAAACGTAAAATTATTTGCTAAACTACGTTTTGTACCTCTGCTTCCGAATTTGGCTTTTTCCTGCAGTCACACACAGGAGCCTTTAAACACTAAACAGAAGCCTTGAGCAGGTTCACCAGCTCCCGCTGCTGGGGCTCAAAGGAGAGGAGGAGGAGCGGGATGAAGATGATACCGCTAAACACCAGTCAGTGTGATTAAGGCAACTCCTCTTGTGTTAAAAGCTGTTGAAATGTGTTGGCACAGATTCTTCAATTTTTCATTTTTGTTTCATTAGCAGATTGAATTTAATTTTGAAAAGAAGCATTCAACTCCAAAGCTAAGGATTTCATTCAGGATAAAATACTTCTCAACAGGATGCAAAGGGATTTCCCACTCCACATTTTTAGGTACCAGCAAAAAACTCCAGCACACAAACCCATGAGTAGAGGTGCTCAGGAAAGGCAGAGACGCCTTGCTATTGGGTTTCCAGGAGACAAAGGGGCAAAACACTGCCAAAGAGGGCCAGGACTGATGAGCCAGCCCAGAGTCACACCACAGAGCTCTCCCTCCCCAAATTCAGCAACCGCTTTCCCACTGGCCTCATGCAGAAGGGACATTGAGCTCACATCACTAGCTTTTCCTCCTCTCCTTCCTAATGCTAAGCAGTATAAACACAAATTTAAAAAAAACCCAAACAAACAACCCACCAACCATGAACAAATGGGAGAAGAACAAGGAAGGCCTTTAGGTTCCAGTAGCATGAGAGAGTGTGAGTAGAGGCAGAGAACACGATTTCTGCCTGGACTGCATATGAATGGACTGGACAGCCGTTTCAGCCCTGACAGCCCATGTAGCAGCACTGTCTAGTACGTGGGCTTGGGGTTTTTCCTTTTTATTTTTTTAAACTGGGGGTTCATGCCTGTCTCAAGTGCTGTTGCCTTGTGAACAAAGAAACAAGCAAATATCTGCTTCTAAAGAGCTTAAATTGAAATTATGCTAATACTCTGTGTTAAAGGAAGCAGCAAAGAGAGGCACAGATTGGAAAGAACACAGGTCTTAAAATCCCTCCCATAAAACCACAACCTCATCACTATGCTAGTTTATATATTGATCTGCTACATTAAAAATAAATCATGTCACCTCTTTTTAACTTAGGCCTAAATAAAGTCGTCTATACATATACTTATCTGTAGATCACAGCCCAGTCTTTGGAAACGGCACAGAGTTCCTCTGCTGCTTAAAGAGACTCGGGCACCTAAACCCTAAACGCACATGGGACCATGTTGCTACCCCAGCGTGCTGTAAGCCACAGCTGTAACCCAACCCTCAGCTTTGCTGATCAGATTCACCCCACAACATGACACCACACCACAAAAACAGCAATGGGGCCACAGGCTGATGGGCAGTACCAAACATGGAGAAGGTGGCACCGGATCAGGAGGACATAAACTTGGACAGCCAGGCTAGCAACCAGTGTTTGCAAACACAACAGAGGAGATCAGATGGGCCAGCAATAAATTAGGACCGGATTGCAGTGAGCAAGAGAAACTGCTCAAAATAAAGAGCGGAGGCAACGGAGGGTCCCAAACTACCCCCGGTTTCATTTCGGTGCTTGAACCCGGGGCACACACGTGCCAGCTCCCAGGCCACTGAGGCATGATGGAAAAAACTCTATCTGACAAGTGAAACTCAGTAAGGAGATCTGCCAGCATCACTCCTCCAGCTTGGAAACTTAACTACAGCCGGCCTAAACTCAGCTTTTTCCTGCAGTGGAACCCAGTCTGAGCCCCACTTCTAAGAGGGGTACAGGAGTTAAGGTCATGGGAGACTCCACATTTCCCCAGGTGAGGTCTGCACTAGCCCAGCTGATGGCAACATTCAAAAAGAAAATTATTTGGGCTTAATCTATCTCATACTTACAGACCTGCTAGCAGAGCACCCTGGGGAGGACATTTCTGCTAAGAAGGTCTTCAAGATGCCAACATTTCTCAGCAGCTGAAAACCAAAACCAGCCCAAACAATCCCACAAACATTCAGTTAAAATCCTGTGCACACAGAGGCAGCACCCAGCATCTGACAAAAGGAAACAGGACTGCTCACCCCTATGGGGTCCTACAACTTGACATTGCCCACTACAGCTCTGCATCTCCATCTCAGACAGGAACTTACTTCAGCTACTGAAAAACTGCTAGCTTGAGATCCACAGAACCTTCAGTGTCTCCAGAGAAACTCAGAGGAAAAACACCTTCAGCATCCCATTTTTCTGAGGGTAGGAAGGCTACCCTTACAACTACATGTCCAGTTGCAAGGGCTGTACAAGAACAACTACCACAGAAATGCAGAACTTGAGCTGTATCCTCACTCTGCCAAGCATATCCTCTCTCCCTTTTACAGAGGGGCATCATCATGACCCAACAGACTCATAAAAAGAATACTGGGAACCTGTAGCAAGTATCAAACCAAGCCAAACACCATCATACACTTGCTGAGAACAAGAAGGTTTAGTGCAGCTTTCAACTTCCACAAGATACAGCCACAGAGGAGTACCATGCAGGACCCTTAGCTCCTGAAAAGCTATGAACGTAAACAGAGAAAAGGGGATAATCTATGAGCCAAAGCCATTCTCCTGCCATGTTGTATAGTTTGGAAGCAGCAAGCTGTATGGAAAAACTAAGAGAATTAGATGCACTCTGTATGAGCTAAGACACAAAGCCTTCCATAGACTCTCAGTGCCGCTGCCACCCTCTGTCAACCATGACTCTGAATGGTATAAACAGCCAGAGAAAAGAAGAGTCAATCTAGAGGGCAGCACTGTTATAAACAGGAGCTACAGTTAAGAAGGAAGTGTCCTTGGATGGTTCCTTAATTGGCGGGACTTGTTTCTCCCAAAGCATCAAGGATAGACCAAACACATTAGAACAAGATCCCACACAGGAAAAACACATACACATGTAAGCATGCATACTTGAAAACACAATGAGATGAAGTTGCATCCCCCCAAATGACTGTTCTGACCCCATCCCACCAAAATAAGGCTCCACTGCTCCTCAAGGTCTGCTGACTGGTCCATGATTGCATCCATGACATGATGCATCAGGCCAAGCAGCTTCATTCATCTTTCCTCCACCCTTCTACTCTCTCATTGCTCATCTACAGCACTTATGAGATCAATGTTATACAGACTTACAGAAGGCTGCTAAGTAAAGGTCAGTCTGACCAGCTAAGATAGACACACACCCTCCTGGACCTTTATCCCTTGGGCTATAAATACTCAGGGAAATTCTTTGTCTGCACAGACAGACACCAGGAAGCACATTTCCTCCTACTTCCAGTTCCCATCCCCTCATCTACTCAAGGACAACGGTAAAGGAAAAGCAAGCATCCCTCTGCTATAGGCTCTAAGATTTGTCCACGGAAGGCACTTTTGCTTTACTGCTGGCAACTTAAGGCACAAACACCTTCCTAGAAATAAAGAGATGCTTTCAAAGTTCAACCATGCGCAAGGCTGACACCAGAGTACGCACACACTGCAAAGCAAACCATGACACTATGTGTGGGCAGAGGAAGATTACCTTTTAGGACTAGGGGTTCCTTGCCTTCTCGCTTGAGTGACTCCAGCACTATGTGGAGTGGCTGGGAAGGCATTACTCTGCTTGGCTCATTGGTATTCTCATCATAAACTATGATTTCTTTGGAAAAGATCCTCTTGAAGGAGTCCTTGCCTTCCCGACAGGAGATCAAGTCTAAGACTGTGATCTTGCCCTGCTGGAGCCTTCTCCGACTGATCTTGTCGGAACAGTTAATGTGGACAGCCCCTTGAATGTGGCTCTTATTATACTCCATGAATGGCCTGCAGTCAATGATGACAGGCCCTTGGTTCTGTTGGTGGCTCTTGCTGCATTTGGTCATCTTCTTCGCCAGATCATTGGGGTAAATGATTTTGATGCTAGCGAGTTGCTTGGTAGTACCCGAGACTGGGGTCCCCACTCCGCCCAGTGGGCTCAAGCTGCCGGCGTTCTCATTGCTGTTGACCATTTGGTTGGCAGGGCAGGCAGTGGATGCTCCGGCGTGGGCACTGCTGGTGCTCGCTTGAGTTTGGGCCTGAGTGTCCTTGTCGTACGTTGCCACAGTGCAGCAACTGGCACTGCTGCATCCACAACTCAGGGAGCGTGCAGAGCCGTTAGATGAGGGCATATACGTGAGATTAGCAGTCTTTAGGGACACGACAGCTGCACCGAGCAGACTAGAGTGGCTCTCACCAGCAGAAGAGGCAGATTCAAGATAGCTGGAGTCTAAACAAAGGTTGAGATCCTGAGGTCTCACTGGCCTCGAAAGTGCCACTACTACCCTGTCGTCTAAAGGAGACGGAGGCATGAGGAGGCTGAGCACTAGCAAGTTAAGAAGAACTCAAGATCACCCTGCAAAAGAAAAAGGGAAGGGGGAATGGGAAGAAGAAAAAGGTGATGAGAACAAACAATGAAATCACATAAGCCTACAAGACAGAGCAACTTACTTTGCCAACATCCATTATCCACAGACAGACAACCTCACAATGCCTTCTGAGAGCTACTGCTCACAGAAGTTGTTAAGATCCTTTCCCAGTCTTGCAGCAGATACCTCAGCTATCTGCATGTGCATACATGGCACGCAGAATACATGCGACTAGCCTGGACTAGGGAACTACACCCCTGAGGACACATTTGTCTCCATGCAGATGGTGCTGAGCTATTCTGAAACCCTACGCTGCGAGGCATGTCACTGATAACGACAGCAGGGCACGTTCTCTCACTCCTGCTGCTTACTGCGAGGCAAGCAGCTCCTCAGCTGACTCGACCACTGGGAGGAACGCACAAGAGTTGGATATGTCAGTGATGATACACAACTCTTCCAGCACGCTGGAATAGAATTGGCTTGCGAATAAATCCTCCGAGACGTTTACAGACCTGAACGCAAAAACTAATGCACAAACTAATCCCAAAAACATAAAGAAATTTAGGTTCTTGAGGTCTTTACAGAAAGTAAGCGTGTGTCTCCTCCGTTAGAGAGGTTCATCCAACCCCAACGAAACCCCCAGCTCCATGCTCGGGGAGGGCTCTCGGAGGCAGAATTTCTCCCGTTCTCAGTACATTTCACAGCCCGTTGAAAGAGGGGTCCCCTCCATCCCAGCCAAGGACACAGTCTGCCCTGCACACGGATCAGACCCCACTTTCTGGCTCAGAAGGGAATGCAGACAAGACAACAGTGCAAGCAAGCCCTGGCAGTGCCTCCCTCGCCATCCCCGGCCACTTCGGGAGCAGCCTCGGCTCTCGCTGGAACCCGCATGCCAGCGGCAACTTCACCAACTCCACCGCATCCTCCAAAACCGGGCGAGCGCTCGCGACCCCGCAGCCGACTGAGCGCAGGGACCGCTGGAGACGGGCAGGGGCAGCTACATCGCCAAAACCCCCCCTACGTCAGCCCGCGCGGCACCTAGCGAACCGCGGGTACCCCCAGTGCGGGTAAAGACGCCGCGACCTCTCGGCCCGGGGCTCACCGGGCAGCTTTTCCAGCCTGTTCCTGTTATCCCCAAGCCTCCCCCTTCAAGGGAAAAAAGGTTAAAGGGAGCCTCGAGCGTCTTCGCCCGCTGCGAATTAAAGGGATAAAGTAAAGGCAGGAGATACCGGGAGCAAACGAAGAGAAAACCAAAGCCCAACACAAGCGGGAACCTCCACTTCTGCCCCGCAGCGCAGCCCCCGCTGGTAAAACCGCCCGGCCGTCGTTCCCGCCGACACACCCCCATCACTCTCCGCACTCACCGTGTTGGCGCGTCCCGGCGCGGTGCGTGGCGGCTGCTGCCGCTTCGTCTCGCGCCCGCTGTCCCGCGCGCCGCTCGCCCCTCGCTGCTCCGCACACCTCCCGCACCATCCTCGTTACTTTCTCTTTTACTACGGCGGTAAATGTACGGCCTGGCGAGGGGGGCGGGGCAGGGCGGCGACGGGCGGTGCCGGTGGCCAATGACAGTGGGGCGGCGGGACTACGGGGCGGGGCAGGAGGCGGGGCCAAACCGCAGGGCCTCAGGGCGGTGATGTCATCGGCAGCCAATCGGGGAGGGCGCGCGCGACAGCCGGAGGCGGGGCTGCGCGCACCCGCTCCCCCCTTACCTCTTCCCCACCTAACCCCCACCCGTCCCAGAGCAGCGCCCCCTGCAGGACGGGCAGCGCGGTCCCGCCGGCCCTAAGAACGCAGTGAAAATCCACCCGAAATAAAATCACAGCATCTCTTGGGCTGGAAACGACCTTTAAGATCATCAAGTCCAACCTTCGACCCAGCACTGCCAGGTCACCACAAAACCATGTCACTTAGCATCAGGTCCACACGTCATTTAAATAACTCCAGGGATGGTGACTCTACCACTGCCCAGGACAGCCTGTTCCAATGTTTGATAACCCTTTCAGTGCAGAAATTCTTCCAGACATCCAGCCTGAACCTCACCTGGCACAGCTTACAAACATTTCTTCTGGTCCTATCACTGCCACCAGTAAGAAGAGACTGTCATCCTCACTCCAAACTCCTTTCAGGTAGTTGTAGACAGCAATAAGGTCTCCACAACAACCTCCTCTTCTCCACGCTAAGCAACCCCATTTTTCTCAGATACTCTTCACAAGGTTTGTTCTCCAGACCCTTCACCAACTCTGTTGCTCTTCTCTGCATCTCAATGTCTTTCTTGTATTGAGGTGCCCACGACAGAACCCAGTACTCAAGGTGTGACCTCCCCAGTGCCCAGTACAGGGTGTAGTCACTTCCCTTCTCTTGCTGACCACACTATCTCTGACACAAGCCATGATGCTGTTTGTCTTCTTGTCCACCTCGGCACACTGCTGGCTCATATTCAGTCATCCGTTAACCAAAGGTATGGATCACTTCATCAAATATTAGGAGGGAACCTTTTACCTGCCACCCTTTCTGTCCCCACTGCACAATCCACTTTAGCATGGTTCAGCAGCCACATTTCATTACCCACCACATATCACTCCATCAAGTCAGAGGCAGTGAAAGTAGCATCACCAGAATGATGCAGCCCACCATGTCCAGAGTGATGTACAGTCTCACCTACAACTGGGAACGGAAACCCTTTAAGCTACAGGGGAAAAGGTGAATTAGAGAAGGTGAGATGTCAATATGCTAACACCAAATCTAAATTAGCCCCCAAAGATTTTGGTCTGGGGTATACATGGATAATTCATGTTATAACTGGGGTTTTCAAGCTGTGACTACCAATCAAACCGTGACCACTGCAAAAAAATACTGTAAATTGCATTAAGCAATTCAGAGTAAAAAAGTCTCACAAAACCAGGTAATAAGTTTTCTGAAGCACTGAACACTAGATGTTTTTTACTAATAGTTCTAACATAAACACCAAGTGGAGCTTGCCATTCCTTAAACAATCAGTTGCTTTGCCCTGAATGTTCCTTGCAGTGACTCATCTAGCAGACACTGAGGCTTCTGGTTTCCAGTGGTTTGATGCCACAGCAGAGTACTAGTTCTCATGCTGGAAGGGAAAGGGAAGCTGGGGGAAGCTTGTATGCAACAGCTTAACCTCCAGCTATCTGCCCCCTCTGAAAGCAAACAAGTGGACAAGTCAGCTTCATCTTCACCTCAGCACAGACCATAGCCTGGAGGTATTATCCCCTGAAGGCTTATAAGATATAAGTCACCATGATACCCAAATCAAGCTTCTAATAGCAAGGTGCAATTGCTGCATTGGCAGTCGCCCTTCCTAGCGAGACAGCAAATAGATCAGTATAGACGGACTATCTCCACAAACATGGTTTGCTTCCCCAGAGGTGCCGGCATGAGACACCACTGTACACATTCACAGGCTCTCTATTTCTATTCACCTACGGCTTCCTGAGGCTGACGCTGGGCTCAGTGCAGAGAGGAGAGTTAAGTTCACGCTTCCCTCAAAACAGCCCTTTCAAACCACACTTGTGCTTGGGGAAGGAAGGCTCCATGGGGTTGTGTTCAACTCACTGCCTTGAAACAATCCTTCCAGCCAGGGGAGCTGAAAATTGTGTTTCTGCTCTAGGAGGTCCTCTCAAAGCTAGACATGTCCTAAAGCAAACATTTGCTAGAAAACACTTGATTTAGCTATCTTTACCTTTCTTACCAAATTTCTCAGAACTAAGCACACACACTAAGGAAATGTTTTGTGACCTGTTTGTGGGGAAGCTTACCTTACAGAAGAGTCATGCAGAGCTCACCCACACAATCAGAGCTCCCATCTGAAGAGGACTCACATTTACGAAGTTTCCTTAAAATACAAAGGAGGCCAGATGTAATTTTGTCTCATAGTTGACTTAACTTTTTATTTTTCTAAGGAAGTTGACTGTAAGTTGCTGTTCATCCCTGGCTTCAGAGGATTTCCTGCAGAACTTTCTACTGACTTCATTCTTAATATATTTTATTAGTCTATGACATGATTGGCCATTTTCCTGCTCTCAGAAACCACAGCCCACTGTGACTTTTTTTCTGAACCTATTCAATGAACAGCTTTCCATGTATTTTCTGTTTTCTCTTGCTTTATGCAATTTAACACCCATAAGAGACATGACTTATCTATCTCCCAAGAACTACATTTCTACCTTCTGAAAAGCACACAAGAATTCTTACTATGAAAGCTGGCAGACCTTTGTTAAATTCCCACTTCCAGCAACAGCAGCAGCAGCACATAGGATTCTGACATTCATTTTCCTGAAATGCTTTTGCCATGACAGTGCACTTGCAGAGATATTTGTAGAAACCCATAAGCAGAGAAAGATAAATCATTGGAGAATGGAAGCAATCCTCACATACTCTCACAGTATACTAATTGCATAAAAACCAATCAAATCCATTCAACCTTACAAAAAGGGTAAAGATTGTTAAAAACACTTGTTAAATATTTAACAGATGTGAAAAAGAAGCCATCAAAATTCTCACCAGCAACACAGACATCCCTTAAGTGCTCTCAAACGAAAGAGTCCCTTGTTACTACAAGACTTCATCCATGTCAACCATTCCTATATTCCACTGTACAATCAGGGATCTTTTATCTTGTTCAGAAATAAATATATATAGAATTACCTTTGCCAGCACTGCCATGTACAGCACCTGCTCTGCAGCTGCACAGAGTGGTCTGCTGTCCTGTTGCCCCCAAACATTTAAATCTACTCCAGAGATGTGTGAAGAAAGGACTGTGAAGAAAGGGGTGACCTGATGGTGCACCTCAGCTACCACATGCTCTGTGGTCCATGCAACTGCAGAATTAGGAACTCCTGTGTCCACCCTCTCAGTAATGGAATAATTTCAGTTCTAGGAGCAGAGCAGCAACCAAAGCCAGGTGTCTGCCACAGAGGCTGTGTTAAAACAGTAAAGGACAGTCACCTCTCCATTCTAAGATTAGAAGTTAAGCAAAGTGAAGAATGTTCCAAATTTTACTGGCAGAAATGAGAAGCAAAAGGTTGAAGGACTTGCCCAAAGCTACACAACAACTTACATCATGGAGCAGAAAACTGGAAAACCTGGAGAAAGCAAAGTGCTAACAGCACAGTATTCAAACTGCTAGCCAGTATCTTGCCCTTCAGCAGGTGTCTGTGAAGTGGTGAAGAGCCATTCCTGGTGCCAGACTGAACTTCTAGGGGTTCGCTACTTAAGCTTTCTGATTTGTTCATTCAATCACGCTTTGATTCTTGACAGGTTTTAAGGTAGTGCCTCGCACCATCATCTGTCCTTGCCAGGAACATCAGTTCCTTACACAGAAGGCTGAGGGAGCATTTCATTTTGTTTCTGTTAATCTTTTGCATGAAAAGGATACCCTCTGCCCTGTTGTTTTAAGTCTGTTTTCAAGGAACCTTCCTCAGTAAAATTCAAACTTTCCTCTTAACTGATTATCTAGTATCAGAGGAAACATAACCCCGTTTAGACAAACATTTTATCTCCTAACAAAGGGGATAGATTTGCAACTGCACACATGAGTTTATAGGAAAAATGAAATCCCATGGTAAATGTGAAGATATATCCTTGGGGTGACCTCATTAATATCTATAAATATGTGAAGGGTGGGTGTCAGGAGGATGGAGCCAGGCTCTTCTCTATGTCATCTAGTGATAGGACAAGGGGCAATGGGTGTGAGCTGGAACATAGGAGGTTCCACATCAATATGAGAAGGAACTTCTTCATAGTGAGGGTGACAGAGCACTGGAACAGCTGCCCAGGGAGGTTGTGGAGTCCCCTTCACTGGAGACATTTAAGACCCACCTGGATGTGTTCCTGTGTGACTTGGTCTAGGTCACCCTGCAGTGGCAGGGGGATTGGACTAGATGATCTTTCGAGGTCCCTTCCAATCTCTAATGATTCTGTGATACACCTGCTTAGTTTCTTGTGGCTTATCACCAACAGAAAAGCAGATATAACATGACCTAGGTGAGAAAGTGAAATGTAATATCTATGGCCTTCTAACTCCACGTAGATGCTTTTGCTGTACAGCAAAGCAGTCCATGTGGTTTCGGTAACCCACGGGCAATGTCAGGTGGCCCTTCCCCAGGACACACCATGAGTCCATTTGGGTAAGGAGGTCATGGCAGTGAGCAGTCAATACTCGAACAAAGAAACAACGCAGGTGGTCACACAGAAGAAACCAGCCCGTATCTGCTGATGTCCGTGCCCGCTGCATTTTAGCTTGTGGTCACGGCTATGGGGTTGTGGTCAGATGCTCACCTCACAGCCCTTGCACACATCATTGCTTTCTTGGTGCTTGGTGGCACCAAGACCTCAGTTCATGATCACCTGCAAGCACCCTGAGTTGCTGCTGGTGGGAAGGGTTAAGCTGAAAAGTAGCTGGAGTCAGGAAGAAGATAACCCAAGGAAATTTGCCTCCAGCAGCCCCATGAGAATCCCTGTGACCCCTCTGCAGCAAACCATTGGGACAGCTGAGTGCTGGGAGGACTGGGAAATGGTTCAATGCATTTAAAATACAGCACTCTGTGCTCACAGACTTGTTTACACAATTTCATTAAACAAATGCAGCTGCAGATTGACATTTCAATTCCTCTACAGGACATTTACTCAGGACTTTAAAACAAACGTATTTCCACTTACCTGGCAGCATACATCACCTTTAAAGCGTTTGAAATAAGAGTCTGCCTCGGTAGTATCAGCTAGGTTTTCAAACCTGCCTGGGTCCACCTTGCTCATTTGTGTTTTAGCTTCTCTAACAATATCTGGCTGCAGCCTGGCCAGGAGCCTCTGCAGGACAGACACAGACTATTGTTTTTAAGTCCTTTTATCATTACAATTTCCACATTTAACAGTGACTGTTTGGGTGAGAATGCAGTTACAGAATCCCTCAGCGTACACGTGCCACAGCAAGCAGAACACACTCCACTCACAAGAAGTCTTCAGGGGTGCTTCTGGGGACCTCACACCACCAACAAAGAGAACAGCAGAAGCACGTCAACAGGAACGGACAGGAGGCATATCTGTGCCGCACAGGAGAGGACATGAGGGCCATGGAGAGGAGGAGTAAGAGAGTGAGAAAAGAAAAAGGTGTTTGTTTATAAATTGTTCTGAAGGTGTTTGTTTATAAATTGTTTTGAGGCCAGATATAGTCTAACTTCTTTTCTTTGAGATTATGCGAGATCCCTCACCCTTTGGCTTCCTTAAGAGACCCATAGCAGAAGACACTGGTGATGTAGAACAGAGCAAGTCCAGCTGGAGCCACAGCTACAGATCTGCTCAGACGTTTGGGGTCACAAATTTAATGAAGTATAACAAGGGTAAGTGTAGAGTTTTGCATCTGGGCAAGAACAACCCCAGGTACCAGTATAGGCTGAGGACTGACCTGTTGGAGAGCAGGGTGGTAGAAAGGGACCTGGGGGTCCTGGTGGACAGAAGGATGACCATGAGCCAGCAGTGTGCTCTTGTGGCCAAGAAGGCCAACAGCATCCTGGGGTGAATCAGAAGGGGGTTGGTTAGCAGACTGAGAGAGGTTCTTCTCCCCCTCTACTCTGCCCTGGTGAGACCACATCTGGAGTATTGTGTCCAGTTCTGAGCCTCTCAGTTCAAGAGGGATGTGGAGCTGCTGGAGAGAGTCCACCGTAGGGCAACGAGGATGATGAAGGAAGTAGAACACCTCCGTTACAAGGAGAGACTGAGGGAGCTGGGTCTCTTTAGCTTGGAGAAGAGAGACTGAGGGGTGACCTCATGAGTGTCTATAAATCTGTGAAGGGTGGGTGTCAGGAGGATGGAGCCAGGCTTTTCTCTATGTCATCTAGTGATAGGGCGAGGGGCAATGGGTGTATATGCGGGAACATAGGAGGTTCCACATCAATATGAGAAGGAACTTCTTCATAGTGAGGGTGACAGAGCACTGGATCAGGCTGCCCAGGGGGGTTGTGGAGTTTCTTTCACTGGAGATATTTCAAATCTGCCTGGATATGTTCCTGTGTGACTTGGTCTGGGTGATCCTGCTGTGTCAGTGGGATTGGACTAGATGATCTTTCGAGGTCCATTCCAATCCCTAATGATTCTATGATAAAGGCTAGTCCCTCCTAGCTTCAAAAGAGATCAGATAAGGTGAATTATTCAAAGCAGTTCTATTGGAAAGTAGGTGCCTGAATAGCTTCTGCCCTGACAATAACTGTGAGCTGAGAATGCTGCAGCACTATTGACAGGCAGCTGGGCCACGCCCTGCTTTCCATCACACCCAAACCAGCGGATCGATTTGGTGAGAGCAAACGCTGCCCTTTAGTGCGCTGGCACAAGGTCTCCTTCCCAGAGGCAAACATCTGATTGTCCTGTCCCAGCAGTCTGGGAACTGCAGATAGACATGCAAAGGGTACACAAGGGCACATCACAACTGACCTCTCAAGACCGGGGCTTTTGAGCGCCCTTCCAGGCCCCCAGCTGAGAGATGCTGAGGTGTGATCATGGACAAAACAAAGCTCTGGTGCTCCTTTGCAAAGCCGGATAAGGTCAAGCCCTTTCTTCCTCATGCCAAGGATGACAGCTTTTGCCTTTGGTGTGCTTTTCCTCCTGATTTGTTCTTTGTAAGGGCCAGTGAGACTTTCCTCTCTGGAGGCACAAGAGTGAGAATACTCTGTATTGCAGATTTCTGCCTCCATCCCCATAAACAAAAGGGGGAACAGGATTGTTATATGACTTTTATGGCTGATCTGCACTTGGAAGCATAACAGAACAGATCTTCAGAGATGCTTATTTCAAGTGCTTGTGAAGCTGTTGAAGCAGCAGCCCCCCATAAGGCCCCACTTTGGCAAGGGAAGTTCCTGTCATAAACGAGAAGGTTTTTAACTTCCAGCACAAGCTTCCACATCAAACCGTCCACCCAGACCACAGCTTTGGTCCTGCTTGGCTGCCAGACACAGAAGGTCAGGGTGTGAAAAAGTACAGTGCTGCACAGGCATATGAAACCTTGCTTGAAGGCAGAGGAGTGTCTATAGCAGACCTGAGCTTTTACCTACCCCACTTACTGCCATGAGAGACCTTACTAGCGGGGGTCAAATCACAGCAAGATAACTGTCACTTGCAGCCCTATTTTGCAAGCAGTGTTTGATTGAACCCAGCGTTCTGTGCCTGCATCACCTCTGGCGGCTGCTCCTGCCTCGCTGGCATGTTCCTGTGTGCAGCTACTCACAAGTAGCTCATCCCACTAAAACAGGAACCAGGGGAAGAGGCACAGATACTTCTGCCTCTCCCTCTCCTTGCACCAGTTCAGTTCTTGCATTTGCAACAGCACTTGTGCCAAAACAGTAAAGGGGCAGCCGCAAGGGTAGGCACCTCTGACCCTGCACAGGGGTAAGAAGAACTTCAGCAGCAGAGCACTACCCATGTGGGGAGACAAATGGCTCCTCTTCTTTGCTCAGAGACCAACTGAGCCTGCACCAGGTTTTCTGAGGGACGTGAATAACCTGACTCACTCACCTTCTTAGCCCAGGAAAAGATCTCTGAGCCTTCCCTCCAGCACAGGGGAGCCAAGGGGATGAAGATTTGCACACAGGCAGGCTTCAAGCAAAGCACGTCAGTCAACACCAGCACTGTGCACTCTGGCATTTGCGGGTGTTTGGAAGGAAATAATAGACCTATCATAAAACCATTCCAAATGTTTGTCCTAAGAGAACATCCTAACTAATTTGCTTATGGTGGAGGCTTTGTATCATGAGTTGCTGCTCATTTAGATTAGCATTCAGTGCCAGTTTCCACCCCAACCCATTTCTATCTGTATTAGACAGAGCTGTCAACATCTCGCCTCCGATGTAAAAACCATCAATATTCCTCAGCAGCAGGCAGGGGAGGCTCTGCGCAAAGCCAGAGTTTGAGTAGATGTTTAATGGATGAACAGGTTTGAGAACCTAGAAACTTTTGCTCAGCCAGATTAGATAGTTCAGCCCAACCACCTCAGTCCTTCAGCACAGCTGCTGCCAGAAGAGAACAGGTGCCCTTCCTACCTGTGTATCTTCTATGTGGCCATAAAAATGACTGGACAAAAACAATTCCTGAACCATGTGGACACTCCTGAACCACGGGCCAGAGGCTTATGTCTCAAAGTAAATTTTCAAGTGACACCTCTCCTGCTTGGGCTTCATCAGCTTCCGCTCCATGAGATAAATGGCCCCTTCCTCAGCTTGATTACAGCAATCCTAAAATTGAAACAGAGAAGTTAACAGAAGAAAGAGCTAGGATCTTATTGAGATCAACTCTATTTCTGTCATGTTGACTGAAATAGGCAGTTGACCTTGTTCTACTTACAAGCACCACTGCACCAGCCACAGCCTGCTCTATCACCAGCGTGGGGTGAGCAAGTACAGCAGAGGCTCCTCAGCAGCCTCTGTTTCCCAAATCCCCTGCTTCCCACCACGGTCCAGCAGGCAAAGGTCACTTCCATGCAGCCAAAGCCAGTGAAAGTGGAATTCAAATTTTCATCTAAATAGTCAACAAGCAAAGTGCTCTGGGTCACAAGGACAAACTTGTCTCCCTCCCTCTCCACTTTCCCGAGGCAATGAGCAATAATTACACTGACCATCTTCCTTTTGCTGGTACAACAAACCAGTTTAACTACAGAGGGTGCTTCCTGCACCAGTCTATTTTACCAAAGGCTGATGAACTCCGTGTGGGTTTATGCAGCTTTCATTGCCAAGATATTTCCTTTGAAAGGGATGACAGTTTAATCAAAAGCATCTCCTGCCTCCACAGAGCCTCCCTCACACCCGAAAACCACTCCTTGATTCCTTCTGCTCTCACAACTGCTACCTACATTCCCACAACAAGCCTGGATCCCCCTAAATTTCAGCCCACCAACCACAATGCTGTCAGGACTTCCCAAAGTGAGTGTAGAAGGCAAGCCCCTGTTAATCCCTGCAGGCAAGGCAAGGTGGTGAGGGATAACACCTCAGAGGTTGCTGGTGCCAAAATTCTTTCCTTAGGAGGTCAACCACTTAGCATGATGTGCTGGCTTTGCTGAGCTTCTAAAAAGGAGGTGGTTCCACAGGGAAGAGCATACTCCTTTGCCATCATTCAGGTGTCCCTTCTTGCTTTGTGAGATAAATATATTAGAATTAATGGGAGATAAGGGAAAGACATTGAGGTTTACAGATGGTAGGTGAAAACTACAGACCAAATTGGGTCTTACTGGGTGAGTCTGTCTCTATGTTTCACACTTGTGACCAAACCTTAAGCAGGTGGACTACACTCTTCCCACATAAATCAGCAAGAGAGTGGTGGGACAATATAACAAGTTGGTCAGTATAATCAAAGCTTGCAAGCGGTAAAAACTTTAAGGCAATCCTGCTCAGCTGACTCTCAGAATTGACTAACTTCATGAGGGACTCATACCACTCTTGGTAGAAGAAAAACAACATGATGTAATCAAGGGAGAGGAGGAAACTCACTCTTGCCTGCTACAAGCAAACATTGTCTGTCTGTCAATACGGAACTTGTACAAAATTCTTATTGCTGCTTAGAAAGGAGATTGACCACACTGAGGTTAGGCTGGGTGCTCCTAACAGGAAGACATACCCTTCTCCTGTATAGCAAGGTATGAAAAATAAACCCAAGTTTATTTAGGGTTAATATTAATGTGCTAGGCATTTCTTACAACTTCTGTTTTCCCACGGTGATGAATTGTGAAACCACAACACAGGGACTCACATGAGATGTCAGCAATGAAGATTACACACTATGCTGTTGCTTCCCTGGCCCACTGAGGATTATCGCCACACCTACCATCTACTTAGATACCTCCTTGAGAGATTAATTTGTTGGTTGGACCAATAATCCTCTTTCCCCCTGCTACCTGCTGAAAGCAATTTGACGTACAGCCAACAGCTGATCAGTCCTTTTTCTTACTCCAGTCCAGTTCCTGTAGTTCTCCTGACCTCTAATCAGTTCCATCAGTCTTTCTAAGTATCTTATTCTCACTAGGCAGCCACATGGCTGCTCCTGAACTGGATAGAAAATCCCCACCAGCAAGCAGTGGCCCTCGCTTCAGATCCCAGAAGCATTTTGCCCTGCAGCAGGTACAATGTATGGAAAGACATCTCTTAGTGAGTTGGTTGTGTCACAGCTTTGGGTTACATGGGTCTGCTCTGCGTATGGTAGTCTCTGAGCACAACTGTTTCTTCGTAGAATCGTAGAATCATTTCGAAAGATCATCTAGTCCAATCCCCCTGCCAGAGCAGGACCACCTAGACCAAGTCGCACAGGAACATATCCAGGAGGGCTTTAAACGTCTCCAGAGAGGGAGACTCCACAAGCCCCCTGGGCAACCTGTTCTAATCAGTGTCAGTTTTGGTCAGCTCATCCCTCTTTCCTCTGCTGAGCAGGAAAACACTGATATTAGGACCTAGATGGGCAAGCTGTAATCACAGCCCTCTTTGCTTCCTCAAAGTAGCACTTGAATTGGGGCATGTAGTATTCAGGGAGATGTGGGACAGGCTCTCAGTCCTGTAAGGATCACTAGCATGAAACACCATATTGCTCCAACATATCATCATGGTGACTTTTTGCAGATGATCTCTGTACCTAGGGTCCTCCTTTGAGCTCTGGCTGGAAAGAATCACTACACATGAAAAGAGTGGTAGTGCAGACCTCCACAGCTGAGGCAGTGTTGCCCATGCCACCCACAAGGAAACAACCTTACCAATGGCAGGCAGGCTCACCACTGAACAACAGTTTAGAGTGAGATCATAGCAACAGACCTTGTACATCCTCAGAATGTTGTCCACTGACCAGTACTCCATACCACCTCCATGACACAAGGGCAAGAGACCCAGTGCTTTGCAAGCCAGTCAGTTGGTGCCATACTCCAGAAGTGGCCATGCAGGCTTCAGAGTGTCCATCTGAGGGATAAGATCATGTCCACAGCAGGGGTCATTGGTGACTTAGACATTCCAAGTGAGTAAAACCAGACTGTTTAGGTCATTACAGGGTGAGGAGGGAACCCAAAAGGAAGAAAGCAAAGTCTCTTAGTCCTAAAATCAAACCATTAACAACGTGCTAGGACACACATTAGAATTTCAGTTCTGGATGAATCCTGAATCAACAGCAACACATTAAGGCTGGTGGCATAAACATCTGGGTGTTTTCAAAGTTCTGCCCTTCTTCCTAAAGCCCCAGTCAACTTTGCTTTTATAGGCATGCTCAGAGAACACTACTTCCCCTCCCTCGTCTCTAAAATTGCAAACATCTAATAATAAAGACACAGTAAACTTGCAGGACTTTATATGTTATTTATGAGGTGGTGACTCAGCCTTAAACAGCTGCAGAAGCCAGCGGTAGTGACTGTAACCCAGCAGAGAGAAAGGTTCTGATAGCAGAGACCAGTGAAACAATGGGTACCAGGACAGAGCACTGTGCAAACATTTCCGAGCTGTAACAATCATTCATTTGCCTGATGCAGCAATGTGAAAACGATTTGCTCAAAAATAAAAAGGATTTTTCCTAGCTGAGCGCGTGCATTTACTATTAGTCTGATTAAAGTAGTTCTCAAATATGACTAATCCCATCTGGCCAGCAAGAAAGTCAGATGCAGCAATACTACAGTAAGCTGTCACTCCAGGCATCACATGGGTCTGTTCTGTGTGCTGTCAAGGGACTTCCATTCAGGATTTCAGTCCTCTTCCTT
This sequence comes from Rhinopomastus cyanomelas, assembly GCA_013400115.1. Taxonomy (NCBI): domain Eukaryota; kingdom Metazoa; phylum Chordata; class Aves; order Bucerotiformes; family Rhinopomastidae; genus Rhinopomastus; species Rhinopomastus cyanomelas. The sequence goes on along the minus strand of VXBP01007759.1, from coordinate 2,059,989 downwards.
TCTAGGCATCCATGCCATATGGATGAGGCATCCAAACCACCCGGACAAGGCACCCAACTGCCGCTGCCTAAATTAGACACCACCCCCAGATCCCTCCAGTGCTCTGAGTCACGCCCCTGTCCACTGCTTATCACAGAAGATCTAAGAGGAGATGCCAAAGTCAACAGTGCAAGTAATTACTCACAGTTTTAATTGAAGTAGCGTAGAAATAATAAGTGGTGACATAATGAAGTGAAAAATTCTTTCTTGATGAGATTTAAGTCACAGTCACACAGCCACTGTAGGAGCTGTGAGAGGTTATGGTCTTCAGGTGGGCAGCAGACATGGTCCGCTGAGCCAGTGGCCGTTAGGGGATTAATGTTCAGCAAAGAGCAGTCACCATCCCTGCATTCATCCTGTGAGGGAAAATTCCCTCTCACCATCTCCCTTATAACTTTCTGCTCTTCTCCTTCCCAAGGTGGTGACCAGACCCTTCATCTGGTGTAAGATACCTTGGTTGCCCTCTGCATCCCAGCCCTGTTCTGTTTTGCTGTTTGGCCAGGGAAAATCCACCCAATAAGCAGTGGTGAGACACGCACGATGTTTCAGAAACACCACCAAAAATCACTAGGGAAGAACAATTTTTCCAGGAGGTATTTCCAGGAGCGCTGCAGCAGGCATATGCACTGACAACAGCCACTACCAGATTCCTACATGCCTGTACAGGAGCAACACATGTTCAGGAGGACTTAGCTTCTCTATTTCTTTACTTCACAGAAATAGGCACTGCAAAGGGACTTTTCCTGTTAACATCACTGAAGACATGCCCACAGGGGCAGCCCTACAATACGATTTAGTAACTATTAGCAGTAGCAGCATTGCCGGGGCTGCTGCAGACAGAAAGGAACGGGAACTGGAGTTTCATTACACTTTTAAGGGCACAGATCATCAAATAAACAGGCTCCAAAATAAAACTATAAAGACTGAAACTTATGGTTTGCATTACCTTAAGAAAATGAAAATAGAATAATTCCTCCAAACAGGAGCCAGTGAGTGTCACAACTCATCCCAGCCACATGTCCAGAAGGACCAGCAGACACAGCTGAGTACAGCAGTATGATTGTGTGCTATTCTCACCAGCAGGCATGGAGAAGCTGTGGGGTGCGGGATACACCCAGCCATACAGCAGCCTGCCCATTCTTAGGAGAGAGAATAAGCTCTGGGTCTGCACCTGGATAATTTCCCTTGGGGATCTGTAACTTGTACCTGCAAAGTGCGGTGTAAGTCTGTGCCTGCAGCCAGGGAAATCTATAAATTTTGCCAAGAATGGGGAATGTACGCTATGAAAACTATGCCTGGTGTGTGCTCAGTATCAGAGACAAGCAACTCATGGTCAGCTTTTAGCTCCAACCCAACTTTAATGGCTGAACCCTAAGTACTCATACAACAGAGTACTGGAAATTATCACAAGCCCTTATCTGCAGCAGCTCTGCCAGCTGCTGCTGCGATGCTGTTTCTCACTTCTAACATTTATTTTTTTCTCCAAAGGGTCATTGCCTGTCACCTAGTTATCTGGAGGATAAGAAGAATAGGGATTGAGAAATGTGCAGCAAAATTGTTTCAGACCCATGGAGTATCTGATAATGAATCGCCAAAGCTTTGCCTGGCAGGGAACTCATTTCTAATCCCAAGCACAGCCTGAGCACTGCTCTTCCTCTGCCCTCATCCTCCCACTGCTCTCTCATCAGGGTGTCAAGAACAGAAGAGAGGTGGAGCCCTGCAGTTCCCAGTCGTTCTGGTTTTTGTCCTGTCCACTGACAGGCTCCCTCCCAGCTCTTGGACCGCACCTTCATTCCCAGGAGAGCACTTGTGGCAAGGATAAACTCTGATCCTGGTGAAGTAAATAGTCATGTTCCCACCTATAGGTTTAACAAAATTAGCACCCCTTTGGCTTTAAATTAGATACCACCTACATCTGACTGTGCTGCCTGTGTTAAACACTAATGGTAAATGCCACAGGAGTGAGCAATGTCCTCTGTGTTAAGCACAGAGCAAACACAATTAGCACTCAATACACAAATAAGGAATTGCTTCACCAGGCAAAGGATGTATGCAACTGCCACGATGGGCGACAAACAACAGGTCTCTTCATCTGTTCCATTTGTCACTGCAAATAAGTCATCTCTCATCCACAGCACTTCCCAACAGACTGCATTGTGTTAGAAAACCATACATCCTTTCAAAACATGAAATTAAAACTGAGGAGGACAGTTGTGTGATCTTATGGATATTTTACTCATGACCAAAGTTATTCTGGCAAACTTTGCATAAATAAAACCTCAGCTTGGGCTTAGGAGAGTGATGAGGGCTTCCAAGCATTCTGTCATCCTGGCTGAATCAATGTCCTGTGGCCTGGTGCTCTGGGAACAGCAGGGAAGTCCAGCCACCACTCAGAAGACGGAGCCGTGCACATTCCACTAAAGTATTCAGAAGAAACACAGACCTCAGGAAGAGCTCAGAAATTTGACTTTCACACCTCTGGTGTGAGGTTCTCATGCAGTGCAGATCTGAGGAGGGAGCTGGGAGAAGGGAAAAGGAGGTTGTTTTAACCCAATTGTTGGTTCAGCCCAAATATAGAGAAACAATTTTGCAAAACTCAAGCCTAGCTCAGTGTAGGATTTAGGAACATGCACGGGTAAGCAGCTGGGAGGTGTTGTTTTGAGATTTTCCCCTGACATAGCTGTCTTCATTGCTCTGTTTGCTGAGGTCAGTATATAAAACGGACCCTGCAAGCAAAAGGGTGATAAATGCAACTTTTCTCCTTGACAATGTCATTTCTTCTGACTGTTCTGCTATAATACCAGTGAGGTCTGAACACCTGCGCATATTCAACAGTTTAAATGTAGATAGTGTGCACAGGTATATTTACACACACACAAAATGCTTTTAGTGTGGAGTCTCCTTCAATGGAGATGTTTAAAACCTGCCTGGATGTGTTCCTGTGTGACTTGGTCTAGGTGATCCTGCTGTGGCAGGGGGGTTGGACTAGATGATCTTTTGAGGTCCCTTTCAATCCCTAATGATTCTATGATTTCCTCTGTGCCACACAAACAAATCAGCATTACAGGCAACCCAGTGACCCACCTGCTCTGATGCTGAGGCCCTGAGAGCAAAGAGATTCAGGAAAAGATGGAGTTAACCCCTCAGTAGACAACCATGGAAAAGCTACAACATTGAATCCTTAGCAAATGCTCCTGAAGATGAGACACACCAGTGCTCTGGTTTATTTCTAACAGGTTCCTTAGAAGCAGTCTCATTAGCCCTCTAAGTGTTCCATTCACTCTTTTAATCCCTCTTGCCCTCAAGACTCTGAAAGGAATTTGCACGTGCTAATTACGCCTTGTGTAAAATGGGGCATTATTACTCCTCACAGATTTGCTGTCTTCTAATTTCTCTGTGATACTCCCACACCGCAAGAAGCAACATAAAAAGTTAGTGACAACTTCCCCGATCCATGTGATAGTTAGCCAAGGTTTCAGTGAGCCATTCCCTATTCTTTTGTTTTGATCTTCCCCATTATGGGAACCTTCCTGATCTCTGTGACTTTATTCCCTTGCTAATGAAAAAAATGCCTGGTAGAAGAGTCACGTTCGGGTCGGATGAGCTCACCCGTCTTCATCAAGGGACAACGTTACACAATTTGCAATCATTCATGACATCGATGACTGCAGCTGATCAGTCACGGTCAGACGTTCACAGTACAGGAAACACGTTAGGGGAAAAACATTTGTTATCAGGCTATGGAAAAGGGAAACAAAAGATGATTCACAAGATTTAACCATTTAGAAACCAAAGCTAACGCAGAGGTGGTAAATACACTGCAACGGTGACACAGCATATAAGGAAACAAGTGAAATCTTTTAGTGACTCCCCTCTAACATGCCTGCTGCTCACACTCTGCCGGGTTGCAGAGAGACGGTGTTTGTTTCCAGGAGGATTATATGTAACCCTTGTGGGGTTGACACGTGTTTTTCCAGGCTTGCAGGCTCTTAGAGGGTAGTTGCCATTGAGGGGGTAAAGCCAGGTGCTGGTATTCCATGTCTCACCGAGTCAGAGGAGTGTGATAACCCATCNTCTTGTGGCCAAGAGGACCAACAACATCCTGGGGTGAATCAGAAGTGGGGTGGTTAGGAGATAAAGAGATCCTCTACTCTGCCCTGGTGAGACCACATCTGGAGTATTGTGTCCAGTTCTGGGCCACTCACCTCAAAAGGGATGTGGAGCTGCTGGAGAGAGTCCAGCATAGGGCAATGAGGATGATGTAGGAGGTGGAGCACCTCCTGTATGAGGAAAGGCTGAGGGAGCTGGGTCTCTTGAGCTTGGAGAAGAGGAAACTGAGGGGTGACCTCATTAATGTCTATACATTTTTGAA
>VXBP01007759.1:1970541-2055567 GCA_013400115.1 Rhinopomastus cyanomelas | reverse complement strand
CCCAGCAGAATGTGCTGTCATTCAGCAGGATCTGGATAGACTGGAGAGCTGGGCTGAGAAATATTTAATGAACTACAACAAGACTAAGTGTAGAGTCTTGTTNGGAACATAGGAGGTTCCACATAAATATGAGAAGGAACTTCTTCACAGTGAGGGTGACAGAGCACTGGAAAAGGCTGCCCAGGGAGGTTGTGGAGTCTCCTTCACTGGAGATATTTCAAATCTGCCTGGATATGTTCCTGTGTGACTGCCTAGGTGATCCTGCTGTGTCAGATAGTCTGCAGGGGTGTCAGACTGGACTAGATGATCTTTCGAGGTCCCTTCCACTCCCTATTGTATGATCAGTACCGCGCTACTACAAACCCACTGTAGAGTAGGAAGACCATGGACAGTACTTCCTGGGACTGCTGTGGCCAAGTGCTGCCAAATGTCTCAGACTGCTCCTTTCTGAACAGACATCAGGAGTTAAATATTCCAGTGCATTTAAAATGTTTTTGCATTCCAGTTCCCTTGGAACAGCACAGTGCACAGCCCCATAGCTGCATGTAAAATAGTGAATATCATTCACTGCCTGAAAGTTGATGTGACACTACAAGGAGACATCTCAGCATAAGAGTGAAATACTCATCCTCCCCAAATATCTATACTTTTCATAAACCAGTACATAAAAAAACCAACTCATGTTGACCTAAGATCTAATGAACTATGTTAGACTCATTTAACCCAGCTTAGTCACTGCACATATCCCATTTGAAAAACTAGCATGAGTAATACTGAGTGGAAACTCAAAAAATTAGTGACCAAGGCCAATGGTAACAATGAGGCCAATGTCCCTTGTCATGTTGGTGGGAATAGCTCCAATGACACCAAAGGAGTTTTGCTTTTTGATGGTACTTGAGGCTTGCACCCATAATTCCAATGGGTAGTGGAAGCTAACAATAAATGTCTTTCCTAATCCCAAACAAGGGCAGACATTTCCCCATTACAACCCAACCCAGTAGTAGCAACCCACTGATTGAAGGCTTCTTTCCACATAAGTGCATGCCTTGAGCATTTCTGATGGACCAAATGTTTAACATTTTGCTGCCTCAGAGAAGCAAGACCAGCTCTGATATTGCTCAAGCTCCTACTATTTTCAGGGTGCTGACACTTGCTGGGTGACCTTCATCCCAAAGAAAAGTTTCCCCCTCCTCAGCTATATCCCTATCATGGATGGGCCAGATTTGTGGCCGGCAGTGATGGGCACAACAGCACTAGTCTATCCAGCTGCTGACCCAGACTTGCTTAGAAGAGCTGTTGATATATGCTCAGGATAGGTGTATCCCAAAAAGAACAGAAATAATTACACAGATACTCAATGGAGAATTAGTAGCATACATCATTCACAACTCTATTGCAGGTCTGGCAGTGAAATGAACATCCTGGCCCTACTAAAGACACCACAGATCTCCAGCTGAGTGAAAGATCTGGACATCACGCAAGAGTAACGCAAAAATAAAATTCCAGTAAGTGTCATGCTGGGAGGCTGCTGTGTCAAAACCCTGGTGGTGGCCTAGGTTACCGTTCCTCCATGTACTACTCTGTAGCGCCCAACTGAACGAATGAGAGATGGAGGATGACTGAACAGCCTTCTGAAATAACTATATATAGCTTCACACAGTGGTGTGCAGAAACTAATGAGATGGAGAGCTGAGGTTTTTGTTCATTTTTTAATAGCAAAGTGTCATTGAGTGATTAAAGCTCAAAATGGACAAGTAGTCATTTAATATAATCCTCCAAATCTCCCTCCACCTCCCACATGCAGCTGGCCAGTGTGGACTGTCAGACTCACAGAATAAACTGTTGTGTAGAGACTCCAAAGCAAGGACCACATGGCACCTCTCTCCCACCTAGGCTTTCAGAAAGTGTCACAAGGTGAATCAGAAGGTGTCACAAGGGCTTCCAGTCAGCTGGAGAAGTGAGATTTACCTGTAACCACCACCAGCATCCATCCTTATCTTGGAGATATGAATAAAGCTCTCTACAAAGCTTGAGAATTTTCCCTGTGCTTCCTCATTCCTCAAGCACCAGACATGCAAGAGACGTGCAGTGCTTGTATCACACAGGCTCTTACTACATCATTCCCCTTCTATTCACGGTCCTGGCTGGGGGAAAAATCCTGCCACTCCCGCAACTCCGCCCTTATGTGCTCACTGTCATGGGACATCACCTGCCTGAGCCACACAGACCTGAATAGCCACCTCAGGAAGGTTCACCTGTGGAGGGGAACAACTTCTGAGTCCATCAAATGTCTTCCAGCCCAGAAAAAAAGACCAGTTAATGTAGCAATTACGAGCAAGCACATCAGAATAAAAGGGCAGCAAAAGGGAGATATCTATAATGGAAGAGAAAAAAACTAATCTACAGCACTCACTTTTTCCTGCAGTGCCTTGTGACAAATAGGTCATGCAGTAAGTATAGTCTAATCAAGTAGATGCTGAGAAGTCTACACTGTGCTTCTGCTTCGGGTCATCCTTCTCGGAAAATACCCAGTAGCCACTGATGAACCCCGCCTCTGGAAATCCCCCGCTCACTGCAGTTCAGTCGTTTTTGCCTATGGACAGAATACAAGCCACGTGCTATCTTCTTCTACATCGGTTCCATGAGGCCAGTCTTGAATGAACAATGTTTGGAAAGAAGAGGAGGCAGAGGTTATTTTTGGCTACTCAGATCAGTAAAGAAGCACAGGCTGAAGAAGACAGAGAACTAGGCGTGCCTCAGCTGGCATTTATTGTCCTACCAGAGGCAGAAAGAACATCAGATTGTAGAGGCAGCAAGTGGAGAATCACATGTATCAGATCCAGCTCTTCCCCATGCTCCCAGACCTTCTCCAGCAAGGCAAAGGGGACATGTCCTGTCTGTAGAGACCATACTAAGTGCTCAGGTATGAATAGGTGGCCTTCACCAGCACAGTGCTAGCTGGATCATTCTCTTATCTCACTGGATGGAAGGAGCAGCCCAGCAGACCTCCAAGGCCTGTGGTGACCAAGTTTCTGGATGATTTGGTAGCTGCAGCCACCAAATGAATGTCATGGTCATTGACAGACTGGCAGCTTTAAAAACTACCAGCAAACCTCAGGGTAGCTGCAGTCCCTGACAAATGCCCCTCTCCCCTGTGCCAAGCAGATCTTGGCACAAAAAAGAGCTTGGCCCCATAAACTGAGGGCTTCCCTTCAGTGAAATCACTGTGGGCAGTCATGACAAGCATGTCTGAGGGTAGACAAACAGCTGGCATCACACAGCACTAACACGTTGCCCTTCCGCAGTGAGGAGAGCTGCCTCCTCACAAAGGGGCAATAAAGTGGTGTGATCCCATGCATGGAGGGAAAGTCCAGCACGGTGACAGAAACATGGTCTGTGCTGCCAGCCTGAAGCTGCCTCATGTGAGGGACCAAACTCCTGTAGCCAAGCGGCTGCAGAAGTGGATCAGCAGGGAGATTTTCATTACAGCTCTTCATGGGACATAAGGAGAAGCATTTTCACCGAGGACAACACTTGTCATGTCTTGGGAGGAGCAGTAACTTATCTATGCTCTACTGCAAGAAACACTGCCAGCTCTCCTTTTGCCACCTCATCAGAAATGCAAACTGAAAAAACATGAAATATCCCAAATAACTGCTGCTCCGTGGCCTTGTGCATTCACAGCCACAGACCCAGGGGCTCACAAGCAGTTGAGGTCAGGCTGAGCCTCACTCCAAATCCTGGTGAGAAAGGCTGGGCAAGAACCCAGCTTGCTTCCCACTGGCCTTGTGTGTGATCGAGGACTACGTGATGCTGCCACATTTTGTGCTTCATCTGCCCCTCCAAGCTCTTTCTGAACCTCAGCTCTTTGAGCTATTTAACAGTTTGATAAGATAGGCCAGTATAATCATTCCCGCTTTCTAGAGACAGAAAAGAGGACAAAAATGGGAAGCGTAAGTCCATGGCAGCTGCAGGCCTGAGTTAGACCTTAAGACTTGTCTTAGCAGCAGGCCTAGCCTTCATCTTTTCTCTGGTGCTTCGTACAGGTCTGAACTTGGATCTCTGCAGGTAAGTGAAAGAGGAATCTAACAGGTGACAGAGAAGCTTGCAACAAATAAGTTTAGGGACAGACCACATTCTGTATCATGTGGGTCCCTGAACATCACCATGATTTCCTTTAGCAGAAAAGGTATAAAATAGTAACACGGATAGTTTTACATGACGGATGGTGGAGAAGCACCAAGCCTAAGCAGCAATCATTTATTCCTCATTTAGCAATTAATAGAGATTCAGGTAAGAGGGATAAACTCTGACTGAGGCAGTCCAGGACAACCTGGAGCCAGCCAGCTTTGCACTGGTGCGTGTGTCATTGGGAGCCTGACTCTAATACTACCCTCCCTACAGCCCCACTGAATTCAATGATTTAAGTGTCACTGAGGGTTATCCAGTGCAACCAACTGGATAACATAGAAGAAGATAAACCCAACAGAGAAGGGTTTGCCTCAAAGATCCAGCTGACCTTGAAGCCAGAATCCACTGCTCATCTTTTCTACAGAGTTTTCATAATTACAGATGGAAAGAGGGCGGGAGAACTAATTCTCAATCCAAGTCAAGCTGCAGGGACTTTCAGGTAGTCCGTTCACCACCCTGAAAGAGATGCGATGAAATGTTTGCGCTGCACAAGCTGTTTCCTGCTGAGTTGCTGCATGCACAGTCAGAGCTGCGTAAAACCAACCACCGCAGCATCATGAATCTGGGTCACAATCTTGATGCACCCCAAAGAAACTAATCCTCTCTCCTTCTGTTCTGGCCAGGGTATGCACTGGGATCATCTTTGCTTGTATCCCCCCATTTAATAGGGATTTTCATCCACCAGCCTTCATCCACAAAACACACCCACCCATCATTTTTCTGATGCGTCCCCAAATTCCTTCCCAGCCCTCAGCAGCCACAGAGTAGATACTCTGGGCAGGTGAAGCACAGAAGAAAATTCACATGGAACAGCATGCCTTGCAGCTGGCAACTCAAGTGAGCAAAATCAGGGCGTGTCCTAGATTGCTGCCACTGCCCTGGGAAAGGTTTTTCCAGAGCCAGTGTTGTGCAAGCACTTTTGCTGCACTGCATTCATTAGCCTCCTCCTAATTGCCAGTGAATATTTATCCGAGACCCACAGCCTGTGTCCTAAAATTGTCATGAGACTGGAAGTCTTTGATAAAGGAAGACACAAGACAGCAGCAGCAAAAGATATCAAAGGTCACAGTTGAAATATATTGCGGGTCCAAGCAGATTTATCCAGCTAGTGTTCAGCCACTTCCCATCAGTTACCACACTTCCCTCTAAATACTACAGACAGAAAATATACACAGGCTACCCTACCTACACAGGCAAGGTCCACTGTAGAGCTGAGACTGCTGCAGTATCAGATTCTGCTGTATCTCCTTGCAGCAGAATCACAGAATGTCTTGGGTTGGAAAAGATCTTCACTATCATTGAGTCCAACCATTAACCCAACGTGGATGAGTCCTTGAGTAACCCATATCCTTTAAGGATATGCAGCCTCTGGGAGGATGTGCTGGGACATCACAAAGGACACCATGAACCCCCTGAGATGTCCTTACTTCCTTCCCCAGGGTCAAGAGTCTCAGGGCTCCATTGCAATGGAGCACTTTCTCCAAACAACAGTATATTATCACACAACCAAAGTCCTGCTGGATTCCCCGAGATCTCCCAGTTGGTGAAGGGTCTGAAATCTTTCATCCAAACTTTCAGCGGGTTCATAGGTTAATTTTAAGCTCATAGCCGTTTCCATCTCTTGTCTCCTTGCTCTGCATCAGAAACAACAGTTACCTGGGCCACCGCGTCTCTGTCATATTAGGCTGATCAACTGGAAAACACAGACGTCATCCATTTGATCCTTCTTGGCAAACTAAGCCCAAGTAGTAACAGGAAGGAAACAATTTTCCCCTGAATTGCTGTCTTGTTTCCACTGTCCCCCCAGAAGATGTCTTCCAAAGTTGACACTTCAGGATAGGAAAAAGTAAAACAGCAGACAGAGATCCAACAAACAGACTTCACTGAAATCAAAGCAGTGAGTAGGAGTCCAGAGAGCTCTCTTAGTAAGGTACTAGCAGACAGAATCCAAGAGCTGTGCATGAAAATTTAGTATTTTTACTCCCCTTGGCTTCAGGGAGCTGGGCTGTAATGAGTCCAGATGAACCTGACTGAAGGTAACTGCTCCCAAACAGTAGTAGTTCTTTGGGTTGATTAGACACAGCATAACCTAGGGTCTGGAGAAATTACTGTCTCCAGATGCAAACCTTTTTCAGTGTTAGGTGAATTAAAACATTCTCCTAAGGAGTATTCTGTCTTGGAGAAAACAACATCAGAAAAAAAAGGAAACCAAACCCCGCACCAAGTTCCTGCACTGCGATAGCCTGCAAAGCCTTCTCTCCCATTTCCTAACAAAAATATTGGCGTGAAGATATTTACACCCTTTAACAACATGCAAAGGTACAGGAGCTGTTAGTGACCACACTTAATTCAAAACAATCATATCTGATTATTCTGAGTCATCAAAATTATGCTGAAAATCTTGCCAAAGCAGGCTTTTTGCAGGACTATCATTATTCTGCCTCGTGAGTCAGCCTTATTAAACGGAAGAGTCCAGGTGGCACTGCGATACCTCGCTGCACGAGAGTTAATCAGAAGGAGCTAATTTCAGATCCAATTTTCCTTTAACACTCTGTGGCCTTGCTGGAAATGTTCATTCTCTACAGCCATTGTAAAAAGCCTTTTTTTTTAAAGTTTAATCCCTCTTTGAGATTATTATTTGTCTAGCTGAGAACAGGCAGCTTGCCTGCCACGGAGGGCTGGCGAAGCACAAGGCAGGTGCAGGTCATTGATTTAAAGGGGCTACCTGAACATCAGTTCCTTCTGTATTGGATTGCTGCTGAAAGACGATCAATGGCTACCTAGCTCCTTCTTTCGTTTTAGAAGGTTTGGGGTAAGGAGGAAGCACAAAAATCTATCCAAACAGAATGTGTCTGAAGCAATCCCAAGCACTAGAACTATTTTTATTAACATTTCCTTCAATGTAGATGGATCAAGTGAAAAGTAACAGGAGCATGAAATGCCTTCCTCTCATCAAAACAATGCACCGATCAGAACAAACCAAGGGCGTCAAAGCAACCAGACATCCCCTGCTGCCACCCCCTGAACACCAGTGTGCTCCCACAACATGTTGTAACTTTGACAGGCTCCATTTTCTGATGCAAATGTGGTTTAGAGAAAAGTGCGGAGCCATTTCTATGGAAAACAGCTCCAAAGCCTCCACACAGAGAACAGGTACAAACTCGGCACAAAGAAGGACAGGAGACATTTTACAACGGGTGCAGCATTTCCTTGCCTTTTATATCCCTTTGTACCACTTTCACACTCGGATTGCACGAGCTGTTTCTTCCCCTTTGCTGTGCTTGGGGCCATGCAGACACTACCATACGTACACATGAAACGCCCGTTGGCAGGATACCATAATCACCCAGGAATGTACTGGTTGTCACATGGGGCTTTGCTCAATACAGCTGTTAGCTGGCCCAGCTGAACAATAAACATCTCAAGTATGGCAAATGTTCTTTGAGGGGAAAGGTTTGTTATTAATGTAAATACAAAAGGACTCTTGAAACAGCTCAATGACTTCAGCTTCTCTTGAGGAGTGCCCAAATTTACAAAGCTGGAGAACATAGAAGCTGAAAACCCAAGACATTATTTTCTTGTCATTCAAGCAGTGAGAATTCTTTTAAAAATATCTGTATGACCTCAGGGGAGTCACAACCACAGAACCCAGAAGATTGAAGAAAATAAGCTTAAAATACCTTCCTCTCAGAGTCATGCATTTCTTTCCTGATCTTAAGGAGTGATGGACAAACCCTAAAAGGTCCGGATGCTTTAATACTTGTCCAGAAAAGCTGATGACTTCTTAAAAATCCCCCCACCCCAGGGAATATTTCTGCTCACATTTATTTGGAATAAGAACAATCCCTTGCACTGGCAACCCCAGTCCCTCACTACCTGATTGAGGATGTCCTTGCTCACTGCAGGGGGGTTGAACTAGATGACCTTTGGAGGTCCCTTCTAACTTGTGCAATCCTATGATTCTGTGATTACCTGCTTCTCCGCGTTGATTCTCCCTAACAGGAGACTCCAAATCTCATATTGATAGCAACAATGCTGGCTAAACCACAGAGGTCAGAAGCTCTGAAGAGCCCACAAAAACTAGTTCTGATGGCATTTTCCATGGACAGAGTGTCCTGGGAGATATTAAAACCATTGAGTCACAAAGCAAAACGCATGTAGCAGGCTTTCTTGAAGGGTGCACTTTTCCCCTTAAGAGATATTCCTCCCATCACGCCAGACTACCAATGGCTGCTTGCGTTTGCACAGCAACCAGTCAGCAACTGGCTTTTAAAAATTCATATTTACTCTGAATTACATGTTTTCTGGTGTTGGGGTAGACGTAGATAAAACCTAGTTGATGTGAAAACTGTTCCTGCAGCTATCGTCACGCAACAGAAACCTTTAATTAAAGCACTGAGTTACACAGGTTCTGGTTACCGTATAACTAGCAATGTCTTCAAATATTTGGATTGCAAACAATCTTCATAACTTGGAGACAGGCATCATCTTTCCTACTTCATGTTGAAGGCTTTGCAAGCATTTTGTGTGTGACTGGCAATAAGGAATGACAGAAGGATGCACTGATAAGGCACTGCAGCTCAGCAGTAAGGTAGTAGAGGAAGAATGTAATGGTTTGGGATCTCTCTTTTCCTTGGGTTTGGAGCAAACTCTGTGATCTCTGCAATTTATTATCCCAGACCCAGATTTGATGGTACACCAAGCCATGAAGTTCATTTATACTCTGATGGAAAGTACAAAAAGATGCTGATTTTATAGTACTTACCAGCCACTTGCTTTTAATAGCACGGAGCTGTTTTATGCAATATCATAAGCATCCTGTTTAATCTTGCTCTTTAGATTCAGGAGAGAGGACTTGTGTATAACAAAAGAGCACTGGACGCAGGGAGAAGTTTACATGGAGGAAAAGAACAACTAAAGAGATTCCTGTGAGCTAGATGAAAAACATTAAATGTGCTAAATCAGTAGGTATTCTGATGCGTATGCAGTAATATCTGCTCAATCCAAACGGACTGAGCCTGCTAGAACACTCCATGAGCCAGATGTAAAATGGTACTCAGGCAGCCTGTGAAGTAACTTAAACATTTTAAGTTATTTAAATATATACATATATACTTAAAAATATAGATATACAACATAAGAACATTGTATATCTATACCTTTTTTGAATCCATGAATTATTTTTGCCCCTTGTTCTTCTATGTTCAGCCACAAGGCATAAGCGGGTTGTCTACAGCCTAGCACTAAAACACAGACAGGACCCTTCAGAAAACAGCAGACAGGAGAAGCAGCAGAGCAGAAGCCCACCAGTGCTCATGGAGCAAGTAGCAGACCAGGAAAGGTATATTCTGTTAGCAGATCTGAAATCTGCCTTCTGCTGGGCTCTGGGAAAATGCCCAAAGGCTGAATTTTCAGATTACTCAGATACCTCAAGGTACAGGTGAATACTCAGTAGGATTAAGGCTAATCTTCACCGAAACCCTCAAGCACCTGCTCATTTAATCACTGGGCAGGGAAAATACTAAAGGCTTCCTTTTCCTGATGCTACATATACGGCTATATTTAGAAATCCTGCCCTCATCCAAAACTATGAAATCATTCCATTTACCCTTCACAGAAAGCACTTTGAGATCATTTGGTTTAGGTTTCATTTTAGCAAAGCCTTTCAGCAGATGAGCATTCAAGTTTAAAGCTGTGAACCAACATGCAGTCTCTATCTGCTACCAAACCATGAAGGATTCACAAGGTCCACAAGCTTAGCAGGATTTCAGAGCCTGATCAGGCATGGGGAACCCAATAATATTCAACATAAGCCCCAGCTATAAACTAGATGTCTCCTCCATGTTCTACTCTCCTTGAGAGATTAATCCATTAGGCTTTTCCTGTGGTCACCTCTCAAATATGAAATTTTGGGGGTGTCATCTCCTTCTTCTCTAGTCTTTGTATATTAACTGCATTTTTATAACAGCTGACTGGAAAGGGGAGATTCATCACCTTTCTTGGCCCATCTCCTACCTTTTCTTGAGGCATGTAATTTCCAAGTGCAGTCTGGGCTAGGGAGAGGCATGGTAAAGAAAAGAGACGCCACACCAGATCTTCACCAATCCTCTTGGAGATCTGTCACCATGGAGCAAAACACTCACCGTTCATGGGCCAAGATAGGAAGAGGGAAAGAACAAGCATGGAGAGAACATTAGTCTGAAGCCTGGTCAGGATGAACCACTCCCTGCTTCTGAGGCTGTGTTTGGGTTTTAATCAACAAGCACTCAATGCTAAGTGTATCACAGCCACTAAAGGAGCTCCAATCTGGGCCAATGCCTAAGAGGATGCTATTAAAATGCAACAGACGTTGCCTCATTAAGAGCTACACAGCATAAACTGCCCTATTTTGCAGACCTAGGCATGAGGCACATTGTCATCTCTTGGAAGGTTTTAAAAGGGTTGTGGTATGATCCCAAGCCCATCATTCATGGGGAGTTTTTCACCAAAGTTCAACCAGGTCATTAGGGCAATAGATCTTGTTAAATGCAGGGATATATCACCAGTTCTGGAGTATCTATCATGCTGCTGTGCAGACATTTCTGGATTAGGCCATAGGACGGGCTATGAATATTGCTATTCCTCCTGTAAGTACCCCTCAGCCATGAGACTGAATGACAGGAGGTGTCATTCAATACACCTTAATATTTCTCAGTGCTTGTAAACTCTCTACAACAGGTATATCACTGGGTTTAGGGTTGGGTTAGTTTTTTTGTGGGCTGCACTTTAAAATCCTTCATCAGTACATTGGTTAGAGAAGCAAGAATGAATGCGTGGTGTGTTCAAAGCAGTGTAGATAGTGCTAGGCAGGCCCCCCTCCTCTAATTCAAACCATCCATTTGCTCTTTGTGTACAGAGCAACATAACACAGCAGGAAACAACTGTCATATCTAATACCCCTTTTGGTTAATTGTGGTTAAATACTGACTTTTAAATGGTAACATACTTATGCAGGTTTGGCAACAGATGCAAAAATAAGTAATCACTTCTTCTGGAGGGCTACCAAAATGGCAGGTTTCCCAAGTCAATCAGTCCGCCCAGGGACTGGGAATGCAGAAAGCAATTTAGTGCTGCAAGGGATATGACAATCTATTTATAATGGCACAGTGTGCGAGGCTGAGAGGAGAAACTGCAGCTGTCGTATGAGGATTATAAGTGACTGATTGTTTCTAACAAAATATATCTATCAGAAGAAAGTACAAGTTTAGCTGCCCAGCTGATTCTCTTTCCATCATACAGGTGTGGTGCAGCTTGAAAGAAATCAGGCTGAACAGCTACAAATGCCTTGACACGCCTGGGTAGACTCTGTCAACTCTCAAAGGGACTTGCTGTGTTGAAGCCCATTCAGACTCTGTTAAAATGAATAGAAAGGTAGCCTAGTTTCAGAAGACCTCAGAGGAGCCTTCTGAAGGATAGAGAACATCCTCAAGTGTTAAATAATAGTCCTGTCTCTTTAGGTTTTGAAAAAGCTTTGCTTCCTGTTTCCTTATTTACTTCTCTTACAGCTGCTGTATTGCATTTCTATGGGCTGTTAAATAACAGTCGCTCCAACCTATGGGAAGGCTGCCAGTGCACAAAAGCAAAAGATCCCTGCATTCTCAATACAGCACATGCATTATACAGACTGTGATGTTCAGGATCAAGAACACAAAAACTGGCAAACAGCAAGATTATCAGAGGACTCAAAATCCGGCAACTTTTGGAGGACCCATGATCCAACAGCCAGCTCAGTCCCAGGAGACCAGGCCCGCGCTGTGCTTCTCACACCAGCTTGAAAGGGCCAAAGGACTAGAGCAGAAGCAGGATGGGATGTCTCTAGCAATGTGTTAAAGGACCTGCACCGTTTGTAAAGACTGAAACAGAAAAAACATCTAGTGAAACATGCTTTATCAAGTAGGATGCTGAACATGATCTTGCTGTTAATACAAGCAGAGGGACTTTTTGCTCATTGATGTGGTTAACCACAGTGAAGGGTGTAGTCTGTCTTCTAAATCTGTGCTCACTCTTCCTCTGCAAGAAGATAATCCAGGCCTGATGGCTTATTTTCCACACTCTTACTTACTAAACAGTCAGCTGAAATCTGGGGGGCAGAGATAAATGTCTGCTGAGAAACCTCTTTATGCCTTTGGAGCAAATGCTTACTACAGCTGTTTGGTCACACCCTTCCTAGAGCAAAGCAAAGAGCCTTAGAGCCAAACAAAATCACAGAACATCAGGGAATAGAAAGGACCTTGAAAGATTATCTAGTCCAACCTGAGCGGCCCAGAACTGGACACAATACTCCAGATGTGGTCTCACCAGGGCAGAGTAGAGGGAGAGAACAACCTCTCTTGATCTGCTAACCACTGCCCTTCTGATCCACCCCAGGATGCTGTTGGCCCTCTTGGCCACAAGAGCACACTGCTGGCTCATAGTCATCCTGCTGTCCACCAGGACCCCCAGATCCCTCTCTCCGACACTGCTCTCCAACAGGTCAGCTCCCAGCTTATACTGGTATGTGGGGTTGTTCTTGCCCAGATGCAAGACTCTACACTTACCCTTGTTATACCTCATTAAATTTTTCTCAGCCCAGNATGTGCCTGGAGACAGCCTCTAGAACAAATTGTTCCATCACCTTTCCTGGGATGGAGGTGAGGCTGACTGGTCTATAGTTACCTGGGTCTTCCTTCTTTCCCTTTTTAAAGATTGGGGTAACATTTGCTACCCTCCAGTCCCTGGCCACCTCTCCTGATCCCCAGGACCTAGCAAAGATGATGGAGATGCTTTACCCAAGTCAAGACAGAGCATATCCACTGCTTTGCCATCATCTATCCACCTGGTTATGCCCTCATAAAAGCCTATCAGGTTGGTCAAGCATGAGTTCCCTGTGGTGAAGTCATGCTGACTGTCCCTAACGACCCTCTTGTCCTTCTTGCTGTGCCTAGAGACAGCATCAAGGATAAACTGTTCCATCACCTTTCCTGGTATGGAGGTGAGGCTGACCGGCCTATAGTTACTTGGGTCTTCCTTCTTACCCTTTTTGAAGATTGGAGTGACATTTGCTATCCTCCAGTCTCTAGGCACCTGCCCTGATTCCCATGACTTAGCAAAGATGATGGAGAATGGCCTAGCAATGACTTCTGCCATCTCCCTTGGCACGTGTGGGTGCATCCCTTTTGGGACCATGGATTTATGTATATCCAGTTTACTCAACTTATCCCTAACCCAGTCCTCATCAGCCAGGGCAAACTCCTCTCTTGTCATGAACAAACATTTAGGTATCTTGACTACAGAAACTCAGGACTAGAAAAGGCACTCAAACAATTAACCTGACCTGCACTGCTTTGCCTTTTGCTATTACCTCATTCTCTGACATATGAAGCTCAAGCTGTGACCAGCAGTCATTACTCCATGAAGTTGTTTTCGGGTAGACCTGTACTGTTGACTACCTGCCACTTCCCTGTGTGTGTTGTGTGTGCTACTGGTAAACAGGTTTTTTGCTCTTTATATCATAGAGGCAGCTGCATCGATACAACTCTACCTGCTTTCCTAGCCCAGACCAGCGGCACAGGGAGAAAACAACTTTTTGTAAGATCTGGATGGGCATCCAGGTCATGGGAATAAGACTGATCTACATACTTAGACACACAGAGAGCACCAGCGGCTGTATTTTTTGTGTAAAAAAGATACATTCATACAACATCAGGGATGTCAGGGACATCAAAGCACTTTGAAACACCAAACATCACCAGGCCCCTGTAAGCACCGGGGTGGTCAAGGGAAACTAAGAGAGAGCTCTTGCAATGCCTGGTTTCAGCAGATTGCTACAGGGCAGCTCTGTGTCTCTACCGCATACACGGTCTCCAAATCATTGCCAAGAGATTCCAACATGCATGTAGATGGTCTGAATACAGTGATAACAAGAAGCTAATGCAATTATTCCTCACTCTTAGGTGAATGAGTTGAAGTAATGACAGCAGTGCTTTAAATCTGAAAATAAGTAATTTATACCGTGCTTTTACCCCTTCAGATTAGTACAATAGAGCCTTAGTGCTACTAAAATTAGACATGATATATTTTCAGTGACTACATAAAATTAAATTAAAGTCTTAAACAGTAGCTAACTTGTGACCTCATGTAAACTATGGGAGCCGGGAACCTGTAGGACTATGCATGAACCACTTCCGTGATATAAGGGGCCCAGGTACGTAGGATTTTCTCTCCTTCCTCAACAGGTCTGCTTGTATGTGAAAGAAAACAGATCACAAAGGCCAGAAGGCAGCTTCAGCAAGCTCCACCTGTTTCATGGAGCACCTGCAGAGCACTTCTGCCCTACAGTTCAGCCACAGTCCCTCTGAGAGATTTTGGCATACCAGAAGCTGAAGGAGCACATTTTTCCAGCCCATTACAATACATGGCAAGAAGACATCACTCAAGGAGAATCAGAAACAAGAACACGTGGCTGTGTTCACTATAACCTTAAATCTAAGATCTTCATCCAACAAACCTTCCCAACTGCATCCCAAAAGAGGCCAGTAGTTACAACCAAACCTTCCATTACACTGAGTAGGTGCAACAAAGGTTGGACATTTACAGCAGCTAAGTACCCCGTGGATTCAGGTCTTCATTGTAACTAAAGGTATGACAGCTACCTTATGTAGTAGTAGCTTGATTCTACAGGACACCAGCAGTTAAAACCAGGAAGAGAGGATGAATAATACTTCATACTGAGAAAGCCAGAAGCACTCTGCTAGAATGTCCACAGCAAGATGAAGGCAACTTCATTTCAGTAGCTAGATCCTGCACACATCTCTTCAAGTGTAGTCTTTTTATTAGTCACATTTTTATGTGTGCCAAGAATCTAGCTACAAAGAGCACTGCATAAACTCAGACATGGAAAAAGTTAGCTCTTTGTGGTATCACATTTTAGATGAAAAACCACTTCCTCTCCTGCACAGCATAGCAAGAAAGCGTAGGCTTTGGTTTTATCAGTCTTCGTATCTGCACCTTCCAAACACTCTGAGCGTCTGTGAGCCAAATATGCGAGATTCGTGATCTGATTTTTTTCCTCTTTTGCATTCATGTAAATTTGAAACATCTATAGCTTTGTTGGGCTTACAATGGTGAAAATTATGAATGCTGGAATTTTGTCTTTTTCATTCAAGAAGAACAAATCGTTTCACAGAATAATATGCTCAGAAGTTATTTTTCAGGCTATACCAACCAAGCCACATGGAGCTTGTGAGCTTGTGAATGGGTTCAGGGCGTAGGTTATCTGCTCTGGTCTAATGGCATAGCACTGTAGCGGCACTGGTCCTTGGGGAACATGAAGCATTCCCTGCTGCTCACAAAACTTGTGGTTGGTCCCTTCAGGTCACAGCCAGAGTTTGGCTTGACCATTTAAAGAACCTCTCGCTACTACTTCATTACTACTTCACTTACTGTCATTACAATGGAAAATGACAAGTTTTTATTTTAACATTATCTGTATACCCTGAATTTTCACCAGGATCTTAAAACAGGCAGTAGTGCTCAGGCATGCCCTTCTATCCTTTATCTCATGTTACTTCTTACACATTATACATCCAGGTATCCTCCAGAGGGGCATTAATTCTCCAGTGCCTTTCCCCAGCTGAGCTCAGTATAATTTGCAATGTACTTCTGTGGTCATCCATATCCCTTTTATCTGTCTGTCTTCTCAACCAGCTGTCTGGTTTGATATTTCTTGTTTGCACTTAACCAGGCTGGATATTTCCCCTTCGTCTTTTCCCATAGTCATACACATCAATCAGTGCCTTTTTCCCTGCTTTTGCAGCAGACAGGAAAAAAAATCTAGATGAAGCCATGCTTACCAGTGCTTCCAAGGAAGACATCTACACCACACAAGATGTTCTGGCTAAATCAACCAAAATGTACCAATAATTTGTAATAGAATAAAGGCCTATAAATATTTTGGGCTTTTAAAGTAATAGCATCTTGTAGTTATGTAAGAAAAATGTTGACTTCTTAGTAGGAACCAGAGCAGAGCTAATAACAATAGAAGCCCATGAGTTAAAGGCCTGCTCTTTACTGTAACCGTTTACCCAATGGATAACTTCAGCTGTAGAAAAGGCAAAACAATTTATACAGAAATCACCCCCATTTTGATAGCAGAATGGAAAATTGACCAAATGACCTACTTTAAGTATGAGCTTTACATATTCATAAGTTGTCAATAACTGACATCACTGATGAGGGTGTTTAATTCATTGGCATTAAAAAAACAGGGTAATAGCTGATGAACATTTCACCAGAATGTCTCTCCTTTCACTTTCCCTCTGGCATCTCAGCTTTCCAGCGTTCATAAAACAGTTTCCACATCCCCATTTGAGTTTTTTAGTAACAAATCTCAGTTCTCTAGTCAGCCCACAATATTATATTGCCAGTCTTTTTCAGAAACTGCATCATTCACACATCATGGACCTACTGACTCTGGAAGGCAAAAACATCTGGCACTGGAGTTACTGTCTCACATATAGCTGCCACTTGTAGGGAAGAAGGATCCAATGCTTCTTTCCCGGTCTCCGGTGATTCCCATCTCTGATTTCAGTTTCTTAGGGTTGGAAGGGGCCTTCAAAGGCCATTTCTGACATTTCATAGAATCATAGAAACATTAGGGATTGGAAGGGACCTCAAAAGATCATCTAGTCCAATGCCCCTGCCACAGCAGGATCACCTAGACCAAGTCACACAGGAACACATCCAGGTGAGTCTTAAATGTCTACAGTGAAGGAGACTCCACAACCTGCCTGGGCAGCCTGTTCCAGTGCTCTTAGGCCTCTCAGTTCAAGAAGGACGTGGAGTTGCTGACTAGAGTCCAATGCAGAGCCACTGAGATGATGAAGGGAGTAGAACATCTCCTTGATGAGGAAAGGCTGAGGGAGCTGGGTCTCTTTAGCTTGAAGAAAAGGAGACTGAGGGTTGACCACATAAATGTTTATAAATATGTGAAGGGTGGGTGTCAGAAGGATGGAGCCAGGTTCTTCTCAGTCTCATGTAGTGATAGGACAAGGGGCAACGTGTGTAAGCTGGAACATAGGAGGTTCCACATAAATATGAGAAGGAACGTCTTCATAGTGAGGATGACAGAGCACTGGAACAGGCTGCCCAGGGAGGTTTTGGAGTCTCCTTCACTGGAGATATTTAAAACCCACCTGGACATGTTCCTGTGTGACTTGGTGTAGGAGATCCTGCTGTGGCAGGTGTATTGGACTAGATGATCTTTCAAGGTGCCTTCCATTCCCTAATGTTCTGTGATTCATTGGATATTAACGCTTTTCACCCTAGAATTTTGCCCTCACAAGCCTGAGACACCAAAACCCTTGGCCTGTTTCTCTGATAACAGATCAGTCTTTCTACCATGTTGCTGATTTTTCACACTCAAAGTTATGTTTATAATAATATGTTGTCTGAAGTTATTTTATATATAAAAGGTTGAGCTCTGGGGAAAGTTTAAAACATACTCCTCCAGGAATTACTGAGTCTATTGACTGTGAAGAGAAAAAAACCTCCAAATTTTCAAACTTTTTCAAAACATTTTAAACAAGTACAACTAATTAGAGCCAGATCAAAGCCAAGCGAAGCCCTCTGGAGCAGCTGCATTCTCTATTCATGAAAATCAGGCCATTTAGATAGTTATTTAAATATGGAGTACTGGAAGTAAGCCAAAGCCCTTTGAAATCAATGAGACTTTTTAATGACTTCAATGCAACTTGTATCATAGCTTCAGAAAACAACCTTTTTAATTTATTTTCATCATTGCTGCTGACAGGTGCTATATGGACTGAGACATTCTTCAGTTGCAAAATCGACACAGGACGTACCAATTCACACAAAATTGTTTAGGTTGAAAGAGACCTTGACTCCAAACCTCCAGCTCAAGCAGGGCCAGCTAAAGCAGGTTACCTCAGATTATGTCCTGTTGGATTTTGAGTATCTCAAAGTACAGAGACTCCAGGCAACTAGTGCCAGTGTTTGACTAACAATCACAGTTTAAAAAAAACAAAAAAACCCAATCACAAAACCAACAAGCAATTGCTTGGTTTTGCTTGCTCACTACACTAGTCATTTCACTTTAGAAATGGCTAAAAACATGGCTGTTCAAGCATGATTTTAACTGAGAACTCCCAATCTTCTTGTCCATGTGCTTGGAAACTCCTAAGAAGATTTTCTATGTCACTTTCCTAGGGATTGAGGGGGAGCTGTTTGCTTGGAATTCCTCACGTTTCTTCCCTGCCTTTCTTGAATATAGGAGTAATATTTGTCTCTTTCAGTCTTCAGGAACCTTTTCCAATCATAATGACCATTCAACACTGTTCCTTAGTCCCCTCATGTGTGGAATAACTATACCACATTGCAGCTGAGTTATGTCTCACATCAGTTCTTGCTTGTCTGCAAGTATCAGATCCAGGAAATCATCTTTCCTAGTTTGATTCTTGATTACTTGTGCCTGGAGGTTGTCATCAGTGCACTCCAGAAACCTACTGGATTTACTGTGCTCTGCTGTACTGCCCTTATACCAGACACTGGGGCTGGTACCTGTTTTGACAAATCTGTAACACAGTCCAAGGAGCAGGGCCATGAGCAGAAAGCACAGTTTATTGTCAGTTCCTACATAGTGTAAGAATGAGGTTGCATAACCTATCACCATGAAGATAAAGGAGAATACCTCCGATCAGAAATACCCCAGCAGAAAACCCAAAGATAACAAGAAAGGCGATAACAAAAGGAAAACCCAACCAAATCTATCATAGAAAATATCCATTAAACTTACAGTCCAAGTCATTATCTGGGTCAGATCCATTGTCTGCAGCAGCCTGTCTGCAGAGAGGGAGAAGGAGAGTCCTACAGAGAGAGAAGGCAGAACTCTATCTCCTCAGTGGATCTCAGCAAGCAGCCTCCCTTTTATATTGTGTTACTGCTTTGACAACTTCACCTCTGAAGCAGACATCTGTCACCATCCAATCCAGACTCTCCCTGGTTTGCTTGCTTCTGGGAAAGCAAACCAGGGAGGTATTTTTCTCCAGACTCCCCCATAAGAATTTGGACATTGGCGGTCTTTCACAGGAAAAAGGAATCATCCATGTGTCAACCTCAGTTCTCAGCACTTCAAGGGCCTGTTAATGTCAGGCTTCTTTCAGTTGTTTGAAGGCCACATCTATTTCTTCCTAATCAGGAGGTCCACACAGATATACACTACAACTGCACACCTATGAGACTGCCTGCTAATCTGAACCCATAAGCTCTTGACCAACTCCTGGCCCATTCCAAGGTAAAAGTTGTCAAAAATCTATTTACAAGTTCCCATAAATAAGAAAAGACCAGGAACGGGGGGGGTGTACTCCCTTCAGGGCCACAGCCCCTAAAGAGGATGAACAAAGCGCGTGCTCTGGTTTTTATAGGCTGACCTAGCCAGGCCCTTCTGAGGCAGAACCCAGGACAGACCCTTCCGGGGAAGGGTCCTGGGACCTGTGTAACTGAGGACAGGTCCCCCAGGACAGCCCTTTCTGGGGAAGGTTCCAGGACAGTGGAACTTTTTGTTCCTCATGAAAGCACCTCTGCACATCTGAAAATTCTGGTAATTTTCAAACTGCAACACTGCACATGCAGCGCAACACTACACATCCTCTTTGGCTAACAGCACCAGGTCAACATGGCTGTGACTCCAGCCCTGTTTTTACCAGGGTCTGCGGAAAGTCTAGACTGCCAAACCTAGGTAGTGACTCCAAGGTCAAGCTAGAAAATCGAATCCAAGAGTCAGGATCTGTCCCCAAATCAACAGAGCACCTGTTTGGGCAGGACCAAGGCAAACAGCCAGAAGTACTAAGGAAATACTCATAAGCAAAGGGACATGAGGACTACAGCTCACTCCAGGCATAGGGAACTGACCCAGAGCCAACCACTTGGACAAGGCGAGACTCTGGGCCAGCACACACTCAGAAGAAGGCAGGCAACACAGAGATATCTAGATACAGGACAGCCTTCTTATCAGCGAGACAGTATTTCATTGAATTATGGAATCATTTAGTTGGAAAAGATCTTTAAAACCATGAAGTCCAACCATAAACCTAACACTGCCAAATCCACCACAAAGATGTGTCCCTATAAATGAGTGCGCCGCAAGGGAAGACTGCTATTTTCCTTTAATTTTGAGACAGTGAGATCCCTCACAGGTCTTGTTTCTACTCTTTTCATCCTCTCCCTTACTTCACAGGGCTATTTTCTGATGCTCTAATAATAGATCACGCTGTAATTCTCGTGACTAACACATCATTCTTGATGCAATCCAGGTCCTACCTCTGCTTGTCTGGAGTTCAGTCCTGACTGTCTAGCAATTGCTGGAAATGAAACTCAGACAGAAACTAAACAATGCTTGACTGAGCACAGAATGTATTACTCAGCTCCCCAGCACCATTGCATACGGCCCAATTATCATCGCCTGCCTCTTTCAGGAATCTGGATATGCACAATGATAGATGCTACTGAGACTGCACAAGAAACAGAGTCTGAATCCAGACCTCTTCCTCTGGCTTCTTGTTTCACTGATCCATAACAAGTTCACCATTTTTAAAGAATCTGAATTACTGCAAGTCCCAGTTGGCTGATCTCCCCAAATACTGTTGCCTCGATTAAAGACCCACCATAGTACCGCTCTAGAGGTAATTCAAATATAACGTTTTCTACTGCAGATTAGTCTGATGTCTCAGTTTGCCCTGGCTTACTGCATCATTATCAGGAGGTTTGAGAAGGAAGAGCTCCACTGCTTTCTCCAGACAGGAGGAAAAATGATCTGTGCAGTTCAGCAATTACGCAATGACCTTTTAGCAGATGGGAAAGAAATGAGAGGTAGAGGACTGCATCACAACTGTATAGTATCCATCAGGTTATATGTAAGATCTTATCAAAAACCTGACCATCCATTACAGATAATATACAATATGAAATATCAGTACATACATAAACATTTTATTGATCCCTCCGTCTCCGGCCCTCCTGTCTATATAAAGGTTTCACAGGGAAATCTGTATTTTCGGAAAGTGCTTCAAGGCATTTCTTATAAATACGCTGCAAATATGGAAATTGATTGATTGATTGACCTCATTGTGAGGCTACTATTAATGAAACTCATTGGCAAGTTATCAAGAGACCTAACCCAATGACATCCCCAAGTCCTTTCCCCAGGTCGCAGAAGCACTTTTCCTGACTTTACAATAACTCATTTGCAAGCCTCAAGGTCACAGTGGCTAAATCTCCATTACTCTCTATCTTTAATTTGTCTCACAGCTTTCTGTTTAACTAGCAGTGATGGTGGCTAGAGATCTGCGTGGAGGTTTACCAGCAAGCACTTGTCTGCTTTGAGGCTACACAAAGAAAGTGTGTTCCCCTAGCTTTGTGTGTGGCCCCTTCCTGTTGTGCAGATCACATGAGGCTGTTCAGCATCAGGTACCACCAGGCTCCGCCTCACAAGGACGATGCTGCAACCCCTCATGTGCCTGCATCCCTTTCCTAAGGCAGGTGAGGGCCTGGGTCCCCTCCACCAGCCATCAAAGGAAACAGAACTCCAAAGTCAGGGACTCGTTCCCTGATCTTTGTTCATAGACGAAGATTTTACATTATTTTTCTATTATTCTCTTTTCCAGGCTATCTGATGTAATGGCCAGCAATGTAATGATGAGCTGGAATGGTGTCTTGGACTCTGCTCCAATGTTCATGATCCCACTTCATAACCGCTAGCATTTCAAGACTAATTAAACCATCCTATTATTTAAACTAACTTGTAAGCTGTCACAGCTCCTTCAGAAGGAACCTCTTGGTCTTACGTTTTGAGGAGTGAACTGTGATGAGCTTTTCAAACTCTTTCAACAGCATTTCCCCAAACACAAGAGTCCTTTCCTGGGCATTTTTCTGCTCAACTTTTTCCACAGGTTTTCTTTAAATGAGATTGACAGAACCAGACAAACCGTTTCACTGTTGTGCCCCTCAGTATCACTAAGTCACCTCTTTCCACTCTTTAATCTCCCTGACTTGGGGATAAACTATAGCAGTTGTTACATCACACGATTACTCCTCTCCAGCTGCGAAGGGGGACTAGGAAAAGGAGGGTAGATCTGTGATTTAATGAAACAGCAAAAGTAATCAATGCTAATGTTAATATAAAGTGTGCAAAGTTATACTCAGCTGGTGGGGCACAGAGGTCACGACCAGCAGGAAAACCTTCCTCAAGATTGGAATAGTAAGAACAGCAATCCTCCAGGGACAGGGAGAAGCAGGAGAGAAGAGGAGACCTGTGAGTTGAAATGAAAACAGATTTAATGGAATGGTGCAACTAACAACTATATAAACCAAACAAACTTACACTCAGGCCAGCCCATGTCCAGTGGAAAAACAGGAGGGTAGTCTTGGGAGAAAAAGAACAAGGAAGTAGTCCTTGGGAGCAGAAAGATAAGCAAGCCACTCGAGGGATGGGGAGAAGCAGGATCAAGAAGAGCCCCTCTCCTCAGCAACCTTCCACTCCTATACTGTGATATTTGTGTTTGGTGACATATCTGTAGCCAGCTCAGGGCGGCTGCCCTGCCTTTTGCCTCTCCCAGCTTAAGCTTCTGATTGACTTGGAACTGCTAATGGTCTGCAGACCATGGCTGGCCCCTGACCCTGGCCCACTGAAACTAGGATAGCTTCAATCCACCTTCTGCTACATTATCCAATGGGAGTTTCTGTTCACTTACTCTTAAATCCTTTTAAATAAGAGTTGCCACTTCCTACAGTATTATTTGTTCTATAAGGCTTGTCTGCGTTCCCCAACATTCATCACTTTGTAAATTGCTGCAAACAGCGTGCTTCGATCCAGCAAGCTTTAAGAAGTAGCTCATGCTGCTCAGTGAGGGCGAAAAAATCCTTCCCATAATTTACCAGTGGTAGTCAGGGGAAAATGCTGAACTGGAATCTCCCTCAGACTTTCCCTAACCCAATGTTTTGGGAAAAGAGTTTGATTTCAACAAAGTTGTAATAGAAACAAGGCATAATGTCACAGAAATGGGAGCAAAGGGTTGCCAGGGGTCTTCCCCCTTTTGTTCCTGTATGGGAATTAAAAAGATCATTAATTTCCTTCCATATTGGAGTGTTCCAAGTCCACCAACCTACACAAAACCTGATTTTGAAGTCTGTTGTCTGTGAAGGAGGACCATCTTTCTTCAGATCTCCATCATTTGCTCTATTTTTGTGTCATCTGCAGCTTCTCACAAGCAAAACTGAAAAGCCATTGGTTACATGAAGAGCAACATAAGGAACATCTCCAGTATCTTTTCAAATCTGTTTTGAATGTAGTTCAGCAGCCGGAGTCGAGGAGCTGAGCCAACTCAGAAAGCTCAGCCAACACCGTGGACCATCACCAAGTGATAATTCTTATTTCCAGCGTAGGAAATCCTACACTGTTTGTTTTTGTTTACCCTTCTTTCTGTGTTTCCTCATTAATATTCCTGAAAATGGTGTCACTTAGCCTGTCTATCACTGTGTTTCTGTACACTCAGTATGGTAAAGCTTAGGGTTAAATTCTCCACCAAAATAAATCAGTATGTTGTTCAGTGATGCTTAGTGTCAACTTTACCAACACCTTGAGATTCAGGGAAGAAAACAGAACTGACAGCAGCTAACTTTTCCTTTTCAAATAAAAGACTACTGAGAGCCGCTCCAAGTTCTCGTTGTCTGAAAACAGATGCTAACCAGGCATGCATTTTGATAAGCGTAATCATACCACGTAGGGGATGAAATAAAGATTGGACAAGACCATGAATGGCTGGTTCAGCTACAACGCCACCAACATCTTCTTCAGGCTTCAAGTATTTACTTTATTCTGCCCCTGGCATGAAAGAACAGGAGTGAAGAGAGAGCCTGGCAGAGAAGTGTATGAGGAATATATCAGTGCCTTCAGTCTTTAAGCTCAAGATTGCCTGCAAATCCTCAGCAAACAGGTGGAAAAATAACTTCCACTCCCAGACAGGGTGGGTGGGTGCTCAAGGTTATCAGCGTGTGTGTACTCCTTCTTACCCTACTTCTTAAAAATTACTTACCTTTTCATCTTAAAAACAAGAATCTCTTGACAGATGTGCCAATTCTGAGACACATCAGTATTTGGTTTTCAAGCCTTAAGATGGGCCAAGCGGCCACAGCCACACTAAATACAGCATCTCCCACTTACCATGCCTGCGATCACAAGCTAAAGACAGCCTGCAGAGTGGGAAGATTTCAATTTGTGAAACTCTCCTGGGATGCCTAACTATAGTCCTGATTTTAATCTCAGCTTCTTCCCACAGTAATATGGATCTCCATCAGACCCCTCCCTTAATCCATCCCTTAAATGCCACAGGAAGATTTATGGCCAGTCCAAAGGGAATCCCATGAAGTCCAAGACAATTCAGAGCTAGCCTTTAAAGCTGAATGACAAACTGGGACCAACATAAGAGATCAGAGGTCATCTGCTTATCACAACGCTGCCTGTATGTGCCTTCTCACAGACTTTGTCAGACACCATGCATTCACTTCACTATTCTCAGTGGCTATGAGTCCTGGAGCAGCACTTGGCGCGATCACACAAAAGATGATGATGAAAGGAAGGAGTAATTTTGATTACAAAGATAATTTTGTCTGGGTCTGATGTTTTTTCAGTGTTCTTTGTGGTTGCTTGATTTTTAACAGCAACAGATCCCAGGTATAATCCCCAGCATAAACATCTACCTAGCAAAGCATTAACTCTTGTAAGGTCCTCTTAGGAGCCAAATCCCATAAACCCACACCCCATCAGAGGAATAACCCTGCACAGCCAGGTTCCCAGAGCCAGCTGCCACTACAGCAGCTGTGCCCACAGCCACCGACACTACCTCATGCGTACAACTTCTGAGGCCAGCAAAGCCCCATCAGCACATCCAGTTGTAGTTCAGAGCAAGTGTGGCACCCCCCAGATAATCACATTTAAGGAAGAAACATCAATGCTTCCCAGCAGCACAGAGGATGAGGGAGGGGCAGTGCTTAACAGAGTGCCTTCAAGGGTAGATTTTGGCAGGTTTTGGAGCACCGAAGAGCTGGGGAGCAGTTGGACATTGACAGCCTTCATGTACAATAGACACTTTAATTATTTTTATTTTAGTTTCCTTCGTTTTGTTTTTATGAGGCCTATTCTTGAGCAGATTCAACCTAGTAGTTGGCTCTAGTTAAGCACCAGTGTCATTACAGACCCAGTGGTTTATGTCTCACCCTGCTCATGGCTTTTTGCTTAGCTCACAGTTTCCCTGTCACTGGAGTTTACTTACTAGAGAAGACAGTTTTCCCTCTAGCTGCTCTTTTAATCTCTTTGTCTGGGTTTAGCAGTGTTTTACATAAGAATGGGGTTTTTTATACTGCATACAAAAACCCATAAAGATGCCTCTTACCAGCGAAAAATAAGTACTGAATTGCCCTGAGCTGTGCCATAGCTTGAGAGCATCAAAGCTGAGCTCTGAAGCCAGAATGGACACACAAATCCTGGACACTTTCACCAGGTCTCTTGTGTGGATTTTATGGACTTTAAAACCCATTTCCACTCCACATATGAAACCTGGTGTTAAGGGTTGGAGACTCCTCTGAATCCCAGAGGCTAGTTGCCTCTGCTTCATCCCCAAGTGGCAGAGACACCAAAGTGGCCTTGTCTCCTTCACACAAAACCCCTGCAGGGCTGCCAACCTGGGTACAAGTCTCCCCTGGCAGCATCTCACCCAGGGGAAGCAGTTCCTGCCTCTACTGCACAGGCAGGCACCCACCTGCCTGGTGTCCTGCCATGGTGAGGCTGTGTGCAGCTCAGGCACCATCCTTGCATGCCAGATGTTCAGAACACCAAAATTTGCTCTCTACAAGGGAAGGATGTGTCTCAACCTTGGAAAGACCAGTGACCGTTTCTACAAAAAGAGGAAAGGTTAAGACCAAACACTTTCATGGTCCTCAGGGCCTCAGCAATCCTTCTTACACATGATCAGTCATTCTTCAGTATCTGCTAATGTGTTAGATGGTTCCTGAAGCAGAAAAGGCTCTTGTGCTCCCTGTTCCATATGTCTTACACATTAGAAAAAGAGTTGTGAGATGGAAGAACTGGAAAGGAAAAGGTTACAGCAATGACAGAATACGACAGCGAGCCATATGCCTAGTATTGTTCAACAGTACCCTACTACCCCATTTGCATGCGCACAGGACATGTGTGAATCATGACAGCTAACAGATAACTGAAGTATGTGGGAAGAGAAAACTCATGAAAATCGCAACTGCAAATAAAGTTATGTGTGACCACTAGATGTGATTATCCAGACAAACAGTGTCAGGCTCCAGGAACTTGTGTCATCCCTAAGAGCGCACCCCCTTCCACCACCCCATCCATCACTTTTCTCTGGGAGCTTTTTCTTTGTGCCCAGTTGATACCAGAGGCTTAGGAAGAAAGCTTTTTGGGAAAAAAAATAAAATATCCAAACCTCTTCTGCTTGA
Source organism: Rhinopomastus cyanomelas (assembly GCA_013400115.1). Taxonomy (NCBI): domain Eukaryota; kingdom Metazoa; phylum Chordata; class Aves; order Bucerotiformes; family Rhinopomastidae; genus Rhinopomastus; species Rhinopomastus cyanomelas. The sequence continues at coordinate 2,028,819 of VXBP01007759.1, read as the reverse complement.
GAGACAGAGCATGAAAGATGCAGCATAAATAATACAAAACTTTCCTTTAGAAGAGTCACTACAGGACAGTGCCAGCCCACCCCTGTAGAGGAGACCAGACAGCTCAGATGAAAAACTTATGATGGAGCTTTTTTCTTCTTCCACTACTGATGGCATTAAACGGACCCGAACAGAATACAGTGCAGAAAAACAGGCAATTTCATCCTGAAATCAGATTGTTTAATATTCCAAGTAGAACCATATGAGAGGATCCTCACTGGCAAAACCAGCAAGTCCTGCTTAGAAAATTCTTCAAAAGCTCATTTCTGTGCATTGTATCATTGCCCTCTTTGCCTGCCAAGAGCCAAATCTAACATTCCCATTTTGGCTACTGTTCCACAGGTGATGACATCTTCTAAGTGCTCTGTAGTGTGCAACAGTATTTGGACTATTCAGGCTGTGCTCAGTGTTTACCACCACCATGACCTGTGCAGAATGTTGCCTTAAAACAGCAGGCACCCCAGTGGCATCACAGCAAAAGGGCAACACATCAGCCGGCAGTGCAGGATCTGTGTCAGGAGCGCCATCCCAGCACTCCCCGAGAGCTGGAAGCTCTGCTGCAGAGCTCCCTAATCACAGCTGGCAGGTCATCAAGCCCCAAAAGGAGGAAAATGACCCACGATGTGGTTCATGCACACCACCAAAGGATAGACAACTCCACTTCTTTGAGTGGTCCACAGGCAAAGCCTCATGGTTATTGGTGCTCCTCATTTGGAGAGCCTTGAGCAAAAGCCCTCTACTCAGGACACAGCAGCACAGCAGAAACTCACTCCAAGGCTTGGACAACTGTATAGTGTCACTCCTATGAAAACATACCAATTTGCTTTGAATAGCTGTATCAGGACTGACTTGCACATGCTCACAAGGGACTTCATGCACACAGACTTCACCGGGGCAGGTGGTGCTGCCTTCCATCGCACGCAGTGCCCTCCGGCTTTGTAGGGCACAAAGGTTTTGCTATTGTACTCCATGTGCCTACAGGCTTCCTTTCCTTCTACCCTCCCTAGTGGCTGGCTTGAGCCAGATCTGATGGAAAGCAGGGGCCTTCGAGGGGAATCACATTTCTACATGTTTTGTGGAAAGAGGCACTAGGGTGGAGGAGCAAAGCCTGAGACCTACCTCCTTAGAGCGAAAGGCTGCAGTGAGCAGTCAGTTAACACAGGCTCTTTGACATTCCTTGTGCTGCCAAATTTACATCAGCACAAGCTTAAGGTCTTCAGCGCAGCTGAACTGTGAGGAAAACAACCTCAGCATGCTCTGCTTTTGCTGAAAAAGCCTGAAAGCAGGCACTGATCTGTTGGTCTGTTAAAGAAGGTAGTGCACATGGAGCACCATGGTAGGCATCCACTGAAGTCACTCCTGACTCCTTACTGAGGTGGTGACAGAGCACAGAAGTCTCCAGCCATGTAGCACAAAGCTAGACCAGGGAATAACTGCAGTGAGGTATGTGGCTACAGTATTCTTGCCAAGACTGAAGGGCAGGCTTTGGCCAATTGAATCCACAAAAAGACAAGATTAACCCTCCATCCATTTACCACAGCACCTTGGGTTCAACTGTGCAGTAATTAAAGGAAAGATGGGTAGGGTTACATACTTTGGAAAACAGTTAGGTCTCATTTACTCAGAGCGGTGCCTTTCTGAAATATCACCAATTTACTTGCAGTATTTGTAATTTTAAAACACAGCACTTCCTAATGCCCTTTAAAACATCAAGCACTGTTACTCTCCCTTCATGTGCAAATTCAGCCTCTGTGGAAACTCCAACACTTTCACACGCAGGCAAAACCATAGGCAGCCAGCTCACGTACAGGTCAACGGCACTGAAAAGGGCATCGACACAACTCTCACCTGACTGTCTTCTGGGTGTGTTTATTTATTTTAGTATCTAATTGACACTCCCAGCATGAAGATCAATGGGCTCGTGGCTCCTCAGCTGCTGAGCTCAGGTTTTACTATTCCCTTAGCAGACCTGATATTTTGGAAAGGGATCCACGGTCAGTCACAGCCAAGAAGGCTGATCTAGGTGCCATATGCAGTTAGAAGGCTGTGAGGCTCTGTACAAAGTTACAATCCAAACTGCAAGGTACAAAACACGTCTAACACACTGCATGCCAGGTGCCTGGACAGAAAAATCACTGTGGGGCACATCTCAGTTTCAGGAAAAAGCTGCCACAGATGTGACACCAGAGCACTCGGCTCATCCCATCATCTCTGAAACACTGGCATGCAACGTTTCCTTGTCTTTGCCTGAAGAAGGTAGGGACCTTCTTGGACCATACATTTGGTCAGCATCCATGGCTAACAAGGCTCTGTGTGCACCCTCAGAGCAGCTGTTTCCCAAGCCAAAACTTGAGAATAACAAGCACATCAGTATTAACCAAATCCCAGTCATTTCAATGCAGTTATCGCTTTGAAAGCCACCCAGTGAGCAAATTAAACAAGCTAATCCAGCCAGCGTCAAGCACTGCCAGCACACATCAGCAAAGATGACAGCAGGCTTTGCCCTTGGCTTGGCTTTTGCAAGACACTCAATGTGCTCTTTGTTTGCTCTTCTGTGATAACAGGTATCAAATGCTGTGTGGGTGTTAAGTCCGAAGGGGGGAAAAAAACCGCTATCCCTCCAAGGTCAGGTAATCCACTGCTCTTTGTGCCTGTGGAGAAAAGGCAGCGTCAGGACAGCCTTGTCCTTCCCGTGCTCAGTCAGCCATACGCTGCTACATTAATAGGGACTTTGGTACTATGTGGCTGGTACATGCAGGTATTTTATGTTCACAGCCAAGCTGCTGGTATATCAACTGAATTTTACCCTGGTTCTCTCCCTCTGCTTTACTGTGATTCATGCTCCATGCTAATTAAACAGCACATGACAAATGCATTGTTAGCAACAGCAGCAGGAAAGCTAGTAAATTTGCAGCAGCTTGAACGGAGTAACCGTGAGGTGGACAGCATCCTCAGGGTGCTGAGACAGGGCTGATGAAGAATGCTGAACTGAGGCAAGGCATAAACACCTTTTGCCAAGTGCCCATAAAGCAGTCTTAGTCCCTCAGCAGGGAAAAAAACCACTGTATGCTATGTGCATGGACAGACACAGGTGATACCAAGCAAGCTCTCTCCTAGCTGCTTGCTATGTGCCAGATGTGTTAGACAAGGATAGGCTGGCTAAGGATCTTTACTTCTCACTTAGCCTGCAGACTTGTAGACCCTCTTTGCATGCTGAGCATTTTACTTTGCACCAGGATCCTGCTCCATGTCTACTGTTCTTAGCCCAGAGGTGCTCCCAACACTACCGTCACTTCTAGCCTCAGCCTAACACCCTCCTATCCTCAGCTTTCCCCTCTAGCTCTGAGGAACAGTGGTGCAATGAAGCAATTCATGCTGATGTACACCACAGGAAGATGAAAGCACATCTTCACTCCAGAGTGATACCACAGACACTAACTTGGTGTAAATGGCAGCCAACAGTTAAAACTCGTGTGCGTATACTATAAAGTTATTTCCGAGAAGCAATTGCTCAACAGACTTTTAGAATCCCATATAGTTATTTTTTCTTCTACACAGACAGACAACACAGCAGTGAGGAAGGAATGATGATTTGTGATTATTTGGTAGAAGCATTTTTTAAGAATAAGAGTAGCTGATGTACTTTTACAGCAAAAGCCTGCATTTTGCATCACTGTTGTCATAGCTTTATTTACACAGAGCAATTCATGTAGAAAATCTGCCCCCAGCCATGGGCAGTCCAGGGCACAGCCACACTGAAAGTCACAGCCCTTCACTGCAAAGTAAGTCTGTACAGAAAAAGGGGAAAAACGAATTAAAGGGTTTTACCAAAGTACCTTCAGGCATTTTCCATCCTTAAAGGCCTCTGGGAACAGAAGGTGCTTCTGAAGCTCAGGCACTTGTGCAGCAGGAGGTGGTGACCCAGAGTATGAAGGATATCTCTGCAAAGGAGGTTCAAGCTTGGAAAAGCAGAACAATTTTGACTCCTTGTTCAGCTGGGAGAAGCTAGAAGTTTTGGTTTTGTGCTAACAAACTTCTAGCATAAAGACTCTCCTGTCAGATTTAGAGAACTGTTGCATGAGTCAGGCACATGCAAGAGGAATCAGCTTTTCATTTCAAGCTGTCTTAACCCTCTGTTGGTTCACATAAACATCGTGGCATTCAGACCGTTTGTGGGAGTTTCTTTCTAATGTTTCATTCCTCTGCATGAGCACATACATTTCAATGCTTACTGTTTGCAGGAACTTCAAACACCAGCCTGGTTTCCCAGCAGAGATGGAGAGAGCAAATCTACTAAGTGCAGAACCTGACAGAAGTGACCAAGTAGTCACAGCCATGACTACGATGACTGACCTCAGCAATGGCTTTGTCACCAGACCACATCCCAGCCCTTGGAGATCTTCCAAATTCATCAGCTGAACAAGCAATACACAGACCCACAGAAAGGGAGAAGAATCCATTATTTTGCTGCTCTGCTGTCTGCCCCACTGCAGTGTGGCCCCAGGAGCTTTCCATGTCCCACTTGCCCCCAAAATGGTGGCCCAAAATGTGCTGAGGGCAACCACAGCATTCACCCAGCTGCCTGCCCTGCCCTAGGCTCAGGACACCACCTGATCTGCTGCACTGGGGCCTGCATGTTTATCCAGCACCACATCTGCATGTTTAGCCAGCTCCTGTCCTTAGAGGCACTAGTTCTGCATCCCACATTTCACCAGATCTAATCCATTGACCTGACCTGCATTTCCTGTAGCTGAACAAGATCTGTGAGCTCCAGCCCCATGCACTAGCCCCTGCACCTTTCTGGATGCTCTGCTTCTGTCAGTAGGGAGGGGTACACACCACCCTTGTCCCTTCTCCCATTTCCACCTACTCCTGGACCACATACAGCAAACCCCTAGCCCTCACATTCTGACTTTCCATGCTGACTTGCCCATGCTCTCCACATTCGCACACCCTCAGATGCCAAATGTCTCTGCAGACACCTATGACTGTGGGGTTATGCAGGGGCAGTGGGGATGCTGGCTCTGCTGCAGGATCAGAACACACTGACTCACTGAGCCTTCAAACAAGCAGGTGTTGTTCTGCTGAAGCTCCATGAGTATAGGGCAGTCAATGGATAAGCAGCAGCTCCCTCTCCATCGTACGTTATCCGATTATCTACCAGGTAGCAGAGAACAAGCTGAACTATGGTGAAACCACTCATACCTCCAAGGGCGCAGAAATCAGAGTTTAGAGGCACTGCTCCTGCATGAAGCTGGGGGTGAACATCTGAAGCCAGCCATCTTTTCCTCAGAAAACCAAAGTAAAATGCTGCTGGTAACGTTGCAGCATCTTCCCACTGCTCCCCAGCATCCAGCTAGCAGTATGAGGACAGTCTTGCAATTCACCCTGCAGCTCAACTGCAGGGCAGCAGAAATCACTGACATGCCTCCTAGGACAGAGGCAAGGAGAGGGCAGCACAGACGTGGCAGAGGTGGCCAGGACCCATCCAGAGGGGCTGAACAAGTACCACAGCAGAGAGCTCCAGGGAGTTGTGCATTATCCTGGCTCCTAAGCCAGGTGGTTGGCAGCACCCCGGCCATGTGAGCAGTTGGCTGATGCCTACTCAGGGAAAGGAGGCTACGTCACTGTGCAGAACACTTACCGTCTTTGACAGACCTTTGAACAGGAGGCCAGTCATCATGCTATAGGCAACACTATTAATTTGCCCAGCACAAATGACAGATTTGTTATCGCTCCCCCGTGACTCAGCACTCTGCATTTTTCATTTGCTGCCATTATGAATGAGACAAAAGCTACTGCAAAACGGGGGGGTGGGAGGGGGAGACAGATGCGAGTCCCTCAAAATGGATGATGGAGAAGTACATCGAAAAGCTGGTACCGCTGGCACAGCATGAGAGCTCTGTGACAGCTGGAAGAGGAATGAGTACAAGCTATGTGTAGCCAAGCAGTGTAAATTCATCATGTGTGCGAGGGAAATCTCTGTGTCTGCCAGCACGAAGTGCGTCAGAGCTTACATGCAGAGCTGAATCTTACACCTGCTGAAGTAAGTGGTAATGTAGTCCTTAATGCTTCCTGCAGGTAAGAGTCAAGGCTCTCACCCAATTTCTATGCTCTCTTACATCATGAGAAATTAAAGCTCAATTGCTTGGAAAATAAAATCAGGTCTTTATAGTGAGATTGTATTGGTCCAAGTAACTGCCACTAGGCCAGGAGCAATAAGCTACAGCAGGGTAGTGATCGATTTTATTCCAGGAAGCTGCCCTCACCTTAGTGCTTCCTTTACCAGGCTTCTTTCTAACCTGTCAAAAGGTGACAGTAGTCTCAAAATTCAATCAGCAGCTCTCTCAGCTTGCTACAGGCATAATTAAAAGAAACTGATTGACATTTTAATATCCATTACTCTCAACTCAGTAATGGAGCTGCTGAAAAGATGCTATGGTCTTAAGCTTCAAAATGTGGGTCTGTCAGAGGGTAGTGGCTCTGACCAGTACTCATGCTCCAGCTATAAAATTAATGCAGTTCAATATTAGGCTGTGGCCAGTGGTCAGAAATGTTTTCTGCTCCAGTAGGGTGTGAAAAAAGCTGAGTAACTCCTGCTTGATTTCTAGATGCATAAAGGCCAAATTCTGCCCCTTTATATGTTTATCTAGATGCAGCTTCACTGCCACTGGTGGAAGCTGTGCCAGGGAAATCTACACGTAGACTAAAATGTGCATAAGGGCCTAGAGAGGAAAGAATATAAGCTGGACACATTTGTAAAGGTACCTTCAGAGGGTCACAGATGCACATAAAAGCATTGCTATAGTTCAATTCAGCCCTTTTAAGCAAATCCTCCCTGAGTGAAAGAGAGGGCTACAGGAGTCTGCAGCTTCTGGCACCCCGAGATCTCCACTACAGCAAGCTGTAAGTAGAGAAGCAGAAGCTCCCGACATCATGGTCCCTTTGCCTCATGCCCACAAAAGTAACCATTGCTGTTTCCTCCATGATGGCAATTTGCAGAATAAATCACCATGAGATAAAATGAGGCCAAATTAAATCATGAGGACTGTATCTCCACACCAGCCAAGGATTGGCAATATACAGCAGAGCCTATTAATAACTTTATTCCAGGGCAAGATAGGTTTCTCAAGACCCAGCTACGAGGATCTATTAAATCAATCACAATCAAAACTTAGTCTGCCTTCAAGTGACTTCCAATTAGACTGCAGCAACATTATTAAAGGGCTCAGGCAGGAAAATTAAAGAGCTGCACTGAGGAGGAATCATTTCCCAGAGGGCTAATTTTCATCATACTCAGAAATAAAAGCCTCCAGTAGCTCACATTTCTGATTATTTAAAAAACAACAAACAAACCCAACAAAAACCAACCAACAAAAAACCCCAAACACAGAAAAGCACATTATCCAGACTTGCTAACACTATGACACTGTTGAGTTTCTCCTTTTTGCAGTCTCACCTTTTCTATCCAACTGCCACCAAATTGAAAGAGTGAAATCATGAAACAGTGCCTTCTTCACATCTAAATACCCATACTTGATCTGAAAGCTCGATAAAGAAAAGGACATAATGACAGGCAAATATTAATTGCATCTTTGTTGAGCTTTGTTGTATTTTCAGCAGGAGAACAAAGGGAGGAAGCCTGCTTGATCATTCAAAGAATCAGGAGTCAGCCTGAAACAGACTGATGAGCTTGGATTAAGGGGGCAGATTAGAAAGTGGAATTTTGCAAATCCATTTCAAAAATATGAGAGCAAAGAGGACGTGATCCATTTATCTGTTTACTGATCTGAGGAGTAACCACGTCAGTCACTCCTGGAAGTCTCTGCTATACATTCAAAATGAACCACAGGCAAAGGCAGTAGATCCCCACGTCTGGCATGGGAACTTTTAAATTTTGTAGATATATATGATTTATTACTAAATTAATTAGAATACAACTATAAATTATTAATAGTCCTCCATTAAGATATTATTAATATATAATTTGTGAGTATTTCTATATTCTGTGTTCAATTACAACTAGCTGCTCATTAACAGCAATATTTGCCCACCCTGCATATTTAGCTAAGAGCCTGAAAAAGTCAAGTTCTCAGATCAGAGACCACATCAGTTATGAGAGGCAGACAGTCAAAAATTCATCTCAAAGAAACTGCAGAAACATCCATCATCTTCTGTGCTGGAGGTCAGGTGAAAGCGCAGCATAAGTCAGGGATGTCACAGCTTTCCTCATTCTCTTCTGACAAATACTAGCTTGTATAAATCATCTCCGAACCAAGATCGCTTCGCTTTATAGTAATGCAAAATAAGGCATTTTTCAGGTTGGTGGAGAAGACAGGAAAAAACCCTCAAACCTGAAGGAAAGACCCCATTTACTTACTTTAGCCCTGACTTAAAATATCATCGCTCTTGCCACACCTTTCCACCACTCACACTCACTTGGCTTCACGTTCAGCATTTGCTTTCATTCCTCTCTATCCCTTTTTATTCTTTCAAAGTTTGTAACGGCAATTAGTTCAACTCCCAAACAAAAGCCACAGAGATACAAAAACCATTTGCTTAAAAGTCTGAAATGAAATGCTTGGGCTTTCCCAAGAGAAACTCCACTTAAACAGCTGGCCATGTTTGACCAGCAAAGTCATCTGGCTGACCTAAAACTGATTTTCACTCCCCCAAGATTGTTTGGGTTGGGTTTTCTCCTCCCCTTTTCGCCTCCTTGAGTTTTGAGGTTTTGTAGTGTTTTTATAAATAACTGGCCACATAAAAATGCCACTCAGCTGTATTTTCACCTCTGTCCCTGAGATGCCAACAACAGCCAGTGCAGTGCAAGTGTATGGTCACTACACAGGTATTTCCATATCAAGGGAAACCCCACCATCAGGAAGATCATCCTGGTCCGCATACCCGCTGCTGAAATGTGTCAGATACAGGATGTGCCTGAGATAATGTCCATTCCCAGCTACACAATTTTCACCTGAACCATAGTGGAAATGGAGCTCACTAAACTGGGCACGTTTTGAGCAAAATCCATGGCAGGCACGGAGCTCACTGCTCTTGCAACCAAACACATTTGTAGATGGCCATGGGAATGACCTCCTCTCCATGCTCACCTGGCTTCAGCCAGCCCATTATAGCTACAGGCAAAATACACCAACTCTTGGAACAGGAGGAACATTTCTTCTTACATTATCTATGAACTGCACCTGAGAAGGAGGACAGGGATGACCCTACCTGGCATCTTTAACACCTACCCCACCTCTTTTTTATTTTAATTTTTAAAAGTCAGCCCTGTTGAAATGGCAGGACTGGGTGGTAACCATTGGCAAGTGACAGAGAACATTAAAACAAAAAGAGCAAGAACACAGAATTTAAGAGTTCTGGGTCTATTTCACAGCTGCAGCCTTGGCTACTGTGTGACTGTAGAGAAAACCAGCTCACTCCCCACCATGCTGCAGTCTCCCATCTCCAGCTCTTAAGGTTCTTCACAACACATGCTCAGGTGAAGAAAAAAAATGATAAGACAAATATTTTTTCTACAGCAAAGAAATTTCATATTAAAAAGATCTCTTTTCTACACGGATCTGGCAATCAACTAACCAGTGGAGACAAAGAATGCATAGGCAAGGTTGGCTTTGGTTGGTTTAGGTTGTTTTTTTGCAAAGGGCCTTTAGACCTCCATGCAAAAGCCTATACACAAGGTTACACCCTGCGGTGCTGCTTCTCAGTTCTGTGTCATCCCAACCCTAAATGTTAAACCAGAATGGAAACCAGTCTGCAGGTTCTCACATGGCTGCAGGAAACACCTACACTAATGTCATAGTTGTCAGCAGAATGAGCAAGTGCAGCAGCTGCTAATTTCATGCCTCACTTTCTAATTTCACAGGCCAAACAAGGCACGGGAGCAGGACAGTTGTATCCCCAGTGCAGCAGCAGCCAGTTATTCCTTGGCTGCGTCGGCCAAGAACCTGCTGAGGTGGGTTCTGATTTATCTCAGCAGAGCATTTGGATCCACAGCACAAGATTGGAAAAAAAATGTATTATGGACTAAATTAGCACTGGTTTATCTGTGCTGATAGCAAAAGGCAACAAACGAATTTGTCAACATGAAGCAGATGAAGGAGATAAAAATGCCCAGGCAGACAGCACAGGCTCATGTGCTTTGTCTGAGAGCTCTGATGTTTATGCCTTCAGAGTGCACGCCAAGTTCTTTCTCTAGAAGTACATTTCTCTAACGTAAAATGTGCCATAAAGCATAACATTGAACTTGAACACGAGGTCATACGTATCCTGCATGCAGACATATTTTTGAACATCATCACATATGGGATTACCACGGGTTCTGTAAATAGCAAGTCTGGCAGTTACACCTTTTGCACCTTGCTGCAGGAACCAGATGCGGTTTCAGTTGGAGGTGCAATATCTCGCGTTCACATCACAGTTCCAACATCTGCTAAACTGTGCCACAAAGCGAGGCCGACAGGTTGGTTGCTTTTCCTTCATGGGGAGCCTGTAGATAGCTCTCCAGCAGCTGCCAGCTACAACAGCTGCTTCTTCCTGCAGCATTTTGCTTGGAGGAAAAGGTGTGGTGTTCATCTTGCAGTGCCTGGCACCCTGAAACTGTGATCCTCAAACACAGGCAAACACGGCTGCAGTACAGGTGCATGCATGTGACCTGAGGTCACAGACATTCTGCTGCTTCTCCAGAAGGCAAAATGCATCCAGTGAAGTTAAAGAACTCTCCACGCATGTAAAACAAACCAGGGAAAGTCAGAATACTGCTTTGAAGATATGCTAATCCTGATGTGAAAAGATAACTTGGTTTCACCTCCCAAGCCATGACATACTCGCCCACCTCAGCCAAGCCACTTCTTTCAACCACTTTATTATTTCTCCCTCCTGGAGGAGACTGTTCTTCTGACTAGCCTCACAACTCAGCAGTTTGTCACTTCCAGGTGCTCCCAGCAGGTATTTTGCAAGAGTGCTGTGGAGCTGCAGTGCTGAAGAATGTGAAACACCAAAAGAATTTTCTCAATAAGCTATCATTGCAGGAGCTTGAAAAGATCTGGAGATGATGATAGGTTGTACAGGCAGATGGGCAATATTTCTGCAACCAGGGCAATAGTTTAGAGCAGAAGGGGCTGGTTCAGATGATGACTCACTGCTGGGACATCATGCTTTTGCAACAGACATACCCTTTCCAAATCACTGCCACTTGTCCAGCTTACCAAGAGCCACTCTTCCCAGGGAGCAGCATGAGTTCACAGGTATTTATCTTCTATTTGGCGCCTTCCAAAGAAAAATACATAGGACAGCCAACAGACATGGCCTTGTCACATGCAACGCTGCAGCCCCCACCCAGCTCTGCCCTGGTGCCTGCCTCAGCACCCCAAGTAGTTCTTGCCAGCATCTGGAGAGAGGCAGGAGGGTATAAAGCAGCTAAGACTGGGGCAGAGCAGAGAAAGCAGCAGTGAGAAGGGTGCAGCAGTAGAAGGGGCTGTGAACAGACTGGGTTAAAATTGCAACAGTGGCCTTGAGAACAAAGTGGTTGTGGTTAGGCAAAACATGAGTCACAAGTACCTTCAAGAGTCAGGCATGTTCCTTTTAGTCTCCAAGCCATCATACACATTGCCCTGCTCAATGACACCTTCAGATCAGTTGACCTCAATGGGGACTGATACAAAGTGAGATTTTGAGGAGCAGTAAGTCTCCAAGACTGTGAGCTGGAGCCACGAGTTGAAGGGCCCTAACAAATGCTACAGAGCCCCAAAGACCTGACTTTTACCTGGTGAGCAAAGTGTACAGTGAGGAAGATCATGGCTTTGTGTAGGCTACCTTAACATTGCTACAGTTGAGTGGCCCAGATATGCACAAAGTTGCTCTCTTTGGATCTTTTTTTGAAAGAAACAGAGCAATGACCTTCTAAGAGATGTAGTCACTCATTTTTGACAGGGTATAGGGGGCCAAACTAAGAATATCAGACATTCCCAGTGTGGTTGCAGCTCAGCTCCTTCTGAAGGTGTTTGAGCAGTGGCTCTACTAGTTCCTTCTGGGATCTTGTACCTCATAAGAAACTTCCCTCTTAATCCAGACACCTTGTCATAGTGTTTGGAGCCTGACATAGCTCCTCCATTTCAGACTCCAACACTCCCCTAGCTTCAGAGAGCCATAAGGGAGTCCATCTGGAGCTATAGCAGCAGTAGATGGCCTGATCCATCCCATGTGGGACAGGACAACCCTTGACACACACCAAGAACAAGAAACAGTTTCCTGCCAACCGTGAGGGCCCTCATCCTTCTTCTTCCATCCTACAGCTGTAGGCATCTGTATCCTACCAGGATGCACCAAACCCTCTGCAATCTGGCTGCTGTTGAAGCTGCTTCAAAAGCTTTTTGGGTGAGCTGGTGCATTTATACACCCCACCACAGAAGTTAATTTCTACTGTTGCCATGAGATGAGGACTTCTTCTAAGCAGAAACACACAGAGTCATCCTTCCTTGTCTCAAAATATACCTTTAGGACAACGTAAACACACCTTTTAAACCAATGAGATAAATCCAGAATGTGCATTTCATTTATCTCTGCCACCAAAGTCCTGTGAGAATCAGAAAAGAAAGAGTACCTTTTGGTTTTCTGTTTGACAGGATGCTCCAAGAAAGTCTTGCCTGCAGCCCAGGTGTCAGGCCCCAGCAGCCGCTCTCTGCACACACTATGGAGGAGGCAGTAAGTGGGGAGAACAGCCTCACAATACAGACATTGTGCTTGGCCCACTGTTAATAATGCCCTGTAAAAAGAGCAGTGTGGGATGGAGTGGAGGGGAGGTGTACCAGCAGAGGCAATGCACCTCAGGATCCACTGCTTTTAGCTGCTATTAAAGCCAGGAAGAGGATAGTGAGTCCAGTTTTGCTGCAGCCCTGAAACACTTTATGGTTTGACCAGCCTGTGGACAGGGATCTGCATGGCTAGATTTGATTAGGTACTCTTGGCACCCATCTTTGCTGCTGGTCTGAGCTCCCCTATCACAAGCAGCAGTAAATGAAACGCGATTTATGCAACATGAGTGCCAAGTGATAGAAAAGCAACTGGAATGGGAACAACTGTCCCTCAAACCAATAATTTGCAGACATGCCGTATCATTTACTATCATTTCACTGTAACGTGTCTCCAAGAGGAGAAATGATATTGTGGAACAGGGGTTATATCTGCGGTGTACAGCTAAAAGCTTCTGCAAGGAGCTGACTGCTGGCGACACGATGCTTTTATAGCCAAATCCCATCAAATAAGAGGCTCCCCTTCCAGTTCAAAGTCATCACTGGATGCAAATGACTCCATTTCTTCTAAGTCATTGTAAAGCTTCTCAGCCTGAGAGCAGAAAAATCAAGTCCTTTTGGGCTTTCTTTTCATCAGTAATAAATACCTACTTCAATTCACATCAAGTCTCCCAAAGCAGCAAGCAGCCACAGTGCCTGTGCTGGTTTCATCCTTCTCTGCACACATCCTGGTCCGATTTTCTACACCCTTAAGCTTTCTTTCCAAATTGTGGAGGCATCAAGGAAGGACCTTGACCACACTTCCCCAAGGAACGTCCCCATGTGCTGCCTCAGCCAACAAATTGCCTGGGAAAACACTGAACTGAGAAGTTTGGTCTGTGAATTGCAGAAGATAAACACCTTAGCAGAGCAGGTCAAGCAATATTCAAGGGCACATCTCTGCTTCAAGGTAGGAGAACTCAGAGCAGGACCAAGGGGAGTGTAAGCAGAGTTTAAAAAACTTGCAAAGGCTCTGGAAGCAGAAATAAAGTGCTAACTGTAACAGGAAAAGTGAGAATTAGGGGAGCACAAAAGAAGCCCAAACCACGTACACAGGCAAGTATGACTCCATACTGCAGGACTGGCTGCTGCCTTGTCAAAGTTCTCCACAAGTTTCCAAGAGACTGAAACCAAGCGGCACATGTGCAGAGAACAGAACTGCAGGTGTTCAGCACAAGCCTCTTCCTTTACTGCTGTGATGACTTTTGGGTCACCTGAGCAGAATCATCCTGCCACACTTAACTTTTTGCTAAGCAACATGCCACTTCCTTACTTTCTATTTTCAAGAGGCTTCTGGTGGGTGTTGCAGGGGGGTTTTTTTGCCCTGTAACATCCTGCCCCAGTCACCCCATGCCACAGAGAGACCCACACAGGGAACTTGGTACACGAATGACTTATCCCAAAGCACCATTCAACAAGTAGTTCAAGACAAATCATAATAAGCATCCTGAAAGAGACATTTGTAACCACCCTCACAGTACAAGTTGCTCCAGAGCTGGGCTCTGTGACAATTATGGTTTTCAGCCTCAAATGCTATAGTCACCAACAGAGCCGCTTCAGTAAGCCTGGAGCTCCAAGCCACTCCACACCCAGAGCACCCATTTTACTAAAAGCATGGGGTATGAACGAACATAACCACACAGAGCTTTCAGAAAAGGAGACAAAGACTGTGACTCAGGAGGCAGACCTAGTAGGGAAGAGAAAAAGCAGGTGTAGCAGCGGGACTGAAGATGTTTGCTCCCGGGTTTATGCTGTGACCCCAAATGCGGTTGGTAACTGTGGCCTTGCAACAAAAAGCTTCAATGCTCAAATAAATGGAGTGTTAGAAAACACACAGTCATTTGGTGGTATCATTGCCCTTAATACAGCTAACCATGAAGAATAATTGCAATAAGTTTTACGCGCTATAACTCAGCACTGGTGAGGCCACACCTCAAGTACTGGGTTCAGTTTGGGGCACTTCAGTAAAAAAAAATAAAAATTGAGGTGCTGGAGTGGGTCGAGAGAAAGGCAACAAGGTTGGAGAAGGGTCTGGAGAACAAACCTTATGAGGACTGGCTGAGGGAGCTGGGACTGGTTAGTCTTACAATGAGAAGGCTGAGGAGAGACCTTATTGCTGTCTACAACTACCTGAAAGGAGCCTGTAGAGAGGTGGGTGTTGGTCTCTTCTCACAAGTAACAAGACAGCCTAAAGTTACACCAGGAAAAGTTTAGGCTGGACATTAAAAAGAGTTATTCAATGAAAAAGTCATCAGGCCTTAGAACAGGCTGCCCATGGAGGGGTTGATTTGTCATCCCTGGATGAGTTTAGAAGTCAGGTAGATGTGTAGCTTAGGGACATGGTTTAGCAGTTGGTTTGGTGTAGTTAGGCTAATGGTTGGACTTTGCCTTGAAGGTCTTTTCCAACCTAAACAATTCTATGATTCTATGTGCACATTCCTCAGAAACACAGCTAAGCAGGGAGAGGAAGAGAGAACCTGGTCTGCATAGTCTGCGTGGTTATTTATTGTTTCCACTGCAGTGTGGGTTTGCTCCCTAGTGAGCTCTGTGTGAAGCAGCGTGACAGAAATGACTTATCTGCAAGTGAGACCCTCTTGCTCGTTTTTTGAATGATCTCTCTCCTTCCTCTTAACCTCTTCACACAGTGGGGAGCCCAGGTTGCTAAATACACCGCCTGCTGTGGTTTGTCTCTGGCTGCTGTCAGCCCGCTCTAATGACATCTTTGTCCACACAGCAGAGCTACCACCCTCCTGTAATTCCTTGTAGTGCATTAGCGTCTTGTTACACAACACACACCAAGGCACTAACTGACTGCAAAGGACAGAGAGCCCCAGCACTAACTTGGTAGCTGAGGACAGGTCTGTCACCCAGCCCACCCCCTTAAGGCTGGTTTTAATCTGTGATGAAGCTTCTGGTTGTGATTTCACATCAGGCTGTGCTACAGCTGTTCTTCACTGAACCAGGAAGGACAACCTGAGACTGGGGATTTCTGGGCAGCTAATGGCCTGTGTAGGAGTGATGGACTGCTGACAATTACTCGGGTTGACTGCCCAACAGTGCTGGTGCCAGGCCCTGATGAAAAGGGGCTCCTTGGCAGGTAGATGGCAGGGAGGTCCAGAGAGCAACAGCACTGTACAGCACAGGAAAGGTCATTTTGGGGAAAAGCTCTATAAACTCGGTTTATTTGCTTCAGTATTTTACAAACTAATTTGACTCCTCTTGACCAAGGGCTACCTCCCCACCATGAGGGAGACAGCATGGCTATTTGTAACTGTGGTCACCATTAGCATCATCATTTATTTCACTGCCTGCTGCCATCTGAAACTGGGATTACATGAGGTTCACACTGGGCAGTTCCTTGTTGCCAAAGGCCACACCAACCAAGGGAACTTCAACAAAAGAGGAGGATATTTTATCTAAAGCCAGAGCTTGTTATACACAGACTCTTTTCTTCAGGGCTGCTCCTCAGCTATGCACAGTCTTTTCTGAGAGTCCTGCGTGTAGGGGAGCCAACTTTCCAAAAGGCATGAGATGCTCACTGTCCAAATCCACCCATGGGCTTTCACAGAATCACAGAGGATGGAAAAAGACCCTTGGGATCATCAAGTCCAACCATCAACCTTACTCTACCAGTTCACCCCTAAACCCCAACACCACATCTGAGTGACTTTTAAATTCATCGAGGGATGGGGACTCAACTACCACTCTGGGCAGCCCATTCCAGTGCCTGCTTTGTGCACCCTTGATCAGCTCTGCCAACAACATTGCCAAAAGGGCATTGCCCAAGCTTACCAGTCTACTTTAAGAACAACCTACTGAGACTGAATCAGCACAGGTGGCACCAAAGCCATTTGAATTCAATTCTACCAACCCTGTGTTCTCTATCTAAATAAGCTTTCCTGCCAAACTTAAAATGCCAGGGCTACAGGACTTTAATTCCCTTCTTTTTTATGCTTTTTCCAGACTGTAGCATGACAGATTTTGATGTGTACTCCGAAGTATTGTCTAGCATCTCTTTTCTGATTAAATGAGGGGAAAAACAAATTAGAATTCAAGTAAACTCATTCTGAGAGCAAAGCATATCAGTCCTTCGAGCATATTTCCTACCAGTTTTGTGAAAATGCAACAGTCAACTTTTGGGCACTACAGAGTCAGAAGTGGTCTCGGCAAGACCAATTTCCTTCTTACCAAGCTCTTTCCACAGTAACAGTTTTATTTTGAGGGGGAAAAAATTAGTCTTGAGAAAAATTTGTAGAATTTGCCAGCAATTAAGATGACAAGTGGAAATAAAACAGCTCAAAAATCTGATTTCTTCATTCTCAGGGCACAGATACATCCTCCCAGCCAATAGTCAAGTAATTTTCTCAGATAAAGCTGTTAAAACAGAAATCTTAATCTTCTGATAAGTGTAGATCTTACAAATCCTCCAAAAGAAAGTTTTACCGGAGACAAGCTGATCTTCAATCGTCGTGAGCATTTCATTTCAATGTAAGAAAGGAAAACACACCAACTTGAAAGCACTTTCCAAATGCTTTCAATTTTCCAATTTATTTTTTGGGAAGAGATGTGAGAACTACATGATGAATTGACCTGAATACTTGAGCTGTCCTGGTCCACATCTTCCTTTTCCTCTCCTTCAGACATAAGGAGTTTAAAATGCAAAACATTCAAAAATCTGTGCTGCTTTAATTGAAATTTGACCATAAGGCCACAAGCTTGTAAATCATTACAATAGATTTTTGTCCGAGTCTGCTGAACTTTCTAAAGCTTCATTTGGTGTTTTCCTGGTTCTGCTGGGACAGAATCAGAGGCCAACTATGGTCTGCAGGCCATTAGCAGCTATGAGTCACTCAGAAGCTTAAGCTGGGAGAGGCAAAAGCCAGGGCAGCTGCCTCAAGTTGGCTGTAGGTGTGTCCCATACCACACACATCACAGTATAAGGGGGGAAGGTTGCTAAGGAGAAGGGCTTCTTCTCCATCCCTAGACGTACTTGCTTACTATTATTCTGTCAAGGATTGCTTTTGTCTTTATTCTGACCACTACATTCCCTGGGCTGAGTATAACTTTGTAACTTTATATTTGCATTAATATTAATACAAGATTTGCTGTTGCATTAAATCTGTTCTCATTTCAAACCGTGGGTCCTCTTTTCTCTTCCTGACCCCCCTCCTCTGCTGGGAAAGTGGTCAATGGATGACAGAACAACTGTAGCAGAGTATTCCCAAATAGAGACTAAAACAAACAGGCATCAGCATGAGTGGTGTTATCTCACCAAAACAAAGGGCAATTTGATTTGATAACATGGCAGTGCTTTTCTCTTGCCAAAGACATCCTACTTCATGGCCCACAAGCACAATGGTAGCATGAATCAGCCTTTGCAGTAAGCATGGCCACTTCATGCAAACAGTGGAGGTGACACATTATTATGGAACAACTGCCTGTAATGTCCAGCTGTGCAACCAGCTCATGCCATTTACCTCAAGCTTACAACAACTTCTCAGATGTTACCAACAGACTCTTCTGATCTCCAAAGTCAGATTAGGCTAAAATGCATCCTCTGGTTATGCAATATTCATGATTTGAAAACAAGATAACATGTGCACAATTTCCATAGCAGCTCATGGAAAAGTGCATGCTTTTAATCTGAAAAATTAATGTTGGCATCTACAGCAAACTTTAAAACCAAGTGATATCCAATCCCAGGAAAACCTGACAGACTAGTCCTACATGTGCTGAGCTGTCTATACCCAAGGTGACTTTGGTTTGCTAATAAAACAAGACAGAAGCACTACAGAGCTAGGAAAGGAAAACAAGATCTGTTTGGCAGAAGCAAACGACCACAATTCAAACACAGCACACTCAAATGCATTAGTTTGGCACGCTGCTGAATGAAAACAAAGGCCCAGATTTGGCTGCCCCGGTGGTTTACATTAAACAGCTAAAATACAGGCTCAGCAGGTGAAGTCTCTACAGACGCAATTTTGTCCCCCAGCTTTGTAAGACATTATCGCTGTGTCCAGTTAAACACAACAGCAACAAGCTTTTAAAGCATTAAGCCTTTAAAAGTTATAATACAAGAAAAAATGGTAATAAGAGCTTGTACCTCAAAGCCATCACATGCAAGAACTGCTTCCACATCACACTGCCAGTCCTGGCTTTGCTCACCAAGTCCAAATGGTCTACACAAAAAAACCCAACCCACAACTTCGTCCAACCAACAGTTACTGCTCATTCTCCCACAGTTGCAATGGCATTGAAGGACATCTTCAGATGCAGAGGTAAAAGCTGGCCAAAATGTGCAGAGCTTGATTTGAGACGACCACTCTGAAGGACAAAAGCTTTTCACTGGGTTTGCTCTCCCAGGATAAAACAGCTTGGATGCACCAGCAGATTTGCAATCTCCAAGATCATAAAACATCCATAATATGTAAAATCTTACCTGATTATCAACAGTAACTTTTAGTTGGATCAGACCACTTGCTGCCCTTGATCACAAGCTGCAAAGCTGAGATACTGCAAATTCTCAGGTCTGAGCAACTCTGCTGTACTAAAGCAGTTTGGCTTGTCACAGCTGTGCCAGGGCTTGGTGGCAAAAGCCTTTGTTTCCCTGCCAGCCCTATGTGGCCAGTGATTAGTGGCTTCAGGTGTCTGCCATGAGGCTGTAGATTGTGTCACTGCTGCCAGCTCTGCCTTGGTTATGTGAGCTCAAAAAACTACCCAGGGAATAACCCAGTCTATAATGCAGTCACATAATTTTTGTTACAGCCTGTCTCACTGCATAAAGGAGATGCAGATAGTGTAGTTCTGCCTCTTGAAGAGCTCAGTATTTGAGGAGAGAAAGGGAAAAAAAGCTTAAAAAACCAAGTCCAACACTGGTGGTCAGAGAAGCCTTAATACAGTAAATCAAGCAGGACCTAGAGGGTGGTAAGCAATGAAATTAGCTGCTCATCCTGCCCACAAGGTCATTGGTTTTCAATTATGGTTCACAACCCTGGTCTAGAAAGTAAAAAAAAATGTTGTTGTAGAAAGTGCAACTTCATGGCTTTTTTTGCTTGTTTTTTACTAGCCTGCAAAAGCACTACTCCTTTCTGTTCAGCAACACTGCCCAGCATCTCAGTCTACACTGGCACACCCAGTAATGACCTTGCTCTGACACCGCCTGGTGCATGATGAGTCCTTCCAGCCTTGTATGGTGATTATTCCGTTTACCAAACTGCTTTCAGGCTGCTTCACATGAGAAAGTGAAAGCTTAGGCAGCCTGGAGCAGCCATTGTGGTAATAGAGGCTAGAGTGTGAGGAGAACACTGTGGGGAAGCAGTTGTCCCATGAGATTTCTCTACCAGGGATCCCTAATTCTGATGATTTATGGTAAATTTTTTACGAGCACCTAAGTACCAGGAGAGAACTAGTTTGGTTTATCACCCAAACACCTTCTTCTCCAGAGCTGTTGAATCTTTTCTGTATATGTTGGGTAGATGTAAAATGTGTGCAGGAGTGACTTTCAGGGAGGGAAGCTGGAGAAAGGAAAGAAAAATGAAAGGACTTGGGCAGCTTGTCTCCGTCTCAATACACACCTGCTCCTTACAGACCATGCTGATGACCTATGCTATTTGATTTCTCCCGCTGTAGGGGACTAGAGATCAAAAGCTGTACTCGAGTGTAAGCCTTCTCTGCGTTGATCTTTGGTACACAAGGCTGTTTTTCACAATAGGAATTGATGAAATTCTTCCAGCTTCAGGCAGAATTTCTTCCCAAAACCAGACACAAAGAGTCACACCAGCATAACCACATGAGTTTCCTAACCAGAGGGCTGCTGGATATTCTGGGTGGTCTCTTGCACTCTTTAAAGAAAAGTACTTAAAAGCTTGAGCGTTAAAACCAGATGTCATAACTTTGGAAAGTGTGAAGAAAGAGTACTTCATCTTAAGTAGTACTTCTGCTTACCTGGCAGGGGAGACACCATGATCAGGCAGGTGGTTTTCCCAGGGCGAGGCTCATCCTTTGCACTCAGGGTGTGCTGACCCCTGCAATTTCCCCAAATGCGGGAAACTCAACTGCATAATTTGTGGTAGTGGGGGACTGCGTTCGCGCTCTCCCCTAAAAAAAGGTAACTGGCTGCCTCAGTCGGTAGAGCATGGGACTCAGAATTCCTGGGGTCATGGGTTCAAGCCCCATGTAGGACATCTTGAGACACTACTGCAGGCTTATCCTGCTCCAGCAAGGAGGGTTTGACTTGGATGATCTTTTGAGGTCCCTTCCAACCTGTAACATACTGTAACTAATCAAGCCCAGGTTCCCAGCGTGCTCTGCCTGATCTACAAGACAACCAGAATCTATGAGAAATTCTGAGGCTCAGCACTGGAAAAATCAAGTGCCAGCCTGGGTATCTAAGAAAAGCCCCAAACTGGATATTGAAAATTTAGGGTAGGTAGCACAGGAGACACCTGGTAAGATTTGTTTTCTTGTAATTCAGTGCTGCTCTTGGTTCTCCTACATAACCTGCACTAATTTAACAGTGATTTTGTACTGATCTAGAGGGGTTTTTCACCCACCCCATAGTTGAGCTGATAAAATTACTTCTCTTACGGCATCACTTCAAATCAGAAAAAATAACTTCAGAGCCAGTACCATTTCTGCAAAGAGATGGTTGTACAATAGTTTGGAGAAGAATGAACCTTCTACATGCTAATACGGTAAAATTTATCCTCTGTTAAATAATAAAATTATTCAAAATGAGACAGTCATGGGTGGTCCAGCTGCCACATGGCCAGCTTCATGTGGTCAACAGATTTGGTCTTTACTAAGAACAACGTAGGCTACGACATCCGAGAGGAATTCAGATTTGCACAAAATGTTTTCTAAAGGCCCAAACAGTATTAGAAATGAGCACGAGGCTTGTCTTCACTATCCGGCTTCTCCATTAACGTCCCCAAGCACATTGTGAATCTAGTGTCTAATCCTGCCTGGAGGCTGAGGAATATCTGGAATATTCTTTACTCCTCCCTGTTCAAAACAGAAATCAGAAGCTCTCCGCTACCATCCCAAAATTTGCAGAGGAATTTCTTTAATGTTCATAAGTAAATAATAATCTTCCCATTTAATTTTAAGTATGGAAAATCTAGGCCAGTTTGCCAAGAAAACAAAGAAGGAAATAAAACAATCCCAAAGATGCAGTGGGAGATGCTTCATTAAAATAAGAAGAAACAAAAATACTGTCAGTAATTGGTGGTGTAGAAGGTTTCCAGAGAAGGGTTTGCAGGGCTGGGCAAGAATTTGCTTCCATCATTATGGAATTCACACAGAGAAACAGTGCCTTTTTCAACATCATTATGTTGAATTAGTTATTGTGTCCACTTCAGATTCTTTCAATCACACTTTTTTTCCATGTCCCTCTTCAGGATCTTTCCTCCTCTTGAAAGTGACTCAACATTGGTTGCTCCTGAAACAGAGCAAGCAGTTGTTCTGCAATGTCATTTCTCTCTCTGTAATGGTGTTATAAATAAGGAGATATAAACCCTGGGGCAAAAGATTATATTAGTTGCTCTCATATCTTTACTGGCAGAATAATTGGCTGCACCGTAAGCCAGACTCTACTTGATTTTGCTATCTGTCACTGCTGTGGCAGTTTACAATTACTTTCTCCTTTTCCCTTTTCCCTTCTCTCTGTCCCTTTGTCCTGTATTCTCCTTCCACCCTGCCCTCTGCCATCATCCCTTCCTACCAAGTCTGGAATAATACTGACAAAGTTCACTCCTTCCTTTGCCTTGTCTCCACTCTTACTGTATTATATAACAACATACCACATGATAAAGGATTTTAAGAGGGATGGCCAGAAGAAGGGAAGATATGTGGGCTGGGCTGTCAGGATGAGGCTGAGCAGATGTGGGAAAGAAGGGTGAAAAGAAACAGTCTAGCTAACTACCAAAATTCTCATCTATTCCACTTACGGGTTACATCCCACTTGTAGTCCCAGCTGGCGTGGAGCCTATATTGTTTTAATGTGGAGTAGGTGAGAAAGAGCATATTAGAGCTGGAGCTGGGCAGCAGCCAAGTTTAAGGCGCCATTTGCCTGCTGGACCCTGATAACAACAAACTAAGCCTCTGAAGCAAAACTGCAGCCTTCAGCTTGGCTGACATTGTAGTCAAGGTCTGTGTGCCGCAGGACTCGTGACACTGAGTTGGTTTTAGTATCATTGGTGCTTTCAGGGTCCAGAAGGAGTCTTGTTTGTGAGCAAAAATGAAAGAAAATTAAAGTGTGCCCATGAGTTTGTTCCCCACAGCTGAAAACAAGAATCTGTGGGAAGAAACAGAGGTTTTGGGTTTGGTTCTGAAGGGGACTCAGGTTTCAGAGCCGCCAAGTGAACGAACTGCACTGCCTTACAACCTGAACACATGCAATCCAAGTTTTGAAATGGAAGGTTTCAGAGGAAGGAGAAAGAGGCTGGATTAGCATCACTCCACTAAGCCCAGTAGAGAAGAGCAGGAGTGGATATTGCTGTACTCTGTGACCTGTATTTTCAGTGTCCTTTTATTTATTAAGAGCCTGCCAAAAATAAATCCTTAGCTGGCTTTGCTGCAGAGCAGCGCACAAGCCCTTTGAAATTTCCTTGCACTCTGGAAGCGCTCATGATGGAAACACACTCTCAGAGACAGGACAGAAGGTGAGCAAGTCAGTAACACAGTGGTGTGGCCCATACTTGACACGTCCAGAGGAGATATCTGGAGAAGCTTTTCCAAGAGAGGACATACTGTGGCAGCTGACTTTAACCCAAGGAAAAGAGCAATTCTGTGGATTAACCAAGACACACAAATTATGTTCCTAGCGTGTACATTTTTTATCCCTCCCAAGGCAGACTCACTCAATCCTCCTTCCTAAGATACATCAGCCAACACTGAGTTTTACTTACCATGCAGACAACAGGAGCTATCAATGAAGCTGCATAAAAATTGAGGCACTGTGAGTGCTGTAAAAAGGTACCATTTACTGACTTCTCCTCATCAGTATATCTAAACAGCAGCCTGCTGTCAGCCTGTAATATTCAGTGTCTTTAATTAAGATCAGCATCTTTCAGAATAACGGATCAATACCTGGCCCAGCTGTTAGGAGAAGGCAAAAGACCAAGCTCTAACCACGGCAGTAAGCCAGTCATTCAGGTCAGACTGGCCTTTGCAGGACACCAAAGAAGCCAGATAAGGCGTAGGAGCAATGATCCAAAAAGAGTTAATATCTAAAGTGACAAAGGGAGGCAGAAGGAGAGATCGGGACAGCAAGATGCTCAGTTCCTCTTTAATAACTTCTGCCTGTCAGGTGGTACCATCACCTCACTCCTATGAGAAACAGGGAAGACATTCTACTTTTTCCAGTAGCTCTGAACCTGTCTACACCAGATGACTCACAGACCCTTAGGCAGGGAATAATCTTGCCAAGCTAGGACAACATGTTACTCGTGTCGCTATCCACAGCTCTCATCCCTGTGCTTAAGGACCCCAGCTGCTCCTCAGCCTGCAGTATGCCCTTGGGTGGGTGATACAGCCTAGGTTCCCTTATGTTGAAATACAAAGTGTATTTTTAGTACATTGCAGATGATCTGTAGACATTTAGCACTTTCGATGGTGCTCAGGCAAGGAACGGTCACGAGCAGACTCAGCTGTAGCTGTGAGAGGTGGGTGCTAACACAGTTAAAAGTCTCTGTCCCAGGAAGTGAGCGGTGCTCAAACATATCTTCTGGAACATTCCTTGGACGTTTCTTGTTGGTGTACTGACAATTATCCTCCTCTGGTGTTGTCCAACTCTGAAGCTGAGGAAGGAAATTACAACACAAAACTCAAACTGGGGGATTTTTTAAGAGCTTGAGGTAGTGCATAATAAAAATGCTAAATAATACGTTGCAATCCAGTTCTCCTCCGGTCTGACGACTTTGCACCAAAGGGAAGCTGTGGCAGATGCCCTGTAACCTAGTTATTGTAATATCTGGTTATGAGAGCACCTCCCTAGAGCCCAACAAACACTGACAGCTCCTTTCTTTTGGGCTGAGATGATTTAATAATTCAAAGATTATAATAATGTTTTCATGTTTCTGGTCTTCCCTTTAGTAGTACTTGGTGACGTGAGGTGCAGGGTAAAGATCAAACCTGGGCTGGTGAATGGACTTGATCCCATTTTATTAAACAATTCCTTCTCCTCAACACATTGCTTCCTACTGCAGTCACTGTGACCAGAGACTGGTGACTGGTACAAGTGACCTTCACAAGGATTAGCCAGAGATGTGTGACTGCCAGTGAACAACTCCATTTATTATGTGTGATGAACAGTAAAGCATTCTAGGAGATACTTCTCCATTCATTCATTGCTTGCACAGAAATATTAGCAGCCAGTACCTCATAGAAGCTTTACCAGTGGAGATGAGCAAAACACACACAGGGAGAGCCAAAACTTTGTCCCATTCACTTGTGGTCAGCTCCCATCAAAAAAGTTCACCAAATGTTGGAAAAAATGGTGTATAAGCATGTGTCTGTGTGAGCATACACAGATGCCTTTTCATCCGAACTCTTACATCTACTGGTCTCCTGACCATGCCCGTGATACTATCGGAGACAGCATTTGCCCAGTTTTTTTGTTCAGATGGAGCAATGGTTACTCATTCAACAACAGTGTTCTTGTGTAACTAATATAACTGAATTAAACAGGGCATCTCCTTCATCCAGACAAATAGCAAACAGATGCCAGCGTTAGGAATGACTCATCAAAACTAGTGGGTTTAAGCTGCTGCTTGACACGAGGACCTGCTGTTTCCACCAACCCACATGTGTAAGTACCATACCAGATTTAGCAAGAAAGAAACCAGGGGGTGGGGGAACACCCTGAATCAAGGTGAAAATCGACATCCGATGCAATGTCCCCATGTGCACCTCCCCCTGGAGATGAGAGAGATTCCTGTAACTCACACACCAGAGTGGTACAAAGGCATCAAATGACTGGAGCATGGCTAAAGTGGATACTGCATGGCTAAAGGATTTAAAGGCCAGTGTGTCCCAAGATTGCTATCTGAGATGCTGCCCTTCCATGTGTGACACTCTTGCTCAAATCCTTGCTTTCAGATTTGGAATACATGTTTTCCTTCACAGACTAAGAGAGCTGCAGACTAAGCTTAGCTGCAGAAATGGTGACTGTCATGTTAAGGAGGCATGATGACATGCCTCCAGCCGACATGGGTTCATGAAGGGAAATCCTGTTTAACCAATCTGATCTATGATCAGGTGACATGCCTAGTCGATGAGGGAAAAGCAGGAGATGATGTCTACCTGGACTTCAGTCAGGCATTTGACACCGTTCCCCACAGCATCTGCTGGAGAATCTGGTGGCTCACGGCTTAAATAGGTAGACTCTTTGCTGGGTTAAAAACTTGCTGGATGGCCAAGCACAGAGAGCTGTGGTGAATGGGGTTATATCCAGTTGGCAACCATCACAAGCGGTGTCCCTTGGGTCTCAGTTTTGGAACCAGTGTTGTTTAACATCTTTATCAATGACCTGGATGAGGGATCGAATGCATTCTCAGTAAATTTGCAGATGACATAAAATTAAGTGGGCATGTTGATCCGCTTGAGGATAGGAAGGCTCTGCAGAGGGATTTGGACAGGATGGAGTGATGGGCTGAGGCCAATGGGATGAAGTTTAACAAAGATAAGTGCCAGGTCATTCACTTCAGTCACAGTGCACTACAGGCTTGGGAAAGAATGGCTGGAGGGCTTCCTGGCAGAAAAGGACCTGAAGGTGTTGGCTGACAGCCAGCTGAACATCAGCCAACAGTGTGCCAAGGTGGCCAAGAAAGCCATTGGCATCCTGGCCTGGACCAGGAATGGTGTAACCAGCAGGAGGTGGTCGTGTCCCTGTACTCTGCACTCATGAGACTGCACCTTGAGTAGTTTTGAGGACCACAGTAAAAGGACATTGAGGTGCTGGAGAAGGGCAATGAGGATGATGAGAGGTCTGGAAAACAGGCCCTATGAAGAGCAGCTGAGGGAGCAGGGGTTATTTAGTCTAGAGAAGATGAGGTTGAGAGGAGAACTTATCGCTCTCTGCAGCTACCTAAAAGGAGGTTGTAGCGAGGCTGGTGCTGGTCTCTTCTCCCAAATTACTAATAGATGAGGGGAAATGGCCTCAATTTGTGTCAGGGGAGGTTTAGATTGGATCTTAGAAAAAAGTTCTTTCTGAGAGTGATTGGGCACTGGAACCGGCTGCCCGGGGAGGTGGTGGAGTCAGTGTCCCTGGACGTGTTTAAAAAATGAGTATATAGAGCACTTGAGGCCATGGTCTGAGAGTCAAGGAGATGCTGGGATGAGTGCTGGACTTGATGAACCTGGAGGTCCTTTCCAGCCATGATGATTCTATGATTCTATGACCAAGCAGCTATTCTACCAGAACTAACTCAGGAGACCTTCCTTGCCCTTCCTTCTTCCCATGACCTTCCCATGACATCATCTCTCCACTGTTCCCACACAACTTTACCATTACTTCTCTTTTATTTTTTAGGTAGTGACTGCTTACAAGTTCATCCCAAAGGGACTCTCCTCTCTCTGCATAGGCATGACTGAAATTCAAATAACAGCAAATGAATTTCTCTTTTCAGCTACGCTTCAAAGTCAAAGGCGGTCAAGTGTACGTGGACACAAATAGCAAACCAGCGGGGCTATTTGCTTCAGATGGTAATGCTGTATTTACAGGCCCATGCTCCAAAAGCAAAATTGCTGGCATTTTGCTCAACGTAATTATGACTCCTGAGCAGTGAGGACCACTTGGATTTAACAAAATAATTAACTGTTATTGGGCACAAAGGGAAAGTCACAAGACTGCAAAGAGCAGTGCTAAGAATGCAGCTACATGGAAGAAGAGCAGCTTTCTCTGAGATGATGATTAACCACCCGTACAGGCAGGGCACTGGCTGCGGCACTGTATCATTTTCTGTCTATTCACAGCTGCTCTTGGCCAGCAAGATCTGGTATGAAGCACGGGCTACAGATTAGCTCATGTTCATGTAGAGCTAACAATTACCTTTGGTTTTGACTGTAACAGGGAACTCTACAGCTTCCTTCCTGACCCACACTCAGATTTTCCAACCCTCAAAAATGTCACATGCCCAGAGAAATAAATTCACAGTGGGAAGGAGTGGGTCGAAATCTCACATCTTTCATGGTTTGGAGGGATTTCTTAGAGTAACAGCAATTTTCCTAACTTACATCTTTTCTCCACATAACCTTACCATTGCTTCCACTTGAAATCTATGCTGCACAGCTCTTTTCCCGACAGCCATAACACCTATAAATCACTCAAGAGAAGTAGCTGTAAGAAATTACTAACATATTGCCTTTTAAAAAGGGCTTGCAATGCTGCCACTTCACATGTGCAGTGGATTTGAGACTCACGAGGCTTCACCAGTACCATCACCAGGACTCCAAACTGTGCTGTGCCCTATCTGCATGGCAGCCCTCAAGGCCACTGAACCTCCATGAAGCCTGTTCCTTCACAATGAAAACCAGCAGCAACCGCAGTTTTTTGTGATGGGCCCTCCCACACATCACTAACTAGTAATTCCTGCTGACGATAATCAGACATCTCATGTGAGTAATAATATGTTTGAAAGAAAAGGGTATTTAGTTATTCAGATCGGGAGCAACTCCAGCCCTTCAAATTAAGGAAGCAGTTTATTTTCTTCACACAGTTTCTTGAGCAGACATCTCGGAGACTAACAACTGGTCTTATCTATGATTCAGTGCTGGAAAATCCCAAGAGAAATGCACAGCAGTCTGGACACTAAAACAAGGAAATCTGGCTTTACGTGCAGAACAACCACAAATGGTACATGATGGATGGCTTACACATCATCATCCGACAAGCCTGCAGCTAACGAAGCATAATGCTGAATAGACGAACATGGAACGAACTCTACTAAATGCCTTTAATAAGCATTTTGTTCCAAATAAAGTTTCTAGACTTTTTTGTAAGGCCAAAAAATCCCACAATACCTGGACGGCTACGACATCATTAATGAGCTCTCAGAAAGCTTAATAACAACTGTTGCAATGAAAAGAAAAAGAAATAGTTGGGCCAGGTGAGTCTCATTGTCTGCAGCAGACAGAACTCCCTTGTCTCAAAATAACCCCAGGCCCTTCCTTTTTTTTGCAAGATGAACTATGAAAAGCTGTCCCACCCAGGCTATGTCAGAAGCTCCTTCCTGCATCATTCACTACTGAGGTGGAGACTCAAGCTTCAGCATTTCTCAGTTGGTATCACTCTCACTGGAGACAACATAAGCAGTCACTTCCAAGTGAAGGAAGAAAATGGCTCAGCTGGAAAATCAATGTNAAATAGTTGGGCCAGGTGAGTCTCATTGTCTGCAGCAGACAGAACTCCCTTGTCTCAAAATAACCCCAGGCCCTTCCTTTTTTTTTGCAAGATGAACTATGAAAACCCAGTTCCCTGGGTGGGAACTATGTCCCACCCAGGCTATGTCAGAAGCTCCTTCCTGCATCATTCACTACTGAGGTGGAGACTCAAGCTTCAGCATTTCTCAGTTGGTATCACTCTCACTGGAGACAACATAAGCAGTCACTTCCAAGTGAAGGAAGAAAATGGCTCAGCTGGAAAATCAATGTACTTCATAGAATCATAGAATCATTAGGAATTGGAAGGGACCTCAAAAGATCATCTAGTCCAATCCCCCTGCAACAGCAGGATCACCTAGAACAAGTCACACAGGAACACATCCAGGCGGGTCTTATACAGTCATTTCCTGTCTCACATCATCAGCCCTTCATGATACCAGTCATTTCATAAAGTTTTTGCTAACACAACAGTACAGAACACAGTGCATGGAGGAGACAGACAACAACAAACATGCAGCAATAACTAGTCTGCAAAAGATGGGCCACCACCCCAGGGACTCCAGGACCACATGGTCTGTGCCAAGTCATGCATGTCTACTTTGGCTGGACACCTAAGCACTGCCTGCCTCATGTCCTTACTAGGATCCTGTGTGCTGCTTTTGCCTCCGTATTACCAACAAAGGTCATTTTTATCAATAATTTCTCCTCTTTGGACAAAAATGCAATTATCTCCATATCAGTCAAATGTTTTTTGCATGCAATCACAAATTTTTGATGGTGGGCAAGTTATCATCTCAAAAAGACAGTGCTTTGTTTTTAAGCATTGGCAAGCTCCAAGAGCTGTGCCAACACCGAAGCAAGAACACTCACAGGCATGGTACACAAATGAAAATGAAAAATCAAAGTGTTCTCTTCTGCTACAGCATCTAACATCTTGATGTATCAAAGCACTTTACAACTCAGTGATCTTTCCACTGCACCTACAGGGTTTGCAAATGCACCCATCTGAGCGAGATGGAAAAGCTGAGAAACGCAAAGCCAGTTTTTCCACCTATTAGAAATTACTTCTCTCAACCACTATGAGTGAATAAGTTATTCTGAGTCTTGCAATGGAAAGCGTGAAGAAATATTCACCAGAACTCTCATTTTCCACAGGTAAGGCAAAAACTGAGCTTTGCGATGCTTGTAAGAGTTGATAGCACGGCACAAAACACATTTGCAGAACTAGGCATTTCAAGCAGAGGCACCTCCTTTGTTTTTCTTTCAGAAAGCTTCCCCGAGATGTTTTTTACTTGTTTATGTTGGAGTGACTATTTTTGAAGGCACTCAGAGTAAATATCCTCCTCAACTCCTCCAACTCAGTAAAAAATTTCAGTAATAATTATCAATAATAGAATTAAAGAAGGGAGCTATCTTTCCTTCTGTAGCCAGTGACAATCTCTAAGACAGGTGTGTGTGATATATATGGTCCCAGTTGCCAACGGGCAGTTGGACCTTTAATGACTCTGGCTTGCCAAACTCATTTTGTAGCTCCAGCCTCCTGCTACATCACCAGCAGCCTCTTTTGTCCCTTAGAAATTAGTTCGTGTAGAAGGAAATAAATTAAAACGTGAAAACCTGGATATATGATTGACAGAAATCAATTCATCTGCCTGGTAGCTGTTTTTAGAAAAAGCAGAGTGGTGTCGGAGAAATAGTTGCTTTCAGAGGATCTCTGTTCCTACCAAACTGTATGGACCATTTCTGTATGCCACTGTCAAACCTGCTAAAACTCATTCCTACAGAAAGTCTTCTCTATCACAAAATGGTGGAGACTAGTAAAATATTTCTGTCTCTTTGGAGCTATTCTACATTGCTCTGTCTGTTGGTGTATTCTTCCTAATATTATCATTAATAAAAAAGCACAAGATTATTACCTTGCTGTAAGTGTGTTGACTCTGTGATAGTATATTATGGTGGCTCAGTGTGGTGGAAAGTCACTCTGGAAGTCTGGTGTGACCTTTCAGGATCATGTCACAAAGAACATCATGGCTGTTCACCTCCATTTATGCTGATCATTTCACAAAGCTGCATTTCTCACCAGAGAAAGCAGTTAGAAAGAAAGAAGAAAGGAAGGAAGAAGACAAAACAGAGTGGAAAAGTGAATTTCTACTAAAATTTACAATATCTATTTACCACAGCCCACCTGAAATAATTTCAACAAAATTTTTAACCGTAGGAGACAAGTTAAAATACTTTGGCAGAACTGGCTTTATTAGGAGCTTATGAATTAAATTGAGAATGAATGCTTTAGTAGGTTTTCTGGCATCAAAGAACTGGCTGCAATAAGCTTTCTTGGTCTAAGCTGAATTATTAATGTCGATTATATAAGAGTACCATTCACCTTTCAAATGCTGAGGGTAATTAGGAATCACTCAGCAGAATAGCTGGGGAGAAATCACTCGAACAACTTTCTTATGCAGCTCCTTTGAAAGAAAGAGAAAATTAAAACCCTGCAGGAAAGGCTGTTCAGCTAATACACAGGCGTTCAGCAGATTTCAAAAAGACACCAAAAAAAGGAATTATTTTCTCGCAAATCACATTTGTAGTTAAACATTGGCTTTTGAAATGGGACGTGTTTTCAGCACCGCAGCATTAGAAAGGAAACAGAGATGTTGCTCTGAATGCTTAACGATACGCTACGTGGCTTCCTTTTAATAAAATCTCATTTCACTAACATCGTTCTGCTAAGGATGATGTGTTGAATAATGCTGGAGAGCCACCAAACCAACAGCAACTCTTACATCATCAATATTAAATATTCTGCTTTGTGCATTCACAGCGTGTTTCCACGCATTTTGATGCATGAGAAGTGAAAATGGCAGTGAACTAAAGCACCTCAGTGTTCCCTTCAGCATTAATCAAGCTCCCAGGATGTTAAATGCCTGCAGGGTTACATCTCTAACCCAGCCAAAGCACTGCCCCCAAACTTTATCTCATACAGGCAGGAGGTATCACAGGGCACCTGATGTGGGGAACTCTCACAACACAGTCACGCACAGAGCAATTAAAGGCTGAGTTTAGGTACACTCACTTCCCAGACGTCTCTATTAATCTCTTACAGATGAAATAGGACAGCAATAAAATGTATGGATTAAAGAACTGCTTGCCTTTAAAACTGCTCTGAACAATCAGTACCCCAAATAAAATGTAAATCAGGGCTTGACCCTGTTCATGCTGCTTATGCTGAGCCTGCCACATCCCTCTGGTAGAGCTGGCAATGCCAGCTGTGCTCATTACTGGGATAGATTTGGGGTACAGAAAAGGACCCCAAAATTTTGCCCCATACCTCCTACCTACATTCTTCTATCTCCTCGCTTTTCCTCCAGCCCCTGAGCTTTTCTACTCTTGCTGTCCAACTACCCTTTCCTTTTTGATTAATCTGCGCTCAGCTGAGCTCTGCTGACAGCCTCGCCTTAGTCTCTGCCCCTTCTCACCCCAGCCACTTTGCAATTGCTTAGAACATCAAGAGAACATATTACCCATCTGCATGCAAACACCAGAGAAAGGTAGAGTTGTCCCAGGGATGAAAAGAAACTTAAAGCAGTAAAACCTTTGAAGAGCTTGAGGACAATACACAGTGACCTCCATGTATCAGAGGGAATCTGCTGCCAAAAGCTACATTTAGGCCCTTTTTTGTTTCATGTGGAGTGTTCTACAGCTGTTTCTGCATCCTCTCTTGATTTTCTGTTCTCACTCTTACTTCTCTGCCTCCCTCGAGTGCACACCAGACCAAAACTAAGCAAAGCCTCCTTTCTGAAGGGCAGCATATTTGGTTTTGCTTCTGACGCTGTCCTGTGCATCTTTCTGATTGGAGGCCTCCATCATCCACCTCCTGGTACAGAGAGTTTGTGCAGGTGCTTGCCGATACCTTTGCCACAGGGCAGAGGCTGCCTCACCATGAGAGGCAATGTTCAACCCAACTGGCTGCAGTAGGCCTGGAAAAAAAATCAACCTCTCCATCTCAGAAGGGAGAAAAGTAAATCAGAGGCTTTTGAGATACTTCTAAGTTTTCTTGCTGCATCTGGGAGCCTTATCATGAAGTAGAGATGAGTCTGCAGTTAGGGTACCGTAGGGAAGACTGAGCTGGTCAGACGTGCTTCCATCATCCAACTCGGGTAACAGGGAAAGGAAGAGGTCTCCCAACTAAGTCCAAAACAAGGGTGCAGAAGTGATAGCCTAGGGGTGAAGAAAGGAGGAGAAGGGCTCTGTTTTCAATTTTTAAGAAGGTTTTGGTTTACATTTTTTATTTACACATTCTTTAGGACTAAAGGAATGAAGCTCAGTCTATTTGAACACTCTCCTGTTTCCTCTGCCTTTACAGAATTCTGCTTCTTCAGGCAAGTGCTTGTGCCAGGAAAACAAGCCCACTAAGCACAGGGGCTGTGGATCTAGTAAAATTTGAATGCAGCTCCTGTTGCTGCCACTCTTGCCTTGGCAGAAGAGTTACACATACAGAAATCAATCCCTTACGGCTTCATCATCTGGCTCCTTCAGCAGCCAAACAGCGACACATAATACACACTTGCCATGTGATACTTTAACAAATCTTTTGCATCTACATCTTCATAGGCTTCACCTCAGCCACCTGGGCTCCTGTGTTTGAGAATGACAAATTACAGGCTATCCTGCATCAAATGTCCAATTTCCCTGCAAGTCAGCGTGATCTGAGCAATGTAACGCTGTTCCCTTCCCTCTGACACAAACCAGATATTCTCGTTTCCTTCACAGCACATAAAACACACATTTGCACTTACTTGGTCGATGCCACTGCAAATGTACACTTAGGGCAAAACTCTGGACCTAAACTTCATTTGCACTGCAGAAATGGAGGCCCCAGTCCAACCCTGTCTTTATCAATGTTTTTAATGTGCCAATCTAAAATCCAAACTAGTTCTGAATCCTGCAGCAGTTTCACACTTCCTCTGGTTTGAAAGGATGGAGTTTAAGAGTGGGTTTGGGAAAAGAGGTTAGAAGTGTGCTCATTGGATTTGGGGGATGAGATGTGTATTGTTTGGCTACAGATAAAGCAAGCAAACAAACAAATGAACCCAGTCTTTCTTTCAGAAGATCTTAACAAAAGAACAGCATGAAAACGACTCCACAGGGACACCTAGGCTGGCAGTCAGTGCTGGTACAGGTTTGGTAAGGCTGTCTGTTCTTCCTGCAGCTCCAACCCTGAGCAAACGTGCAGCATAGGGAAAGTAGTAGCCTAGTTGTTCTGCAGTTAAGCCAGACTCATAGAGAGCCAAAATATACAACTCGGCTTGCACTCCTTGTTGGACTTGGTTGCAGGACCAAGGACACATGACCTAGCTGATTACGTTGCTGCTTTCATAGTGATGTCCTTGTAGTTTGGCTGGCTTATGCTAGCAACTAATAAATTAGGAGACACACTAAATGAGCACATGCATATGGAGAATAACTTCATGCTTGCTAACATCAGTGATGGCTGTGCCCGGTTATTAATGCCTTCACCATGGAATATAACTGTATACCACTTACTGCAGGGCAGGAAAAGCATTCAAGGTATGTTCTCCCAGTTTTACAGCAAGAAGCTGCCTACAGGGCATGAGTTCCCCTTCCCTTAGTCTGCCATAAGAATGTAATACCTTCCTTGGGGGAACATTCAGGCTAGAAGAAAAGTCACCAGCAAGGGCACAGCTCCAGGTGTGTGCTCTACCAGAGCAGCTAGGGAACATCCTGCCCCTCTTACAAAATCAACCTTCAAGTCCTTCCCATTCTCCCCTCCATGCAAAAGGAAAGGGTGATTTGGGCTCTTAATTAATCCATTCATCTTGTGAGCAATTTCCACTGGTTTGTTTTAAGTCATCACAACTAATACAGATGGGAACATAGTGTCTCTGGCCCTATCTGCTCTCGTCTCTACTGACAATGCTTTTCCCAGACACTATGGCACAGGGAAGACAGTGCAGCTCTGGGTACCACCCCAGCTTCATGGGCAGAGGTGACGCAGCAGGCTCTGGTGCCAGGACAGGACTGCCTAAGGCTGGGCTCCAAACAGCACAGCCCTGTGATCTCCTCACAGGTCAGCTCCTACTGGAAGGGGGTGAGGAAACCAAAGTGCCCATATTCACACTGCCCAAGCACTTGGATAAGCCATTTGGACTACAGGATACCAAATGTTTTGGTTTTTTGCAAATGTTTTGTTTATGTCAGATTAGACACCATCCAGATATAATTTGGAAACTGAGGCACAGGGCGACTACACAACCAAATGTGATGGACTTAAGCCAGCAGTGTCTCCAAACTTCCACCAAGCAACTCAGGATAGCAATGAAATCCATATTACCCAGAGCCAACACCAAACAGTCCTGACAAAGTAAAGAAAAAAGAAAGAATAAAACATGGCCACTAGCAGCAGGCAACCCCATTTGATTTAAAATGTCATTAGATGGGTAATTACAAGACAAACCAAAACATCGTTGTCAACAATTCCACTGTCACTACTTTTCATGTCTTCAGCTACTCCCCATGTAGAACCAGAACATGTCATAAACATCAAGAGCTGGCTGTGAAACTTCTAAGTTGAAAGTGTTTTCCCTGCTCCCCTTGCAGAAAAAGCCTAAGAAATAAATTGTAACCAGATTTAATTTTTTTCATTTTCCTTTTTCAAATTTAGATGCAGCTTTGCCAAAGCTCTCCTTCCCACGGAAAGTAAATCCTAAGCATGGGTTGTAATGCTCCTCGGTGGTTGTTAATACACTTAATCAGCAACACTTGTCCAAAACAGCTGTTTGGAAAGATCTTCCTCCTTCTACCTGAGGACACTTTTTTATAAACAGGTGCTTGCAGTGCAGATGACAGTAGTTGTCTATAGCTGTTGTCTATGTAATGTAAGTAGACTTACATGATAACCAGTGCTGCTGGCTAGGTGAGGAAATGCTCCCGTGCCTCTCTGTGCAATCTAATCAATACATAATTGTCTCACTACACAAGTCTGCATTTAAGTAACTAATAGTACGAATGACAATAAGCTCTCTTCCCTCACAGACTCACTCAAGAAATAGATTAGCTTCGGTTACATCTGCAGGTGAAGATGAATCTAAGCTGAAAAATCTTGTTCTCAGAGTAGCTAAGAAGGGAACTAAAATCCAACCTTCTCCTGCTTTTCTGCCTCATATTTAAAGCCTTCTTCCTGAAGTGTGGCAGCCCTCCTCTTCCACCACTCTTAGCTCGAGAAATATGAAGTAGGTTTGCTACAAAAGGAAAAAACTTTCATGGGGAGAATGAAATATTTTCCTGCTATTGACTCGCACCTAGCTTTCAGATCCTAAAATAAGTAGGGCAATTTAAGCCCAAAATAATAACCGGGGAAATTTAATCCCAAAATATGTAGGAGTTTTTCAAAACTTTTCCCATGACAAATTAGGGTGGTCCAGATTTTCAAAATTCCTGAACATGCTAATCTACCCATAGGTTCAAATTCACGCCTCTGCATTCATTTACTCATTAGGCGACGGTGACTTTCCCAGCACCTCTTCCCATCCTAAAACTTTTGACGCAGCCTGCAAACCTTTCCTGTTAAAGTGTTGCCTAAACCACAAAAAGCAAAGTCCTCCTTACATCACCTCACACAGAGGCATTCTCAACATCTCAGCACGCAGGCACTGAAATATTGGACAGGGTGACATCCTTGCAATGCAGATCCAGGGAGCATGTGCTTCAGCTTACTGCATTGACAAAATGAGCTAGTGTCCGACACTGGAATGAAAACCTGGTGTCAGACTCCTTTGGGTTATGCTTTGGGTTATCTGATTTGAAGATGAGGCTATTAGCCCTTTGCTTAAGTGAGACACCATTCGAAAACGTAAGTAGTCTGTGTGAATATGGCGACCTACCAATAGCAGTTGGCACAATGTGAGCCACCATGAGATTATGTGGGTGGTAGGAAGCTTCCACAGTTTGAAGGAAAATTCTGTTATCCTTTAAAATCCATCACTTTTGTGGGATGTAGAGCCCACAATACAATCTTTGTGGAAAAGCACCTATCAGATGTCATTAGCGTTACTCACAGTTTAACAGACACAGAAGTGACAGGCACTGAATAAAAGCATTTTAAAATACATATCTTCTGCTTTAGTCAAGATTTATTGCAGAGATTATACATGATTGCTCCAGTTTTCCTTTAGAGAACCATCACTATGAATCAGCATCCAAGAGCCCCCTTCTTACCAAATGTTTAGTTGGCAAGAGTTAATAATTGGATGAAATCATTTCTATATTTAAGGTGGGAGCAGAATATAGATTTTCAGGCAGATAGTGGACAGGGTGACTCACTGTGCTATTTCTCATCCTTCCCTAGCTGCTCTCCCTTCCTTTTCTTGATTCATATACTCGGTTACTCACAGTGTGTGTAGCTGGCTCAAGGGAAAAAAGACAAGGAAAAACAAGAGGATTGTCCTGTTTATCTTCCCCCATTGCAATAACGTCTGCCTAAGTAAAAGTCAAAGCTGAGGACTGAAACGAGCCCTAATTCAAGTCTGTTTGGAGGGCAGAACCAGCTGAATCTTAAAATCTCTCTGCTGGATGATGACACAAGAAATTGGAGGAGGATGACCTTGTACCTTGCTTTCTCCCATGCCACAGGAAAAAGCAACCACAAATATAGTTTCCAAGAGTACAACCCATTAGTCTCATGGCTTGTTTTTTGAGCACAGAGCCTTTCACAGATGTCGGTGCTCCTTCCCTGTCTAAATTGCATCTGCCATTTTCTTTGCACAGGCATATGCTACAGAAACCTGGAAACAGACACTCTTTCACACAACAAACACCTTGTATGTTGATCATCACTGTGCTCTCTATTACTCTCTATATATCAGTTTCAGATAGCCCTACCCAAAACATTTAAGAGACTCCATTGAAACACAAAAATCCTATTCACTTCAGTGAAGTTTTTCTCATGTCTAGCCAATAGAAGTCCATACGACTGTTAAATGAAATATGCTTTTAATATTTTAATGTAAAGCTTTTATTGGCCTTCTCTCTTGGGATTCCAAGCCTGTTTCATACTGAATACAATTATTAAGTGTCAAGGATAGAACTCCTTGTTCAGATCTGCTCAAAATGGTGGATTAATTAGGTTTACACATACCAGTCGTGCTCCCTGGCCATTGCTCACCTTCACATTCAAATTTAATTATTTTCCTTAAATTGCAGTCTCTCTTCCATATTTTTTCCACTGGTATGCTTATTCCTTTAGTTGTGCTGTCTCAAATTCATACCATAATGTGTATTTATTCTTTCACATCACAAAACTGTAGAATCATAGAACAGTAGGGATTGGAAGGGACCTCGAAAGATCCTCCTGACACAGCAGGATCACCTAGACCAAGTCACACAGGAACACATCCAGGTCGGTTTTAAATATCTCCAGAGAAGGAGACCCCTCAACCCCCCTGAGCAGCCTGTTCCAGTGCTCTGTCATCCTCACTGTGAAGAAGTTCCTTCTCATATTTATGTGGAACCTCCTATGTTCCCACATATACACCCATTGTCCCTTGTCCTATCACTAGATGACATTGAGAAGAGCCTGGCTCCATCCTCGTGACACCTACTCTTCACGTATTTATAGACATTAATGAGGTCACCCCTCAGTCTCCTTTTATCCAAGCTAAAGAGAACCAGCTCCTTCAGCCTTTCCTCACAAGAGAGGTGTTCTACTCCCTTCATCATCTTCATTGCTCTGGGACTCTCTCCAGCAGTTCTATGACCTTCTTGATTTGAGGGGCCAGAACTGGACGCAATATTCCAGATGTGGGCTCACCAGGGCAGAGTAGAGGAGGAGGAGAACCTCTCTCGATCTGCTAACCAACTCCCTTCTGATTCACCCCAGGATGCTGTTGGCCCTCTTGGCCACCATGAGCACCAACTGCTGGCTCATGGTCAACCTGCTGTTCACCAGGACCCCCAGGTCCCTTTCTCTTACACCGATCTCCAGCAGGTCGGTCCCCAACCTATACTGGTACCTGGAGTTGTTCTTGCTCAGATGCAAGACTCTACACTTGTTAAATTTCATCAAATTTCTCCCTGCCCAGATCTCCACAGTAACAGCAAGAACAATTCTGATTTTGGACTGTCATTGCCTGAACACATATTGGCAGAAAGGGTAAATGGATCACGAAGAACCATGAGTTAATTACTTCAGGAAATCAATATGCTAAACTTGAATATCCCCAAGCAAAGACTGTCCTTTTGCTGTGGACAGAGATATCCCTATGGACAGAGCACGGATATTCTGTGCTCTGTGGCTTCACCCCAGCCCTGAATTCACCAGGTTTATTTGTCATCTATTCCATTTGTGGTTCTGATTTTGGTGTCCTGAAAGCTTAGATGCAATAAATACTGAGTCAAATGGACCCACCAGCACTGGAAGAGGTGTGGATTAGTCCAAGAATTAGCTGCTTTAACTCCAGACATGGGAAAAATGTTGGGGTTTTTTTACTGTAGCTTTCTTAATTGCTGGAAATGGGAAGCCTCACTTCTACACACAACTGCCACAGTGCTAGCCAGACAACAGACATTACCTACTGTGGAGCAAATCAGGCTTGGGTGACATTGGCTGCCACATTCCAGCTGCTTTTGGAAGCGCCTCCACCTGTTGTTTCGCCCTTCTTGAACTCCAAGCAGTTACATTTAATGAATTCTTGCTGTTCCAGAGGAAGATCATTGTTGAACAGCTTCTGTCACACACACAGCATTCTCAGGATTTACATAATTTTCACTCAACAGCTCCTAGGGTGGACTGTGAGAATTCTGCTTGCCCTGGTTCCCTTGTGCCAACCAAACATAAGTAAATAAATAAAAGAGGAAGAGAAATCGGGCTTTCTCAGGGTCCAAACCAACGTCAAGAATGACCCACCCGCTGCCCACAAGTGGAAATGCTACACTCTCTCTGCTTACAAGCGAGTGCTGCACATCTGCTCCACTCTTCCTGGCTACAGCTCTCAGGAAAGAGTTTTCTGACCTTGGAAGACAGACAGTGCCCACAGGCATTGATCCACAGAGTGTTACACACTGGCACAAGCCAGTCTGCGCTGTAGGTCACCAGCCTCTGCTGCAGTGGGCCACTGCCTCCCTGAAGCTGTTCTACAGAGTGTGTGGAGGGTTACAAGAGTGAGGATTTGCACTTATGTCAGCTGTGCAGCTGTGGTTCAAGGACTCTCTAGATACAAGTCTTTGAAGGTGAGACAGCACTTTCTGAGAACAGCTATAAAAAAACTAAGTTTTACAACTTCCTCATTGTGTTTCACACATGTCATCCTACGACTGCCCCAGGTATACTCCAGATGTACTCCAATTTTCAAAATGGGTAAGAAGGAGGACCCAGGTAACTACAGAGCAGTCAGCCTTGCCTCCATCCCAGGAGAGGTGATGAAAAAATTTATCCTTGATGCCATCTCTAGGCACATCAAGGACATTAGGGACAGTTAGCATGGCCTCACCACAGGGAACTCATGCTTGAATAACCTAATAGCCTTTTATGAGGGCATAACCAGGTGGATAGATGATGGCAGAGCGGTGGATGTGGTCTATCTTGACTTAAGTAAGGCTTTTGACACAGTCTCCCACAGCATCCTTGCAGCCAAACTGATGCAGTGAGGTCTAGAAGATCAGGTAATGAGGAAGATCATGAACTGGCTGCAGGATAGAAGCCAGGGAGTAGTGGTCATTGGGACAGATCTTTGTTGCTAGTTGGAGGTCGGTATCTAGTGGAGTCCCCCAAGGGTCGGTACTGGGACCAGTCCTATTCAATCATTAATGATTTGGATGAGGAATTAGAGTGCACTGTCAGCAAGTTTGCTGATGATACGAAGCTGGGAGGAGTGGCCGACACTCCAGCAGGCTGTGCTGCCATTCAGCAAGACCTGGACAAGCTGGAGAGCTGGGTAGGGAGGAATTGAATGAACTATAACAAGGGTAAGTGTAGAGTCTTGCATCTGAGCAAGAACAACCCCAAGTACCAGTATAGGTTGGGGACCAACTTGCTGGAGAGCAGTGTAGGAGAAAGTGACCTGAGGGTCCTGGTGAACAGCAGGATGACCATGAGCCAGCAGTGTGCTCTTGTGGCCAAGAGGGCCAATAGCATCCTGGGGTGAATCAGAAGGGAGTTGGTTAGCAGATCGAGAGAGGTTCTCCTCCTCCTCTACTCTGCCCTGGTGAGACCACATCTGGAATATTGCATCCACTTCTGGGCCCCTCAAATCAAGAAGGACATAGAACTGCTGGAGAGAGTCCCAGCACAGAGCAATGAAGATGATGAAGGGAGTAGAACACCTCTCTTGTGAGGTGGTGGTGAATGGTGCCACATCCAGCTGGCGGCCGGTCACTAGTGGTGTCCCTCAGGGATCAGTGCTGGGCCCCATCCTCTTTAACATTTTCATAGATGATCTGGATGAGGGCATTGAGTCAGTCATCAGCAAGTTTGCAGATGATACAAAGCTGGGGGCAGATGTGTCTGAGTTGGAGGGCAGAAGGGCTCTGCAGCGGGACCTTGACCGCCTGGACAGATGGGCAGAGTCCAACGGGATGGCGTTCAATAAGTCCAAGTGCCGGGTGCTGCACTTTGGCCACAACAATCCCATGCAGAGCTACAGGCTGGGGTCGGAGTGGCTGGAGAGCAGCCAAACAGAAAGGGACCTGGGGGTGCTGATTGATACCCGCCTGAACATGAGCCAGCAGTGTGCCCAGGTGGCCAAGAGGGCCAATGGCATCCTGGCCTGCATCAGGAATGGTGTGGCCAGCAGGAGCAGGGAGGTCATTCTGCCCCTGTACTCTGCACTGGTTAGGCCGCACCTTGAGTACTGTGTCCAGTTCTGGGCCCCTCAGTTTAGGAAGGACATTGAGGTGCTTGAGCGTGTCCAGAGAAGGGCAACGAGGCTGGTGAGGGGCCTTGAGCACAAGCCCTATGAGGAGAGGCTGAGGGAGCTGGGATTGTTTAGCCTTGAGAAGAGGAGGCTCAGGGGAGACCTTATTGCTGTCTACAACTACCTGAGGGGTGGTTGTGGCCAGGAGGAGGTTGCTCTCTTCTCTCAGGCAGCCAGCACCAGAACAAGAGGACACAGCCTCAAGCTGCGCCAGGGGAAATTTAGGCTTGAGGTGAGGAGAAAGTTCTTCACCGAGAGAGTCATTGGCCACTGG
This sequence comes from Rhinopomastus cyanomelas, assembly GCA_013400115.1. Lineage (NCBI taxonomy): Eukaryota > Metazoa > Chordata > Aves > Bucerotiformes > Rhinopomastidae > Rhinopomastus > Rhinopomastus cyanomelas. Next base: position 1,986,394 of record VXBP01007759.1, on the reverse strand, counting down.
AATGGCCTGCCCAGGGAGGTGGTGGAGTCGCCAACTCTGGAGCTGTTCAAGGCAGGATTGGACGTGGCACTTGGTGCCATGGTCTAGCCTTGAGCTCTGTGGTGACAGGTTGGACTTGATGATCTATGAGGTCTCTTCCAACCTTGATAATACTGTGATACTGTGATACTGTGAAAGGCTGAGGGAGCTGGTTCTCTTTAGCTTGGATAAAAGGAGACTGAGGGGTGACCTCATTAATGTCTATAAATATGTGAAGAGTAGGTGTCACGAGGATGGAGCCAGGCTCTTCTCAATGTCATCTAGTGATAGGGCGAGGGGCAATGGGTGTATATGTGGGAACATAGGAGGTTCCACATAAATAGGAGAAGGAACTTCTTCACAGTGAGGATGACAGAGCACTGGAACAGGCTGCTCAGAGGGGTTGAGGGGTCTCCTTCTCTGGAGATATTTAAAACCGACCTGGATGTGTTCCTGTGTGACTTGGTCTAGGTGATCCTGCTGTGTCAGGAAGATTGGACTGGATGATCTTTTGAGGTCCCTTCCAATCCCTAATGTTCTATGATTCTATGATACGTTCCTGTATCTCCTGCACACAACAGAGACACAGCGATGTCTCTGGCTATTTTTTCACCCTCCATGTCTGTCATAGCAGCTTTTGCAGATCCTGCTGTAATTGTCTTGTTGTAAAACCCTATTAACTTCAACATTTATTTCCATAAATGGTTTATTGTCTTTAAGATGCTCCAAGTCCTATCCTTGGTGACTTTCTTTTCTGCTGAATTCTGTCATTAGAATTTATTGTGAAACATCTGGACATTCCTGCATCTCACTTCTTCAAACTTCACACTGTAACTTTTCTTTCATTTATTTGGCTGACTGTCTCTTTAGTTTTCCAGCAAAACCAATGTCACAGTTTCACAGAAATCTCATTTGGAGAGGACTTTTGGTAGTCTGTAATTCAGTCCCAGACTTGGAACAACATTACTTACCATCAGCACTACAGCCATGACTTTATCCAGCCATGCCATGAAAAGCTTCCCAGAGACTTTCCTCATCATCTCGGGGTAACATGATGCAGTGCCGTCTATGCCTCCAAGGCCCTAATCCCATCCCAGCAGCTCCAGAGATGCAACAGCTTTGGCTGAAACAAAAGGCCAGGCTGCTCTGAGGTTAACTCCTGGTACACGGAGAAGGGAACCATCAGCTCTGCCACAGAAGAAGACGCAAGAGGCACTAGGCACCCTGCCCACCCTGCGCACAGAGCACAGCCGTGTCAGCATCTGAGGAGCTATGCAGCTGGCTTTCCCCAAGGAGCCATGAGAAACAAATCAGAGAAGACCTCTATAGAAAGGGCCTAGAATTTCCACAACACCTGACTCCACTATCTGTGACTCAACTGAATGTCAGCTTATTCCCACATTAACCTCCTCTGAGGAAAACAAACTCCTCAGCAAGAACAGGCTTGGTACAAATAGAGTCATCGCAAGCAATCAGGGAATTTTGTGGTCTTTCAGCTCTGTTGACTTCAACTGATCACCAGTCTCCCAAGAGCCAAGGAAAGGAAAAGTGAAGACTGACAAAAATACACACCTCTGGCCCCAAGCATGCACCCCAAAATGATTAAAAGGTGTAGGAGAGATAAGGATGAGAGCAGGGGCGGGCAAGCCGAAGTCTGCAGTATGTCAGGGCTGAAAGAAGGGCACTGGGAACCAAGAGCTATTTTTTCATATAGCCAGAAGAAGAAAAGCAATTATATACGAGCAGAATGTATGGAGATGCTCATACATACTGCTGTGTGGACTGGTGGCACAAAGAAACCAGTGCCAGTGCACAGCCCACAGGAGCATTAATGCAAGAGGCCTGGAGAAAAACAGTGAAGTTCATCTGCCAAAGCCCTGTTACAGGTTTAGCCGTCCTATACTGACTGCTGGTAGGTTACGCAGAACGCTTTGCTAAAGCGGGAGAGCTCTAACAGCAGGGAAACTACCGCATAAAGTGTGTGAGAACCAGCAAAATGATTTCCGTAACAGAGAAGCAAATCACACTTTGTGCAACGGCAAGAAAATCATTTTACCTGTGAGGAAAATTAACAAACAGCTCTGCTGGGATTGCATGTGTGATCCCAGGAGTAACTGGAAAGACACAATGACAGAACTTCATTCCTGACACTGTTTCAAAGCTGCCAGTGAGTTAGAAATGCACTGGGGGAAAATTTGCCCCTGTTGGAGTATTTACATGGACAGTAAGAGATCAATAGGTAAGAGAAACATGTTGAAAAGGGAGGCACAAATTAACTCTAAAAAGTGGAGTGTATTTTTTAATAAAAGAGATGCACATTGCTAACCTTAAGAAACCAAACCTTAGGAGATGTCCAAACATTATGGGAATCCCCAACAAGGGACACACAGAATCATAGAACCATAGAATCATTAGGGACTGGAAGAGACCTCGAAAGATCATCTAGTCCAATCCCCCTGACACATCAGGATCACCTAGACCAAGTCACACAGGAACATGTCCAGGTGGGCCTTGAACATCTCCAGTGAAGGAGACTCCCCAACCTCCCTGGGCAGCCTGTTCCAGTGCTCTGTCACCCTCGCTGTGAGGAAGTTCCTTCTCAGGTTGATGTGGAACCTTCTGTGTTCCAGCTTACAACCATTGCCCCTTATCCTATCACTGCATGACACTGAGAATAGCCGAGCTCCATCCTCCCGACACCCACCCCTCAAATATTTGTAGACATTAATGAGGTCATCCCTCAGTCTTCTCTTCTCCAGGCTAAAGAGACCCAACTCCCTCAGCCTCTCTGACATAAACCACTATCAAGTCACTGAAGATGTATTAGCCCAACATCAACCACTCTCAGTTTCCACTGGTGTAAGAAAGAGCTGGTCAGATATAAAAGATAAAGAATCAAGCTCTCTGTCGGTGAACTAATACATTGGAGAAGGCTGGGAAAATCTAGCTGCTAATCTGGAAAGCTGAGACAAGTCAATTATCAACCCTTTATGGCAAAGAAAAAATCTGCTTGCTGGAACAACTCGGATCAGCTTAACCTTATAGAAGCAAACTACCTGCTGAGATAAAACCCAAATGAAAGCTGTTCTTCACATACTTCTGTTTCTGGCCTAAAACTTAGAGGCTCTTGAGCACTTTTCATAATAGCTAGATGTTCTTGGAGAACAAGGAAAAGGCTCTTTTGGAAGCTCCCAAAACCAGACAAATTGATGAAGATTTTTCACCTGGTGGTAATTTCCTGGTAGAAATTACCTATTTCAATGGTGCTGTATGTAGTTTATAGAACTGTTATACAACTGTCAGCACAGTTACTATTATGGATGGGGGGGATCTGCAAATGAACATAAAGGAAATTGGCCACTTGAATCCCATGACATTATTCTGAGCTTGGTCATAAATGGCTTCTGCTCCTTGGTATTCCCCAGGAGAAGCTGAGGGAGCTGGCTCTCTTTAGCTTGGAGAAGAGAAGACTGAGAGGCAACCTCATTAATGTCTACAAATATTTGAGGGGTGGGTGTCGGGAGGATGGAGCTCGGCTATTCTCAGTGTCATGCAGTGATAGGATGAGGGGCAGTGGTTGTAAGCTGGAACACAGAAGGTTCCACATCAACCTGAGAAGGAACTTCCTCACAGCGAGGGTGACAGAGCACTGGAACAGGCTGCCCAGGGAGGTTGGGGAGTCTCCTTCACTGGAGATGTTCAAGGCCCACCTGGACGTGTTCCTGTGTGACTTGGTCTAGGTGATCCTGCTGTGTCAGGGGGATTGCAGTAGATGATCTTTCAGGTCCCTTCCAGTCCATAGTGATTCTATGATTCTATGATTCTATGATTCTACAGCTAAGCCCTCAAGATTTCCATTGTTTCTCTTGACTCCTCAATCTTGATAAACCACTGTAAGAGGTAGCGTGTTACCCCATCTTTTGCTGCAAATAACTATGTATGATTGCCACAGGCCACTCTAATTAACACTGATAAATTACTTTCAAAGAGATGAATGACAGAGGCTAGATAAATTTATGCCAGGAGGCACAGAGCACAGCTTCCACATGTGTTTCCTCCTGTAAGACCGTTGTTTGCAAACACCAAACTGTGTTTGTTGTTTGTTACACCAAAACTGCTTAGTGAAACAATCAAAAGTGAGGGGCAAATTTGCTTCCCTACCACAGTGCTGCTCATTATTGTCAACCCAGCTGATGAATGAGTCTTGCTTAGGGCTGTGATCAAACACACAGTCCAGAGTTGGGCACTGCTGGTAAAGAAGTGTATTGTGTTACTGCTAAATCAAAGCAGAAGAAGCAGACCCTCATCATCTGCATCGTTTTGTTGACAGCTGGCTTGGAATCGACTGTTTGAAAGCAATATCCAAGCATTTGAGGGCTGCATGTTCAACCTCCCTGTGTAACCTGTTCTCATAATGAGAAATTTCTTCATAAGGTCTAATCCAAATCTCCCTTTTTAGCTTGAAACCAATCCCTTTGTCCTATCACTGGAGTCCTCACAAAAAGTCCCTCTCCAGCTTTTCTAAATACCTCTTTAGGTACTAGAAGGCTGCTGTAAGGCTGAGACGAGACTCAGCTGTCTCCCCTGACTGCTGAACAACCCAAACTCCTTCAGCCTGTCTTCACAGGAGAGGTACTCCAGCCCATGTTACAGCATGAGGGATATCCCACCATGGGCTGTATTGGGGTTGTAATGCAAAACAGTTAGAGCGACATGCCTCAGCCACAGTCTACTTAGACATGTTAATTACTTGCTTGAAAAAGTTGTCCACTTTTTCAAATATCTGCTTTGATGAGTTATTATTAGTTTTCTTTGGAATTCCTTCCACAATTTTACTGCTGTTTCCATTATCTGCATGAATGACATTATTTTCAGCATGTCTGTTCCTCAAAACCATACAGAGCACCTTCCTTTTCAGAGCATCACAAATTCCCTTAGTCCTGCAACCTTCTCCCTCAGACAAGCAGCTAAATGTCCCAATTCTGCCAAAAGCAAGGCATGTGCAATATGAAACATGGCAGAGACACCAACAAGAAGAAATTCGCCCTGAGTGCCTTCAGGAAACAAAGCAGGTGGACACAGCATGTTCCAATGGGACCGTGCTCGTAGAGGGGCAGCAGCAAGACATGGCAACAGCACAGGTGGAGCTGGAAGCCAGGCCAAGGCACAGACCCATTTAGGAGGAACAAAGGTATCTCCCCTTGACAAAGTCCTTAGCACTTCTGTCTCTGCTGCAAATGATGAAGTATAACTGTAAGCCTGCAGTTTAAAAGAGCCCAAGATGACAGAGGATATATCAGCATAAAGGTCCATTTGGATGGGAAAATATTATTCTCAATTTAGCTGCAAGATTTTCCACTCAAGGAGCAGATCCTCCCACCCAACCTCTCTGTATTAAAACATGGGTTTGAGTCTGCTGTCAGCATGCCAAGCAAAAACAACTCCAGCAGCTGATTTTTTTCATAAATCATGATAGTGTCACTCTGCAGAAAAGAAAAGCAGCTTGGGAATTTCAGGGCTTATCAAAACCAACTCTGTCCAGAGCTCAGTCCTGGAGAGAGACACGAAAGCCAAACCCAGCTCCACAAACAGAGGCAGCAAGAGATTTAAGTCATTAATCATTCACAGCAAAGCATCATATTTTAAGTCAGAAGCAACTGCAGCCACAATCTCGGGTTTACATCACCTCTTAAACCGTCGATTGCACAGATCAATCTTACAGGGCGTCCAGAGGGTAAGACATCTGATTATAGCTTTCTCCATGCTCTATGGAGGGTCAAGAAGATAAGTCAAAGAGGCCAGTTTCTGCACTGAATTTAATATTGCTTTTGTAGAGCAAGTGTTTATTTCTGATGAGTTTATGGATAGGGCTGTAGCAATAATAGATTTCTTCGTTTAGAAAAAACGTGAGACAATTGAACTTTACCAGTGCCCAGAAAAAGCTCTAGCTGCATTTTTGAAGTTGTTTAAGTTGAAGGGAACCATATTTAGGACCAAACACTATTATTAGCTTTCGTCAAAGGGAAAGGTTTCATTCCAGACATTAAAAAGTATTTCCAATATCTAAGTCACATAGAAAAATATCAGAAAACACGACATTTGCTACTAAAAAATGGTAAATATTTTATTTTGAAACTCTAAGAGGACTTTTTTCCTTGAATCTCTGCATTTTTTAATAAACAACAGACCCAACTTGGAAAATTTACGTATCTGCATATTACCAACTCTGCTGTGTTTACCTTCTCCCCTCCAAGATACTTTAATGCTTTGACTTCCATTACATCAGAGCACCTCGCTGTACAAAGTGCTGAGTATCCCTCTCTTTTACTTTTTACCTTTTTTTTCCCACTCTCTTTTACGTCTTTTTCTTCTCTTTTTATGACAGAAGAAAATTAAAAAGGAGCCATGGTTACACCGAAGTAATTTGCCCAAGATCATCCAGTAAAAGCAAAAGAGACCATAGCACCTAGTCTGTCCCATCTCAAGAAGCATTAAACTTTGCTTAATATTATGCCAGACCTTTATGGAAATCTTAATCTTTACTGTTTTTATTTTGTAGACTTCATATCATGTGTGCAGTGAAGATCAGGGAGATAGGCTTTAAGTCTGTCTCCTGGACATTTTTTGGCTAAGGATTTCCAAAGCATTCTCCTACCAAAGCAAATCAAGAAAATAAAGAGAAGTTGACATCTGGGCACCTAAATTTATCTGTTCTCTAGAGCTATCTCACAAGCATGGAGAGCAGGCTCCAAACTCTTTACAAATGTCACAGGAAAAATGTGCTGAGTTGCAGGTGTTTTGGAGCAGCTTAACGCTGTCCATGGGTTTTAAGCAGGAGCTTAAAACATGATACAAAGATCTTAGTGCAACTACCTGTCCCATTTGAACAAAGTCTGTGATTAGAGGCATGAGGGCAGAAATCATAACAGTACCAGTTATTTTTATCACAGAACAGTAGGGACTGGAAGGGACCTCAAAAGATCATCTAGTCCCCTGCCACAGCAGGATCACCTAGACCAAGTCACACAGGAACACATCCAGGTGGGTCTTAAACATCTCCAGAAAATGGAGACTGCACAACCCCCTGGGCAGCCTGTTCCAGTGCTCTGTCACCCTCACTGTGAAAAAGTTCCTTCTCATATTGGCATGGAATGTCCTATGTTCCCGCATATACACCCATTGCCCCTTGTCCTATCACTAGATGACATTGAGAAGAGCCTGGCTCCATCCTCGTGACACCTACCCTTCACATGTTTATAAACATTAATGAGGTTGCCTCTCAGTCTCCTCTTCTCCAAGCTAAAGAGACCCAGCTCCCTCAGCCTTTCCTCATCAGGGAGGTGTTCTACTTCATCATCTTCATTGCTCTGTGCTGGACTCTCTCCAGCAGTTCTGTGTCTTTCTCAGACTGAGGGGCCTGTTGAATGGCAGCACAGCCTGCTGGAGTGTCAGCCACTCCTCCCAGCTTTGTGTCATCAGCAAACCTGCTGACAGTGCACCCTGTCATCCAAGTCATTAATTAATAGATTGAATAGGACTGGTCCCAGTACCGACCCTTGGGGGACTCCACTAGATACAGGCCTCCAACCAGACTCTGTCCCATTGACCACTACTCTCTGGCTTCTATCCTGTAGCCAGTTCACAATCCTTCTCACTACCTGATCTTCTAGACCTCACTGCATCAGTTTGGCTGCAAGGATGCTGTGGGAGACTGTGTCAAATGGTTTACTCAAGTCAAGATAGACCTCATCCACGGCTCTGCCATCATCCATCCACCTGGTTATGCCCTCATAAAAGGCTGTCAGGTTGGTCAAGCATGAGTTCCCTGTGGTGGAGGCATGCTGACTGTCCCTAATGACCCTCCTGTCCTTGATGTGCCTACAGACAACATCAAGAATAAATTGTTCCATCACCTTTCCTGGGATGGAGGTGAGGCTGACTGGTCTGTAGTTACCTGGGTCCTCCTTCTTACCCTTTCTGAAGATTTGAGTGACATTTGCTATCCTCCAGTCCCTAGGCACCTCTCCTAATTCCCGTGACTTAACAAAGATGATGGAGAGTGGCCTAGCAATGACTTCCACTGTTGCCCTTAGCACACGCAGGTGCATCCCATCTGGGCCCATGGATTTATGTACATCCGGTTGGATCAACTTACCCCTAACCCAGTCCTCATCAGCCAGGGCAAACTCCTCTCTTGTTTCAACTTCCTCTGGGGCCTCAGCATTCTGGGGCTTGATATCTGGACAGAAATATAGATAGAGGCAAAGGTGGTGTTCAGTGTCTCTGCTTTCTCTGTATTGTCTGTCTTCAAGGAAGCCACCTCCTTCAGCAGTGGGCCTACATTGCCTCTAGGTTTAGTTTTACCTGCTATGTATTTGAAGAAGTCCTTTTTGTTGCCCTTGGCCTCTCTCGCAAAGTTTAATTCCAAGGCAGCCTTGGCTTTCTTATTTGTGTCCCTACATCCTCTCACTACAGCCTTATAATCACCCCAAGTGGCCATCCCCTCCTTCCATGACCTATAGACTTTCTACTTTACGATTTAAAAACTCACCAAAACAAAGTGGTGAGAAGAAAGCATTGTAGCTATAAAGAAACAAAGCAGGAAAAGAAGTGAACTGAAACCATGACAAGTTTGAGGCACTTCTGAAGGTCTGTGAATAGTTCACATGGGGGCTGGTTAAGTTTCCTGTTTGTCTCACAGAGAGCAGCCCCTTGGCCCAACACAGCTGAGCATTGACTGCAGCAGGGCTGATGTAAGGCACCAGCCAGCAAGAGGGGCTGGGGGCTGCCAGGTGAATTTGCTAGAACTGTCAGGGAACAGGAACAAGCCATGATGCAAACAGATGAACTTTTTAAAAATTTTATTATTCGAGCCCATTTTCAGACTGTTTCAGAAAATATATTCCCTGCTCGTTTCATTACAAAGCAGCCAAGTTCACTCCAAAATTACTCACTCTGTCACTGAGGGAGAAGGTACAATCTGCCACATGTGTCAGAGAAGGCCTATGAGGTGATTTCATTCTCTCACCATATGAAAACTATTATTTCCTCATATCATGAAAAAGCAAGGATGTAGATGGCAATCCCCAGATGGACACAAAAAAGCTCTAGTGGATTGCTAATCGTGTTTTGAGAAAAAAAGCATTTCATGAGGAATATTTCTTTGCATGGAAAGTAGATTTTTCTCATCTGCAGCATCCACAGAGCATTGGGCAATAACAACATGAGCCAGAACTCACATGTGAGTGCATCTCCTTTCTAATGCTGACATTTTGCGATGACTTGAGTTACCCAAGAAACTCAGGTGCCATAAAGGTTAAGCAGCCTCATACAGCATATCTTTTGCTTCCTACGTAATTCCATTGCTCCTCTGTAAACTTTCAGATCATATGAAATACAATCTTGCCCACCAAGTTTTCTGGACCCTCAACATTTGAATGAAGCACTCACAGATGTGCTTTTTGCTCTCTACTCCTGCATGCACGGTGCACTCCCTCACTGCAGGCTCTGCACTGAAGTACAGTTGTTTTCTCACTTCGAAAGGAATTTCAGAAACTGTTTTTCGGTTCACCTGCAGAACTTTCCATCTGAGTGTTGTAATGTGTTTGCTTTGTCACCATGCACCAGAGGCAAGTCATCAGCCAAGTGGCCTACTATAAAGGTACTGCTGAAACATATATGGTCCCAAATGCAAGTTTCACAGCAGAACCCAACATTTTTTATTTTCAATTACTTCAAACTAAGAAGAGGAAAAGAAAAAGAAAGTCTAAAAGGAGAGGAATCCGGGGTGAGGACTTGTCTGGTGAATCAATAGGGTCAATGCTGTAGCTTTGATGTCTTTCAAAGTGCCACTAAGACAGACAGGTAGGGACCCATGCAGCTTAGCTCCTAAACCAGTGAATTCTTGAAGAAGCATTTCACAAGACCCAGTTTAGAAGCCCATCTTTCCCAAGGGGCACTTTGAACCCCTAATTTTAACCTTTAGAAACATACAAAGTTGAATAAACAACATGAATGTTTCCCTTGCACTAAGGCTTGCGCTGAGTGTAAGATTCTATATCCAGTAAGGGCTTGGTGGACAGGAGTAAATCTCATCTCCTTTCCTATTGAGGAAGGACACCCACAGTGCAAACCAGCCAGTACTTTTACTCCAGCACTAAAGGAGTATTTGTCATTGCTGGGGTTCTGGTGGACAGCTCAGAGTAAGTAAGAAGCAGAAGAAATATCACTATTTCACCAGCTTGCACTAGATGACAGTTACACAGATCACAAGGCTGAGTGGCCATCAGAAGATCCCTATAGTAAAAAATACTGAGGATTTCTCTATGTGTGCTGCTACTGTGAAGAAATAAGCTCACAGCTTGTGTACATACACCAGCACACTCCAGTCTACCTTTGAGAGCAGATCGTGACACAGCTGGGAGAGAAGCCCCATCCCCAACAGCAGCTCTCAAGGCTGAGTGGCCATCAGAAGATCCCTATAGTAAAAAATACTGAGGATTTCTCTATGTGTGCTGCTACTGTGAAGAAATAAGCTCACAGCTTGTGTACATACACCAGCACACTCCAGTCTACCTTTGAGAGCAGATCGTGACACAGCTGGGAGAGAAGCCCCATCCCCAACAGCAGCTCTCAATTTCAGAGAAACATGCAATTAACTTATTTGTTCTCACCACTAATTGAGGTGAGACAGCTGGTAGAGCAAAGGCCGTGGGCATACTTTGTAGCACTGGCTAATCTTTGTTGTTCTCCTGGGTTGAAAGCCTGATCAGGGAGAGAAAAGCAAGACCTAAGTGAAGCACAGCTTCCTCACAACAGAAACCCAACACAGTCACTGGAGAGGCATAGCTGCCCAGAACGTCATGCCCTTACTGTCTGCCTGGAGCAGAGCTGTGTCACAACTCCTTCACTACCATGAATTCACATCTGATTCTGTGCTTCAAGAAGCAGCCAAGAACGGTGTAAGAAGCCAAGACTACAAACCAAACCTCCACTACTTCTTTTCAAACCAAGAGCATACCCTATAGCTATCAGCCTCATTACAAACTATCTGCAGTGCTAGCAACCAGAGTCTGCTTCGGAGGCTGGGCTTTCAGACAGCACCTCAGTGACAGGGACACAGAAAATGCTGCCCTCTTTGACTTTTCTCAGTAGCAGCAGTGTCCACGCAGGTATGAGAAATAGTGGAGCGGAACAACTCCTGGGCTGGTTTGCATACACCTTTCCCTTCTCTCTGTCAGTTGAATTTGAATTTTGGCTTCAAACCTGCACCTTCAGGTGCTTTGGAGGCTGAAAGCACAATAAGCACCATCAGAGAGCATGAATGGCCAGAGCTTGGTCAGTTAAGTGTTGCCGCAGAGTCCCAACAAGATGCACTACATATACAAGTGGGGTTTGGGGCATGCAAGTAATAAGCTAGATCTAAGGAAGTTTTTTAGTGGTAGCAGAAGACATATCACCTCTGCAGTGTATTATGGGGAGTTTTAGGTGCCTATTCCAAAGCAGAAAATGTTCTTAGAAGATATGTTTTCAGAAGAGATTAAAAAGACTTTGACAACCCAGCCTATTTTCTTCCCATGCTTGGATACACACTAGTTTATTAACATTTTCCCCACCCCTGAGAATTTGCACAGCCAAGGCAGGAAGCCAACGCAAAAATACTCCATCTTACTTTTCCAACTGAAAAATGGTAATGAGAAGAGGAACTTTTGGGGGATAAACTCAGCTCATCTGCAGCAGTGACTGTTATTCAAGACAGGCCCAAGCCAAGTTTCCTCGCTCTCTCCTCCCTCATTTCAGGAACATGCTGTCATGGGAGCCAGACTCCACACAGAAACCCAGTGTTTTTGCGGATGGTCTGTTCCAGGAGGTGAAGCATCTCATAGGTGCAGCTCCCCCTGGACTGAGGTATTGATCAAACAGAAACCTTAGGGGCCTGACTGCCCTTGTACTCATGCCCGTTCTCAGTGGACTGACGTCAAAGATGCTACACATTTATGTTGGCGTAAATAGCAAGAGAGGAGAATCAATGCCTGTTCAGCCAAACACAGGTCACTTCCATCCCCTGGCCAAAAGTACTCTCAGGATAGCACACAGTGTGGCCCATTGATTTTAATATATTGGCATCTCCTCCCTCTTACTGCACGAACATTGTGTTTACAATTTCAGTAAGCCACTTTGGAAAATGCTGCTATAAATCAAGATAAATAAAAGATTGTCCTGTTTGCCTCTAGTGTCATTGTTAATGTGAGAGGTAGGACAACCAGGCTTGCAAAAAACCCAACAAAACCAAAATAGCCCAAGATTTCTTTGCTAATTCCTTAAGGTTTCAGGTAAGTTTAGACTGTAAATCTGTTGAACGTTTCAACAGTCATTGAACAGGTTTCTTGTTCAGCAGAGGCATTTGATTCTTTGTACCAATTCATTTACAGTAGCCATGTGGCTCACATGCTAATTTCTCAACAGGGAAGCAGCCTTGTTCATTTGGTCTATTTGTGTGTTACATCCAACCAGAGTTAAGGGATAATCTAGCTTAAACGTGTGTTCTGGATTGGCTTTGCTAAGGGTAAGCAGGAGCTGCTCTTCAATTAGCAGAAGAAAAGGCAAAGCTGAAATTGCTCTCTGAATTGCCTGCAGCATTCGGGGAGACAGCAGAGGATATGGCTGCACTTTTCAAAGCAAAATGAGTCACCTGTTGTCTTCAGGAGCCTGTGCCAAGAATGGTCAGATCCCAGCTCAAGGGAGTGCTTTCCAGAGGACTCCAGCCAACAGCTGTTTCCCTTCAGCTGCATTGTGCTGAGAATCCAGCCTCAAGTTAAAGCATGAAAAGAAAAAAATGCTACTAGAAGCCAAAAGAAGTGTGAAGGCCAAATTTCCCAATAAAATGGAAACATGGATTGCTGGAATTGTCTACCCTACTTTTCTGCTCACATACTAACCCCAGCTTAGTGTGGTGCCCCTGCTACAGTGTTGGGGTTGCAGGTACCCAACAGAAACTCCTGGAGAGTTCCTACTCCTGCCTGAGCAGATCAGAGGATCAGTCTTCTTAATACATGAGTTCAGCCTGCACTGGAGCTACTTTGAGAATAGCTGAGGAGCACAGATCTCCCTCTTAAGGCCTCAGTAATGAGCAACCTTCCTTGCACAGCGCTGCAGCAATTTTAGCGCTCATGATAAACCAACCAGGACCCACACTGAGCTCTCGAAATGGCAAGTCAGTGCAGACCAACAACACTTGAAACCATTTTCCTCACCACTTTGCGAACATGAGCTAGTTTTAAGTAGGATCTTAAAGGAAAATAAATAATCTTTTCCACTGGAAACCTTCAGATGATCGGTGTAGGGTACGAGTAACTCTGCCTGCCTAGCAGCTGTAACACTTGTCCAGACTGTAGAGAGATCATAGCAAATGAGGGCTCAGCACGGCAGCTTGCTCCTACTCCCTGACCCTTCTTCTTTCCAGAGATTCATATGACTACCACAGCTATCATGCTTTTTATAGCCTCACCTTACTGCAAAGGAGCCAAAGTGGTTTCCATCTCATTTCAAGAAGTATGCCTGCCAGAGACTGGTGGTTCCCAGCATCGACAAAGAGCAGAAAGAGACTATGAAATGCTGATTTCTGTGTTAACATTGAAAGCAATTTGTCATGCCTCTGATTCAAAGGACATCTTATTAACAGACTTCAAAACCAAGTAAGATGGCTGATCACGTACAACTCCTAGTAAAACACAGTTCAACGATTTTATCCAGAGAAGCCACTATCCTGCCCATGCATGCAAACTGAGCCTCCCAATTAGTACCGGTTAGGGCTTTCCAGTGCTGTATCAGGAAACACTCTTTCATTGGAAGTGAAATGTGTCAGCTCCAATCACCATTTCATTTTGAAAAAGAATATCAGAGTACATATTTCCAGAGCAGGCCAAATGTCACATTTTGCTTTTCCCTTTTGTACTGGCTTTTGGAGAATTGGGTATAGAAGCACATCCAAAATGAAATGTTTGATGAATATTCACATGAAAATAAAACAAATATGTTTTGTCTTTAGACAAAATGGAAAACCTCATTCCCACAGTGTCATCAACAAAACAAATACAAGATCACACACACAACACAAGGGGAAGGCAAATGGGGTTACCACACACATGGCAACCTTCATGTGATGTTGCTCACTTTTATGCAGTAACACCATGCTTACACACGTGAGTAAAGGCACTACGGGTAACACTGGTTGTGAACTCTTGGAAGGAAACCTTTGAGCTAAAATATGTGTGTGTCAGGTTTAGCCAGACCAGTATTTTCTTTGCTGGATTCATAAGGATGAGATGATGGGAAAGGAAAGTCATTCAAAACTCAAAAAGGACTCATTAATCATTGAAAACGCTAATGGATTTTCATACCCTGTGTCTCAATGCTTTGCTTACCAACATTAAATAATCTTCTAACTATTGAAACTTTTTTAATATAAGCTTCTTTGAGTTCCTCCCTCAGTACTGAGGCTCTTCCTTGTACAGAAAATTCAAATTATAACACAGCTGACTCAATGAACCCCTGTTTTGACTGTCTGGGCCGCTAGAAAAAGAGCTTCACAGTGCAGTGCAGTGCAGTCTTATCCTATACCTACTACTGATTTTCTCCTTTTCCCATTTTCTCATTTTGCCCCTCATGGTTTCTATCACTACAATTTTCCTCACAGGAATATTTTAAAGAGAGGGCACACTATCCTTTATTTACACAAATTACTGTCTTTCTGATGGTCTTCTATAAAGACAAATGAAAACAAATTGAAAAAAAAAAACCAAGCCAAGCTTAAACATTAGGGCTAGAGAAGAAGGGGACAAAAAGTAAGGTTTTGACCTGTGTTCCAAGTTTGAAACCAGTTCTGTGCATCTGATGTAGGATTTAACACTTTTTGACAATAATACCAATTCAAAGTTCTCATTTTCAGCCTTATTGTGCCTTGTGTCTGTCCCTGCAAGGAGTCCACACTGCTCTTCTTCCTGAGCAGTTACTTTGTGGGATGTTGAGCTGAAGCCTAAGGAGGGCTCAGTGCTCTGCAACAGCTACACTACTCTTGGGAAAGTGCTACTCATATGATCCTCTGGACAAAGCACATGGCAGACTGAAGGGTCAGCCCTGCATTACTGAGGGTTCTTAACTATGAAACACTCTCTCTTAGTATGAAACCAAATTTCCATCACTACAGTGTCCTTCAGTACTTACTTACTTCCGGTCCTTGGTCCTGTATCGGGGAGACACTGTAACTTCAACAATCAGTAACACATTCCTTGGGTGGGAGAAACAACTTGTAGGGCATTCAGGACCGTGCTGCAACAGACCACATCAACACTGACATCCAACCCTATATAAATGGAAGAATCAGTATAGCAGACATCTACCTGTGTTGTTACATGTTCAAGGGTGTAACTAAATTATGTAGGAGAAAAATTAGAGAGGCAAAGGCCCAGTTAGAACTTAAGCTGGCCACCTCTGTGAAAGATAATAAAAAGCAATTTTATAAATTTATCAATACTAAAAAGATGGGTAAAAAGAGCCTCCACTCCTTACAGGACCAGGAGGGGAACACTGTAACTAATGATGAGGAAAAGGCTGAGGTCCTGAATACCTACTTCACCTCAATTTTTAATAGTGAGGAGGGAGGAGTTCGGGGCAAATGGCCTCTCGAACTGGGGGATGGGGTTGGGGAGCAGTGTGCAGCCTTGGAGGTCCACAAGGAACTAGTCCATGACCTGCTGAGCCACTTGGACACCCACAAGTCCATGGGACCAGATGGGATCCATCCTAGAGTGCTGAGAGAGCTGGCAGATGAACTGGC
>VXBP01007759.1:1862995-1969983 GCA_013400115.1 Rhinopomastus cyanomelas | reverse complement strand
GTCCAGAGAAGGGCAACGAGGCTGGTGAGGGGCCTTGAGCACAAGCCCTATGAGGAGAGGCTGAGGGAGCTGGGATTGTTTAGCCTTGAGAAGAGGAGGCTCAGGGGAGACCTTATTGCTGTCTACAACTACCTGAGGGGTGGTTGTGGCCAGGAGGAGGTTGCTCTCTTCTCTCAGGCAGCCAGCACCAGAACAAGAGGACACAGCCTCAAGCTGCGCCAGGGGAAATTTAGGCTTGAGGTGAGGAGAAAATTCTTCACCGAGAGAGTCATTGGCCACTGGAATGGCCTGCCCAGGGAGGTGGTGGAGTCGCCAACTCTGGAGCTGTTCAAGGCACGATTGGACGTGGCACTTGGTGCCATGGTCTAGCCTTGAGCTCTGTGTTGACAGGTTGGACTTGATGATCTATGAGGTCTCTTCCAACCTTGATAATACTGTGATACTGTGATACTGTGATACTGTGTTTCAGGCACTGCCTGGGGGTAATTGTTTACCATCCTATTGATACCGGAAACCTAATAAAATGATACACAATTTGCTGGACATGCTGGACAGGGTGGGGGTGATTAACAGGCTGCTTAAAAGGTGTCAGGGGAGACCATTGCTGCTAAAGATTACATTAATGAAACAAAAGGGAAGGGGAGCTGGGGAGACAATAGACTTGAAAAGCTAACAAAATCAGATTCTGTAAAAAACAAAGCTAAAAGTTGAGGGTGTGCACCTATGTAAAATAAATTATAAATATGCAAGTATCACTAGGATTTAACCCAGAACCAGCCTAGAAACAGGCTGCATTTTTTTGGAGGAAAGATCCCCATGCATGTCCCAGGGCTGCAATAAAAAAAGCCAGCTTAATAACTCCGGTTATTGAGTTTTCACTACGTCACTATGGAGGTAACGGTGGGCTGGAAGCCTTTTATACACTCAGAAAGTCACACCATGGAAGAAGAGATTTCTGTCTACAGACATAAATAAAAGTCAAAAGTTTTTGTCTGAAAGAGTAATTATCTGTCTAGCTGAAGAATTTATGCTGTTATTCATTACCAGAGCATCTGAGCACATTTCAGTTTAAATCAGTGGCAACAGAAAAATCCCTGGTGGTGGTACTTTCTGTAACTCCCTGCTTAACCACCGAACAAATATGTACCTTGCTTCCATAAAGATTTTGCATTTCATCTGAAAGCAGGCAACTATCCTTTGTTAACGTTCACAAGGACATGAAGGTCCAGTTAAAAATCTGTGCTCGTGTTAAACTGAAGTAGCAATGATGTAACATCAGTTAATTTGACACAGAGGGAATGAGCCACAGAGGACCTACAAATGCACAATGCACTGGTTTTAAGTACCCGTTTCTGTTGCCACAGTTGCAGCTGCCAGAGATGCACTAAGTTCACCTTGATCTTGCAAGCGTGCAAAGCAGAAACTCCTCACAAATCATTATGATGGCAATAGGAAAGGGCAAACAATGAACCACCTGAGAAAAAGGCAGTATTGCAGTACCTGAACTCTGTGGTAATTGATGAAAACCTCTCTGGGCTACCTGCAGCCATTCACAAACATCTAGTAAAGAAGGGAAGTATAAAAAGGGGCAGGCTGACCCTTCATGTGGAATGGGAACACCTGCCTTTTGTTTGGGAACCTTTCTGACATTTAAGCTACTACATCTATGTTTCCACTCCAACTATGAGAAGATCTCTGATACAGAGTGCTTAGGAATGTAGTGACTCACACCCTGTTGCATCAAATGCAGCTCAATCAGCAGCAGGAGTCAAACCACTTGTTATCCCACACTTCATCTTCATTAAATATGTCCACCTATGAGAGAGATACAGAAGGAAAGTAGCAGCAGAGGTAAGCAGCAAACTGAAAACTGAGTTAGATCATCTTTAAAGTCCCTTCCAACACAAACCATTCTATGGTTCTGTTTGTGAAGTTACTCAGGGCATGACACAAGGATCTATTCTAATCAGCCCTCAAGAAGGCCCAACAGAGAAAGTAAAACAAGTGTGAAGATGCCATAAGGTGTACAAGTGTTCCTTAAGTCAGCCCTACCTGTCTGTGGTTGAGATACTGTGGGTGATCATGTGGAGAAGTTTATGTCATGTCTACATCTGGTTTACAGAGAAAACATTTCTGAGAACTGAATCAAGCCTTTGTTCGTGGAATTACTGAGCATCTTCTTTGTAACAGATGTACTACTACTAGGTATACACCCTACCAACGTGGGTAGTAAAGCAATAATCTGACACGCCAACTCTACTGGAGTCATTAACAAGTAGATGAGTGTGTTGGCTCACTCTTGTTTAAAAGTGAGAATAAATAAGCATTATCATTTTTGTGAGTATTACTGTCATTGGTGATTAATTGGAATAATGAGCCATGATGGTGGGCTAGCAGAAGTTCCTAAAGATGCAAAGTACGTCATACAACAGAGAGAAAAACACTAACTCTTACGAAAAAGATAGTACAAGTAGAGGAGTACAGTAGGCAGTATCCCCTCCCACAACATAATTGTGAAGTATGATAAAATCATTGTTCACCCAGAGATTACGAAACACTCCATTCTGACTCAGTGGGAGATCATTTTCAGTGGCCTTGAACTGGTACTGTATATAACATGGCATAGGGGCTTCAGGGCACCTAAAGCCTATCTGTGAGGAAGAGGAACATAAACTTAGCCGTATTCACAGACGGAGAGATAGTACCTCTCTTTTGCAATCACATGACTCCTCTTTCTCTGGTCCAAAGAGGAAACAATAGAAACATGTGCCTGCTGCACAAGTTTCTTGCTGGGCTCTGTTCTTTATAAATGATGTTATATTTGTATTTAATCATCAGAACCAAAAGAATTTAAAAATCAGTTAAAATACACATGAAAAGTCTTGTTCTCCAGACAACATGTGATGTTCAAAACAACTAAGAAACTAAGACATCAAACCCATGACTTTCTTCTACAGCTGGCTACATATTTCCAATAAGGTCCAACCATAAAATTGCCTCTTCTCTCTGAACCCTGCTGAATTCCTTTTTTTCTTCTGCTAATTCTACTTTGCAGCTATCAAGTCTCTGAGGGGTGATCTCATTAATGTTTATAAATACATGAAGGGTGGATGTCAGGAGGATGGAGCCAGACTCTTCTAAGTGTCATCTGGTGAGTGAGGATGGAACCAGGTTTTGTCAGTGTCATCTAGTGATAGAACAGGGGAAAATGGGTGTAAACTGGAACATAGGAGGTTCCATATAATAGGAGAAGGAACTTTTCACAGTGTGGCTGATGGAGCACTGGAAGGGGCTGCCCAAGGGGTTGTGGAGTCTCCTTCTCTGGAGAGGTTTAAAACCCGCCTGGATATGTTCCTGTGTGACTTGGTCTAGGTGATCCTGCTGTGGCAGGGGGATTGGACTGGATGATCTTTCAAAGTCCCTTCCAATCCATAATGATTCTGTGATTCTGTGAAAAGAGATAAATAAAGGCATAGAATTTATTTTCCTTAGCTAGACAGTATGGACTAAGTGAAAGATCAGGGCTCCAGATGTGTTTATCAACACTCTGTCACTGGCTTTCAATGGACATGTAGGTCTTTTTAAAAAGGGACTGTTTCCACACAGTCCTTTAGCTGAAGGCAAAACCCTTGAAAACTTCAGCCTAAATGCAAGTTCTTCTCAAAACTTACCCCTACTATTCTGAGTGGGTCTGACATCCTCCACCACCCCTGCCTACCTTCCATTGCTGACTCCTGATGCAGGATGCAATTTAATTAATCAGCAGTGCCTGATGCTGGGGACCGGTGACAATACATTGACTTTGTTGGCACTCATTGAGGAAGGCTTGCAAAGACAAAAGTGTCCCAGTCACTCCACACAAATGCTGATAGTAACTACTCATCAGCCCACATCTTTGTGTAACTGTCAGTATATCTGCATCTATCAATTAAAATTGCTGAATTTTGTGCCAGAAGTCTGAGCCTTGGAGGAAGATTGTGAGAGCTATCAAAGATAAAGAAATCTTGACAACTCTGTGCTACCAACTTTATCTAATTGTATCACAAAAGGTTTCGTACATAGAGCCTGACTCATTTTCTCACACTTGCTAATTAAACCTTTTTTCAGCAGTAATTCAGCATTAATACTCCTCCCTTACAATGCTGCCTGAAGAACTGGTAAAGGCATCTGTAAGAAAACTTCTGAGGAACCCACCTGGGATTGAACTGAGTATGAGTCTGACAGATAGAAAAGTCAAACCCAAGGATGGTTTCTTCTGAGAACAGCCCGAAGCCTGGCAAATGTAGCACCCACCTGCGTCTGAGAACTGAGGTCAGGTGCTCAGTTTGGGCTCCTGAGACTGCAGCCTGTCTTCTCTACCTCCAGCAACTGCCAAGCACCACTGCCTGTTGGGCTTGTTAAGGCTGGCCTTGTGTTTGCTGTATAGGGGAAAAAAAACCCAAACAAATTACAGGTTAGTCCTGGACCGAAATGAAAATTATAATCCATCTTATTGATATGAGAGGGAGAACCACTTCCAGCAAAGTCCAATGTGAGACACGGGACTCTTTTGAGGAGCCAGGTGCTGAGGAGCCCAGCGTTGAGGAGACAGAATGGAGACAGAAATCACTGTGGCCTTTAAAGACTGCTGATCTGCTGCCCCTCTGGCCAGGTGGGTTTGATGGCCTGGGCACTCACAAAAGAAGGGAATTTATTCCTGCAGTTGCTCAAGTCTAGAGAGAGCCTGACACAAAACAGCCCAGAAGATCATGGTTTTGCTTCTTACAGAGGTGCCTGCCTTTTGCTTTGTTTTGTGAAAGAGTCACACATTCATGCAAGCACAACAAGTGGTGAATCCTAGGAGGTTTTCTACATCAGCAGAGTCTGCCCCTGACTGAAGCTGGGTATGGCATCACAGTAACAGACGTGGTGTCAGGTACACTGCAGCCACCATTTATCAGCTGCAGTTACTGTTCAGATTCATGTCTCATTTGGCCAACAGCACCAAAAACATGAAAGGATGCCCTTTGAACACAGTCAGCAAATTTCTTATTGTTATGGATTAAATGAAACAAGAATTTGCAGGGGAATGCCTGAAACTTGGGGAGGTTTAGAGTTTTGCTCCCAGCTTTACCACAGATCTCATCTGTGACTTGGAATGAATCACTTCATTTTTACCCCACACAGCAAGGGGTTCTCCCTTCTCTTTGTTACTCATATCAGTTAAAGGAAGAGTCTCTGACAATGTGCAGGCATCTAACAGCCAGCACACAGGTGCCTTAAAGCAATTAAGGGCTTTGACGTGCTCTTGTAAAAGAAAAAACATCTGCTTCCATAGGTGAATTATATTATTGTGTCTCATAAACACAATCATCTGTGTAACATTAAGCAAAGTGGGTTTTCTCTTAGATATTTTATGCAGAAAAACATCACACTAGCATTCTGGGAACTAGGAATATCTACTGGGTAGGCACTCGTATTTGTGAACCGAGTAGACACGGACTGACAACGTTCTTCCGGAGAACTTCAGTTCCTCTCTTTTAGTTACTTATCTACCATAGTCAGCCAAGGGAACTGGATGTTTTGGGAGACATCCTCAGTACAAGGGTGACATCGCGGTGCTGGAGCGAGTGCAGAGGAGGGCAACGAAGCTGGTGAATGGCCTGGAGAATAAATCTTATGAGGAGAGATGGAGAAAGTTAGGGCTGTTTACCTTGACGAAGAGGAGGCTTAAGGGAGACCTCATCACTCTCTACAACTATCTGAAAGGACATCATAGAGATGTTGGTGCTGATCTCTTCTCACAAGTAATTAGTGACAGAACAAGAGGGAGTGGTTTCAAGAGGGTAGGTTTGGATTGGACATCAGGAAAAGATTCTTCACAGAGAGAGTGGTCAGGCACTGGAGTGGACTGCCCAGGGAGGTGGTTGAGTCACCATCCCTGGATGAATTTAAAAGATGCTTAGATGTGGTGCTTGGGGATATGGTTTAGGGATGAACCTGTAGAGTAGGACTGATGGTTGGACTCGATGATCCCAAGGGTCTTTTCCAACCTGAAAGATTCTATGATCTGATTCTATGTTGGGGAAGTGTGGGAGAGCTTGAGGAAACTGAGCTGTGCTTCAGACAACAGTAGATATCACTCAAATACTTTGCCAGTGTTAAATCCAAGTAGGCCCTACACTGTGTCAGCCAGATGAGAGGGTTGGCTCCATATAAAGGCTCTCTTCATCCACATGGTCCACAACTGAACAAGAAGTAAAATAAACTCTCCTGAGCTCTTGCTGATTTTTCAAGATTTGTCAATTAAGGACATATCCTGTCCTTAATTATTAAGACCGGCTAATCTTCATGGGGTTTTGGAGACAAAGAGACTTGCCTTTACTGTGTGCTGTTACAGCCCACCACCATTCCAACACTGCTGAATATGTGGGTTCTGACTCAGGGGAACATTTCTACTTGAGCCCCACACAGAAGTTCTCTATGAAAGAAAACCCTGTAACTCCAAGTAAGTCCAAATAACACTTTGTTAAATTCAAAGCCCTGGCAAGAATTTTGGAACTGACAAGACATGCTGCAAGCTAGCAGCTGAGACTACCAGGCTGACAAAGAAGCCTCCTGGACACACTTGCCATAAAAACAAGAAAGGTCAGATCATTCTCCTACGGAATATGATACTGATACTGCTTACCCATGAGGTAACTATTGAGTTACATGGACTGGCATGACATGGGAGAGTGAGGAGAGCTATACACACCAGGATCTTCTTCCGTAGACATTACAAAGCAAAGCCTGATTGATGATGTGGCCTTCTAGTGACTGCGCACAGAAAATACCTCTAGCCATGACCATCACTGAAAAGGTGAACCTAGCCCTTCACCCTCTTAAGAGAGCAATCAACACCTTGAGGCCCTGGCTCAGCTAAACCAGCAGCTGGCAAAAGGCCCTAAAAGAGAAGAAAACCAACTGTTAGCTACTTCTTCAAGGTTGATGTCTCTCTCAGGGCAGTTTCATAACTAAATGAATACAACAAAAAAGACTGCCTCATGAGCTGCCATCACCTGTCTTATCCATGGCTGGCAGTGTGCTGTTCTTCCTTCCCAATCCTGCACTCTCTGCAAGGAGGTAGGACACATCTCAACCATCAGCTCCTGAAGGGATCATGTTTGCTATATGTTAAAGCAAAGGCAAGCATACTGCTTCCAGGCTAAGCAATATTAACCTTCTGCTGATGCAACATATTGGGGGAACTCAGAAAAGAGTGGGAACCCTAAAGAACCTGAGTCACACAGATGTGAGCTGAGCTGGCAGACCTGTAACACCACAAGGTCTCCAGATTATCAAAGGGAAAAAATGTGAAGTACATATTGCAAAACGTGCCTCCCACAGACAGACATGGAGTCACTGATAAACACCGTTGTTCAAATAACATTTGAATCATTCCCTGACTCAGTGATCAATGAACGATGGGTGGCACAAATAACATCGCTGAGCTAGGACAGCAGAAAACATTAAAGAAAGCAGTCAATGAGGAATGGCTTTCACAGCTTAGCCTGTGATGAGCTAGGTCAGAAAACTTCCAAAAAAATCACTGTTCTGATCAAATCCTCTATAAAGCTGAAAGAATCACAGAATGTTAGAGGTTGGAAGGGACCTCGAAAGATCATCCAAGTCCAACCCCCACTGCTGGAGCAGGGTAAGCCTACAGTACTGTCTCCAGATGTCCTACATGGAGCTCAAACCCATGACCTCAGGAATTCAGAGTCCCATGCTCTACCAACTGAGCCAACCAGTGGAGCTTACATTAGAAAATGTTCATTGGCTGCTTCACAGTCAACAATAATTCTTAATATGGAATCGCATTTATACTCTGTTTCTCCAATTTCTCCTAATCTTCATGTGCTTCTCTGGCACTTCTCCATTTTCTTGCTCCTGATTAAAGAGCGCTGAGAATCTATCTCAAAATAGCCTTGAGAATCAAATTACACCTGCTCCAAACACAAGAAAGATAATAATAAAATTAGGAGAAAACTTTGCCTAGGTGTATCATTTAGGGCTTTGCTAGAGGAATTTTCTCTTTAATGAGTTAAAAGTGAAATAAAAAATTCACTTTCCCATGGAGAAATCCATACAACTATTGGCTCAGTTCAGTGGCTTCCCAGTTGCCCAATAGGAGAAATCAAAGTTTGTCAGTAAATTACTAAACAGACATGAATGTCCATGACAGGAATTACCCATGTCTGTAGTCACCCCAGATGATCAAGACCTGACCTACACAAGTCACCTTAGTCACACCATTTTGCCATCTGCAAGAAAGTCTGCAAGATTTTTAATTTTTAAAAGCCCAACTACCCTTACCCAATCAAACCCAGCCAGAGTTTCAATATCCCTCCTGATGGCCTCAGTCGCGTGTCTCTGGAGCAAAATGAAAGCTGACAATCTTTGAGAGTACTGAACAGAACCACTGCCATTTGAATTGCAAGTTTTAAGGATTAAAAATTACTTGTGTGATTAAAGGGTCTGTAAGGCCATGTTTTGACCAAAGTAGCACCAGAAGCCAGAGGCAAAGCAGGAACTTAACATCTGAGTGCTCATCCAGTGCTCTAATCTTTGGCAACCTTTCCTCCCTGCCTCACAAAGCCGGAGCAAAGTCCAGCAGATACGTGAGGTAATCATGACCATACAGGTTAGACCAGACCCACCACCAGTCACTGCTGACGCATGGTCTGCAGCGACGTGAAGGATGACACTATGGCACACTCCCCGAGTCCTTCCCAAACAGGGGCATTTGGGACTATATCCAAGGTACATGCAGCAAGCACAAGGCTCCCAGCAACGCCTTTACTCAGGCAGTCCAGGGAAATAACAAATTCCATTTTACAATGAAATATTTTTATTTGTTCTCATATTATGGTGAACTCCTAGAGAAGCCCATATCTTCTCTCATCATCACGGTATTAGCTTTCTTTTTGACAAGCATAGTAAATGGGGAATCATGAGCCTCTGAGGCTTTAAAAACCACATAGCCTGCAAAGGCTTGGTGAGGAAGGCAGTCTCAGGTGCAAAGGCTGAGAGCTCGGGAGACACAGAACCAGAATTGTTTGGGTTGGAGAAGATCTTTAAGGCTGAGTATAACCATTCACCTAACTCCACCAAGCCAACTACTAAACTTTGTTCTTAAGCACATGGTGCTGTCCAAGCTGCAGCAGCAGCTTCCAGGCTGGGCACTCACAAACATCCTGTGCAACGGCTGGGCTGAGGTGAGGGAGTGGGGGTGAGCTCATTTCCCCCTCTCTCAGTTTCCTCCTATCCACCCTACAAGAGGTGACATGAGGATAAACTGATGAACACATGCGGGTGGTTCGATCCTGCAGGGATAATCATAAGAAAAGCCCTGCAGACACAAGAGAAGCAGGATGCCAGCAGCAGCTGCCAGACCTGTGCACACGTCCAGATCCCTGCAAGAGCGCACCATGGCTTTTAAAGGACCTGTTCTCTTGGGGCCAGTTTGTTTATTCCTGTCCTCTCCCAGTCCAATATGTTTTCTTTACATCGCAAAGTTTATTTCTGAACATGTCAACACACTTCTGAAAAGGTCAGACACATGAGGGGATGCACCCGTGGTGGTGCCCAGGGAGGCACAGACACAGCTGCATTCCTGGAAATCACGATTCAAAGGGTTTTCACAGGAAAGTCTGACACAGCAGCTGGGCTGGGAGACACACGTAGGCGAGCCACCATCTTCCCCCTTTTGTTATCACTCCATTTCATCGCTGTGCTTTGCATAAAAATCTGAAGGTTGCTTCTAAGTATAGGTTTTGCTGTCTTTGTTTGAAAGCTTGCCATAGCTCTCAGACATGATAACACCAGCAGGGTGCAAGCTGAACTATATTTATCGATGTGTTTCATAAAGGAAAAACTTACGAGGTTT
This sequence comes from Rhinopomastus cyanomelas, assembly GCA_013400115.1. Classification (NCBI taxonomy): domain Eukaryota; kingdom Metazoa; phylum Chordata; class Aves; order Bucerotiformes; family Rhinopomastidae; genus Rhinopomastus; species Rhinopomastus cyanomelas. Next base: position 1,960,073 of record VXBP01007759.1, on the reverse strand, counting down.
TGAGAAGTTGAGATCTTTTCTTTTCCTTGCAGTCAGCTTAGTTCAGTTATTCACCAGGTGTCATCCTGACAAGTCAGACATTATTAAAAGAGGAGACCGAGGATCTGTTCACAGGCAACAATGTTTTGGATAAGTAGCCTGTGTTTGAACAAGACTTGAGAAATGCAGTTATTATTTTTTTCTCTTCCTTTTTATTTCAAAATAAATTAAGAAACCACTTCATTGGTGGTTTTCATTTATCAGCCTGAACCTCATCCTGCAGCTCCTACTGTACCTATAGATTCTGACTCCCCAGCAGAGCCAACTCGTGAGTGGGGACTGCTGTCTCCTCTCACCCAGACCAGTCACAGTGCCCAAGTGAATCCCTGAGGTTTAGTGACTGTTTAAAATATCAGCCAGTAAAAGCAGTCTTTAAAACAATAAAACAAGTGTTACACTTTTTCCAGATGGCAAAAATACCCCAGGTAGATCACAGGTCTTGTTAGGTACCTGGAGATGGCCTGGAGCCCCATATCTGCTTCCCTTGCCTCCTGAGCCTTTGAGCAGCAGAGGACATCTCTTTCCATAGCTGTGCAATTGCTTGGTCTCCAGGTTCTCAGTCTGACTTGGAAAAGCAGAGTGGAGAATCCCAAATACCACCATTTTCCTGTAGTTAACATGCAGTTCTGCTCCATTCCAGGGAAGCAGCAATGGAAAAGCTTGGAGCAGCATTGGTGGAACTCTGCTCCAAGTCTTCAGGCACAGAAACATGACCACCACCATTATTTCAACAAATCTGTAACACAGCCCAAGGAGCAGGGCCATGAGCAGAAAGCACAGTTTATTGTTGGTTCCTACACAGTGTAAGGATACATTTGCATAACTCATCACAGTAGAGACAAAAGAGAATACCTCTGACCAAAAATACCCTGACAGAAAACGCAGAGGTAGTTGGAAAGTCCACAACAAAAGAAAAACTCAAGCAAACCTATCATAGAAAATATCCATTAAACTTACAGTCAAAGTCATTACCCAGCTCAAATCCACTGGCTGCAGCAGCCTGTCTGCAGAGAGGGAGAAGGAGAGTCCTACAAAGAGAGACAGCAGAACTCTATCTCTCCAGAGGGGGTCTCTGCAAGCAGCTTCCTGTTTATATTGTGGTGCTGCTTCAATAACTTCCTCCCTAAAGCAGACACCTGTCACCATCCAATCGAGATTCTCTCTCTCAAGGTTGCGTGTTTCTGGGAAAGTGAGCCAGGGGAATATTTTTCTCCACACTCCCCCACGAGAATCTGGACATTGGCAGTCTCTAACAGGAAAAAGGAATCATCCATGTGTCAACCTCAGTTCACAACACTTCATACCACTCCTGCCAAAAACTGGGCAAAATTAAGAGCACAGGTGTCCAATACCACACCCCTACTTTGGCAGCCATGTCTCACCAGGAGGGCATGTCTGGAAATGACAGGGGAAATGGTCTGTTAGAGAGGAGACAGATTATAAAGTGCTGAAATAGAGGCATTTGACCTGACTGGTACATCAGTAAGTCAGTGCTGCAGCACTGATTAAATGTCTGCAAATGGGCTGGTGAGAGGAGCAGCCTTTGACACTGCACTGTGGCGCTGATTCCTCACCCAGAGCTGCCAAGTGCTTCCTGGCAGGGGATGGCCATGGGTGGCCACACTAGCTGCCCAGATAGTGTGGTGCATCCCTCTGATCTACTAGTGAGTCCTCCCATGATCTGCTGTTCTTTGATCAACTACTCTGAGTACTGCCCATTCTTCACCAGGTATTTTAATGTGTGTTTTCACCATTAGATTCAGCAAATGTCAAGGACATAAATCCAAATTACCTGCAGGCAATATTACAAGCCTAAACATTTATCAGCATTGACCTGCTCCAAATTTTAACAAAATTGACACCATCCACTGAAAAGAACAGTCAAAAAAAGCTAAATGAATGGAAAATGAAAAATGTTTTTCATAACAGTATTCTGATTTGCTGTGTAGGAAAAGATCCCTCGAAAGTTCAAATATTTGGTAAGGCAGAGCCTAACCACCAAACCATCTGTGGAAAATTTTAAAGACATACCCATGAAAAACATTCACGGTTATTCAAAACCATATCATTCACAATTTCAAACCATTTACAAGCTGTACACAGAGTGATTAACTTGGCGGGAAGGAAGGGTCTGGATGAAACCCAATACTGTGTGGGCAGGAAACGTACCACAGCTCTTCATCTAGAGGCAGACTGTTAGTGCATTAACCCATTATATTAACTCCTCATCTCTTAGCAGTGTGGGTAGAGTGTGCTGGCCCACTTGGCTGCCCCTGCCATCCCACCACACTGACAAGGGAAAGCCCTCGCTGGGACAGAAGGTCTTCATAAATGCCAGACACGTGAGCTGATGCTCACGAAGTTGGTGCTGTCTTTAAGGATAGAGGAGTGGTCCATGGACCCAGAGCAACACACATGATAACATCAACAAGAGTATGAACTGTTCCCAAATCAGTCACATCATGTTCCACTAAATCATACCGTTGAGTTGAAACATGGAAAGTTAGGGAGTCACATGGATAGGGTCATATCTTAAACCTGATGAACACCCACTTTATATCAAAGTCAGCCAACTCACTGCAAACATCAAAATATATCTACTTGTTTTTCTTCATGCAATGCCAAAAATGCTGTTGAATTTAATGCAATTATTCACCTTCCATAAAAACATTGTGCGGGGCACAGATTTATACTGGGGAATGCTGTCTCACAGTCATTATGTTCTAGCTCCCAAATGATCACCTCTAAGAAGGAGGAAAATTATTTCTGCCTAATTTGATCCCTCTAGAGTACAGGCATTTGATAAATACATGTTGCCTTTCTATAGTCAATGACAGCTCACCCCCTTTTAAAGTAATCTAAGTCCCCTAACCCCCAGTTTCTATCTATAGTACACACCCTCACATGTTTAAAGAGTGAGACTCAGTGTTTGCCATCATTTCAGACTTATCTTTGGCAAACAAGGCATTGAGTCCAGTATAATCCCCAAAAGGAATATATCCATCCTTCCAAAATCCACATTCAGCCTGGCTGCTGTAGTACTAAGAAATTCAGGTCCAAATCACATGGCAGTGCTCTTAAAAATTGCAATTTAACCTTGAGTTCACTCTCAGTTTATCTTTTAGATGATCCTCCAGAATTAGTACCAAAACAGTTTTTAAAGTGAAAGCCTAAGTAGCCATAGGGCAAATTTCTACACAGCTAGAAAAACTGTAAACTGAAACATTATAGGAACTGGGGGAATGAATTTCTATCACTAGTTTAGACCGGACAGCCTCACCTCCATCCCAGGAAAGGTGATGGAACAATTTTATCCTTGATGCTGTCTCCAGGCAGAGTAAGGACAAGAGAATCATTAGGGACAGTCAACATAGCTTCATCAAGGGGAAGTCATGCTTGACCAACCTGATAGCCTTTTATGAGGACATAACCAGGTGGATAGATGATGGCAAAGCTGTGGATGTGGTCTATCATGACTTCAGTAAAGCATTTGACACAGTCTCACACAGCATCCTCACAGCCAAACTGAGGCAGTGTGGCCTAGATTTTCGGGTAGTGAGGTGGATCATGAACTGGCTACAGGGTAGAAGTCAGAGAGTAATGGTCAATGGGACAGAGTCTAGTTGGAGGCCTGTATCTAGTGGAGTTCCCCAAGGGTCGGTACTGGGACCAGTCCTATTGAATCTATTCATTCATGATTTGGATGAGGGATTAGTGTGCACTGTCAGCAAGTCTGCTGATGACACAAACCTGGGAAGAGTAGCCGACATTCCAGCAGACTGTGCTGCCATTCAGTGGGACCTGGACAGGCTGGAGAGCTGGGCAGGGAGAAATTTAATGAACTAAAACAAGGATAAGTGTAGACTCTTGGATGTGGGCAAGAACAACCCAGGTACCAGTATAGTTTGGGGACTGACCCGTTGGAGAGCAGTGTAGGAGAAAAGAACCTGGGGGTCCTGGTGGACAGCAGAATGACCATGAGCCAGCAATGTAGGGCACCTGGCTGGCTCAGTTGGTAGAGCAAGGGACTCTGAATCCCTGGGGTCATGCGTTCAAGCCCCATGTAGGACACCTTGAGACACTACTGTAGGCTTACCCTGCTCCAGCAAAGAGGGGTTGGACTTGGATGATCTTTCAAGGTCCCTTCCAATCTCTAACATTCTGTGATTCTGTGATTCTGTGGTCTTGTGGCCCAGAGAGCCAACAGCATCCTGAGGTGGACCAGAAGGTGGGTGGTTAGCAGATCAAGAAAGGTTCTACTCCCCCCTCTACTCTGTCCTGATGAGACCACATCTGGAGTATCGTGTCCAGTTCTGCGCCCCTCAGTTCAAGGACACGGAATTCTGGAGGGAGTCCAGCACAGAGCAACAAAGTTGATGAAGGAAGCAGAACACCTCATTCTGAGAAGAAAGTTCTTTACAGTGAGGATGACAGAGCACTGGAACAGGCTGCCCAGGAGAGTTGTGAAGTCTCCTTCTCTGGAGACATTTCAAACCTGCCTGGATATGTTCCTGTGCAACTTGGTCTAGGTGATCCTGCTGTGTCAGGGGGATTGGACTAGATGATCTTTCAAGGTCCCTTCCAATTCCTGATGTTCTGTGATTCTGTCATTCTGTGATAATTGCTTGTCTTTATCCAGATCATTAGTAAAGATGTTAAACAGAGGTGGTCCCAAGAGCAAGCCCTGAGGCACACCACTTGTGACAGGCCGCCAGCTGGATAAAATGACAAATCTGCAGCAATTATTACAGTGCATCATTACAATTAAATGATGAACTGATCTCAGCTTCAGAGTCACTAAGCTTCATCCAATTTAATGGATAAGGTTGTTCCCATAGCATTACATTAGTTTCAATAAAATGTTAAAAAAACAAACCTATTAAAGCCAGGCAAAGGTGTGACACATACAAAGTATTTGATGGAAGTATAAAAGTTTCATTACTGCTCATTTGGCATAACCTGCACAATTCACCAGGGCTTCTGCCACCCATCTATGCAGGGTGGCCATGCAAATTCTTAATTCATTTGTCTCTTGCAAATGCAACAAGGGCAAATGTGAAAGTCAAAGAGGCACTGCCTCTCCCTTCACAGCCTGTTGCTATGTTAAAGAACAACTTTACATTAAAGAAGATTGTGCTATGTGCCATTTTTTTTCTAGTCTTGTTTGGTCCTGGTCCAAACAGAACAAATTGTCACCAGAGATCTCATCTACATAGTAGGTGATGCTAAGATACTGTTACCTCTGAAGTTTGCTGCAAGCACCAGAGGAGGACAGCCGGAAGTCCTAGGACATCTGTTTCTGTGCTTCTAACAGTAGGAAGCAGAAAATTCCACAGGCTATTGGTGATTCAGCATCAACTCAGTAATTCAGACCACAATCACCTCTTGGTGGGAACACATACAAATGTGCCCCGTGCCACCTGTTTCCACAGGTGTGTGAAAACTCATCTCTCTGGTAAAAACTCTTCTGCAAGAATTGCTTTGCTCACTTTTGAACATGATGGAAATTTTGAGCTTAGATTTGTGAGACTCCTCCAAAGGCTGCCTTCAACCCTTCTGTCTCTCCCAACAGACACTCACAGTATGTGACATAAATCCACTGACTCTTGAGTTTATGGAAGACCACGTTTAAAACATTTTTTAACCTGTTTAATGACCATGTGTGTGCTTCTGCATGCTTCCAGCAAGAATCTTACCAGGTGCCTGTTGTGAAAGGATCGTGTTTGTTACCCAGCACCCATTTCCAAAGGGGAAGGCAAAGCACAACCCTTAGAATAGCAGAGTAATGGAACTTCCACCGCTGCAGCCCAACCCAATGTCAACATTATCCTCAGCAGTTCCGCAGAGTGGGATTTAAGGCCACAATGCTTCCCTGAGTTCAAAAGGCATCTGGATCAAGCACTCTCATTTCGGAGCATGTTAGCGCTGGAGAGAGTAAGGCATTGAAGGCTCACTGCACATAGCAAAGGCTGTGCAGCAGGATTTGAGCATATTCAGTGCATCCTCAATGCATCAGTGTTGTAGACAACAAAAAAGATAAAGTCTACAAGAGCAAATGGCTCAGTGCCTAGAAGCAGCGTGGAGAAGTGGAACAGAACTTGTCAGGCTATTAACATATTCCCTGTTATGCTCTCAGCCTCAACAACTAGTCTCTCAAACATCATCTCAAAACAGATCAAGATATGCTTCCAATGGGTAGTCTGTCCATAACCTTCCCATCCTGGGTGTTAAAAGCATTTACAACAAGGGCATGGGCTTCTCCCTGGTAGTCCTCTTAGCAGCCAGTGCTGTTCATGAATGTGGACAGCTTCTGAGTGTGATGCAAGGCCTCCAAGTCTTCCCAAGATCTTCCAGAATCACCTGCTGGAGAAGCTGACACCTTACTTCTGACCTCATGTAGGCAAGCATATCGTATGACCAAAATCTGGGCTCCAGATACAATTACTGTCAGATAAATAAGGGATTATTTGGGAAAACTGGAAAAAGCCTTAAAACTGAGGGGTGAAAAATCCAACCTGGAAATTCAGTCAAGGTTTTCTTTCTGTTTAAAATGTTTTGTTCTATTAGACTGTGTTTTGTTCCCTGATTATGGAAACCCATTGCTTATTAGCATCTTGAATGTAAGGTTTATAGAAACGACCCTTGTCTCTGCTGATACTGTTCTGTGATCATCTACATAATCACAGATATGATGGTTGTCCCAGTTTTCTTGGGCAGAAAGAACTCTATGGACTTCAGGAAGAAAATGTAATTTTTGTAATGACCTGATTTAATAGACAAATGTTTCTTGAGAACCTCATTAAAAAAAAAAGAAACAGCAGCAGGTCAAAGAAGCCATCTGCAAATTAAATATAACAGGTCAGATCCTTCAAATGCCAGAAAATAGATGCAACTTCTGTAATGTCAGAAGACTGATCCTGCATTTCCAAGAGCCACAGGGCAGACTCCTGTCTGCCTCTCATGTGAGCCATACAAGCTCCCTGCTGATTTCCCTGTGACTGCAAAATACCAAGACAGGTGGAATCTGGGCCTTCTGTATTTGCCTTGTAAAGCGGCCTAGTAAGAGAGAGAGCTGCTGGGTTGTGATCATCTAAACATCACCTACAGATAAATCTGTTACTCTCTGAAGCATCAGACAAACTCTTTCTGCTTGGAAGGAGAAAAGGAACACAATTCATGTTGTGTCAGTTCTCATGGCAGCCCTGGCCACCACTGCCTCTCAAGATACTCTGAACCCATGAGCAACTCAAATCAAGTTTCTCTCTGTCTCCTGAGCACTAGGGGGTTGTGCTTGAGCTTTCTAGGCACTGAGCCACAACACAGAGACATGGCTGGCCTGAGAGTAGACTGGAAAGGCTGTAACAAAGGATATACTGAGTGCCTAAGTCTTTCCAGTGTCCTTCATCACCGTGCAGCAATCAACAGTCTTCCTTCTGTTGATGTAGCAACAGAAATTCCCATGTTGTCCTTCATATCCCTTACCACTTCTAACTCCAGATGAGGCTGAGTCTGCCTGTTTCCATCCCTGCAGCTCAGTATCACAGAATCACAGAATGTTACAGGTTGGAAGGGACCTCGAAAGATCATCCAAGTCCAACCCCCACTGCTGGAGCAGGGTAAGACTACAGTAGTGTCTCAAGATGTCCTACATGGGACTTGAACGCATGACCCCAGGAATTCAGAGTCCCATGCTCTACCAACTGAGCCAACCAGTAGATACTTCACAGATCACAGCATCTGTAGCAGGCAAAAATGAAAATAACTACAGCTAAGTCCTTTTGTGATTCGAAAAGTGCTTACAAATTCTGTCATAAAACAGATCCCTGAGGTCAAATATGTGGCCTTGGCTTGTGACTGTACACAAGGCTTTGACATAAAGCCCATGTAGGAGATCAAGTAGGCAGAGTTGTGGACTTCTGTGGTGCTGGTGCAGTAACTCATCCAAGAGCAGTGGTTGGCATCTCTGCTCTGCAGTGATTCAGCGGTCTGGAGTCAGGGCTTCAGCTGTGGATGCAGCAGACCTCAAACACACCAGACAGCACAGATAGGTCTGTTATTCTGCAAGGAAGAAAGAGCTGACCCATAAGGAAGGGAACAGCTATCAGCTGTCTTGACCTGGTTTGATCTTGTCAGAGCCATGATAGTAACTCAGATGGAAATATGTCCCAGCAAACTTAGAAGAAGGAAAATGTCTAATCAAGGACTGCAAAGGACTGAGAGGAGCGATTTTTTTCTTTAATCCTTCCAAATAAGCTCTACGTGAGTGTCCTCCAAAATTTTGGAAGATGCATATGTTACATGTACTTCCACATAGATGAATGATTGGCAGAGCATCGCAACTGCCCTAAGCTGTCAACAGAGCTCTAACACAAAGAATGGGAAATATAGTGGTCAACATTATAAAGTGAACAGTTGCCAGAAAAATTACCACACTGTGGTATATGAAAAGACCACAGTTACTTCCTGCTCTGAACATAAATGGAAAATGTGGTGTCTCACATACCAATAGATTGGTAACTGTTAGCAAACGCTGATTTTTCTATGATATCCCAAACTGAATCTAAGCCTTTTTTGAGGTCCAGACATTGCTATTTTCCAACCCACAACAGACTGCATTTCACTAGTGCATGAAACAACCCTTCTGCCATGTATAATGAGTTGTGCAACCCTGTGATATAGCACAGATCAGGTCACTGTACGTGTGTCACTGCCCTCTCATGAACATGATCTGAGCTGCTATGAATATCACTTAATTCTCTATCACCCCGTATTTGGGGAAACTCCTCTATTCCAGGATGCCACTGTGCTCTTGAAGCCAGCAGAGCTGGGGTTTTTCTGATCTCTGCCATCAGCTTCCAAGCTGCTGCTGTGTGAGACAACTAGAGTTGCTTGGAAAGACTGGGCTGGAAAGCTTTTTGAAGAAAAACGGAAATTGTTTCCCAATGAAATCTTTGCAACAAAATGTTCTATTTCCTCGTTAACTATAGAAGTGGTTAGAAATTTCCATTCAGAAATATTTCCAATGGAAACCAGATTTTCCCCCTTCATCCTCCACCCTGCCTCACCTCTCCCTTCCAAGTGAAAATTTATGTGTGTGGAGAACAAACGTAATTTTTCATTAAGGTCTTCTGAAGACTGTAACATTTCTCAGTTTCTCTGGATCAAATGCAATCCTTAAGATAGCATCCTACATCCCCTTACATCCTGGGGATTGCTTGTTTCAGCTCTTTCCAGTTCCATTACAAGGTAGCATTATGTGATTCATTGAGAAAGACAGAAAATAACACGGTACTTTCCGGTCATGGTCCACAAAGTCCACTCCCAGTTCTGGTTACATACAAGTTTCACCTGCCATGACGTACATCGGTTTTAAGCCTCTGACCCCATAGGAATTTGTCTTTATTAGTTATATGACTGTTAATTTGTTCTTAAATTTACTGAGATTTCACCCTCAACATCATTTCAGATTAAGATCTCCAAAACCACCCCTCTAGCTTAACACTCCTTCAAAATACTTGTTGCTAAACATATCAGCAGATTTCTATTTATGCACTCACATTCCTCTTTCTCAAACACATTTTTTGCCTAGCCTTTCCAACAAGCAAAAGGGCCAGACACTATGACATCTCTTTCTCTAAACACTCCAGTGATCCCTGTTGAAATGAATCTCCTTTTAGAGGTACAAACACACTCCTGTAACAGGACTTTTTTGGTACGTAAGAAGTCACACAATGGCAAATGCAGACCCAAGTCTATGCTCTTGTGGGGAGGGAAAGAGGGATTCACAGTTTTATACTTACTCAGAGGATGTGAGAGGTGCCAAAAGCAATATAATAGGAATACAACCTATTATACTACATATGGTCTCACTTATCTGTTATTTGTACAAGAATTCCACATCTTTCCCAAAGACCAAATAAGAGATGAGCATCTATGATACCTGAGGAGCACTAGAGTTCCCTCCATTTAAGCAAGCAAGGTTGAATATGAAAAGACCTGACACAACCTTCTAATGACAGTTAAAACTAAATTTACATTTGACATTTTACTAATACCCATCTCTTATTGCTTTTGCTTCTTTAAATCTCTTTGCGCAGAGAATATAATAGAGAATGACATCATCTCTGAAGAATTTATGACCAACATGGGTAATATCACTGAACAGAGCCCTTCTTAGAAACCAATCACATGATTTAAGTACCCTCTTCAAAGACTGTCAATCACCTTCCAGATTAGCAAACCCATTTTCAGTTCCACAGGATCAAAACCCTCTATTATGCATTGTATAAATTTGCCAAAATGACCTTTAAAGCAAAAACTGTCTCAACAAGAGACAAGAAAATCCTCATCCTGCTCCCCTGCTGTTCCTAGTCCTTCAGAGTCTGACCTGCAATCATTTCATCATGACTGTACACAGTACTTCCCACCAGCCAGCTCATGTAAACTGTCCATTTGCTAGCTTTGACCTGGAAGAAATAAAAAGCAACATGAGTAAAACCCTGGCAAGTTTGCACATTGAGCAACTCAAACCTCATCTCAGTTCCTTTTTCCTTTCCACAGGCTTGATTTTTAATGTCCTTTGGGGATGGTCTTGTCGAGAACCTTCTTCCACACCCTCATGATGTTCTGGACATGTAACTCCACTAATAGTTCCACCAAGCTCCAAGGCACTGATTTAAGTACGAGTCATGATTCAGGATGAACGAGGGTGGTGACTTTCAGCTCTGTATGATCATTCCTTTCTTTGAGCCATGGAAGTACACAGCATTACTTTTGTCCTGTTTGACTAACTTGTTTTCTCATTGCTCTTTAAACACAGGAGGCAGCTCGTTTAGTTTCTGCACTCACTTGGCACTATCACTTTGTCTAGCTATCTAAATACTTAAAGAACTTTACTTAAATTTAATGAAAATGTATGTGTCCATGTCTGTGATGTTCCCACATCTTTAAGCCTTCTTTTGCTTGCGCCTTATTTCTTTTAAGTAATACATGAGAAACTAAAAATCTCACTAATTTACAAAATGACTCGAAATAATGGGTGTTTGCAGCCTGCTACTGAAGAAATCTGTTTCTAAGTGTCCTGCTGTGACCCATTCCTTTTAATAGAAGAAGTTGCTTTTGGAGGGGTGCCTAATGCAAACATATTTCTCCACTGAATAAACAAATGACTAGATAGTTGTTTCCAGATCTTCACTTCTTTTGATACTTTATTTTAATCCTCAAGGAATAAAGGGAGTGGAACATGGTCCAAGAAACACAGGCTGCTCTGATCTTTAGAGCTCCTGTTAATAGAAGCTTATTTGCATCCCCAGCTATGGTCATGTATTTGTTTCCTTGGCATTCACATCTGCTGTAATAGCCCCTAATTGACCCAACATAGCAATGGATGCTTTCCTTAATTTCACTCCCATTTCTTTTTGCTCCATATTTGAAAAAGTAAAATTACAAGTGGACAAATCGAGCAGTTAGTGTATTTAAAAAGATACACACTTTTGTGAGTTTATTTAATATAGATGGTTTTGTGCTGTGTGGGTAATGGACTTGATCAGCTCCTCCCTAGACTGCAGAGCAAGAACAGCCTGCAGACCACAGCCCAGCTGGGGTGGAGGGCACCGCTCTGCCCAGCCAGGGCTTTCTTCTGAAGAAAGTGTGCCTCAGCACCAAGGAAGGACCAAAGACTCTGTGACATTTAAAGAGTACAGACAGACTGAATGTCTCAAGAAGTCTGGACAATTTGAATAAAGGCAGACAATCCCTCAATTGCATTTTGGTTTTACTAAAATCAATTGTCAGACTTTCACAGCTTCGGAGGAGCTGTAATTTCACCTCTGAATTGCTGTGGCCCAGGATACTGAGTAACAGCCAGTTCCTGCTTTGCAGGATCTGCTTCCAGATCTTCGCAGTGAGTAGTTTTGTTACCCTTGGCAAGTTTCTTAATTACAAATTTTTTCATTTGTAAATGGGATGGCAGCAATTAACTTTTATAAAATGTTTGTCATTTCCATGGATGGATAAGGCCCTGTACACCAAGATGCCGTAACTCGTTCTGAGCTTTGCAGCCCCTTGCTGTAAGTCTAACAACTAATGGAACTGGAAACATTTGAATCTTATGTGACATTTCATCTGCCAAAGCATTTGGCTGGTGATCTTCTGGACTTGGCAGAGGCTGAGAATGTCAGAGGTATGGAGTGGCTGCTTCTCACAAAAATCCTGCAAGACTTCTGATGCTAATCCTTGATCAAAAAGCTGCAGTTTCAAACACTGTAAGTGAAGTTTGTAGTTTCTTCAAGAACCTTTTAGCCCTTTGAAAAAAGCCATTCAGCAAAAATGCTGTTAAATCCTCTCCTCTCACCAACAGGATTGCCTATGGGAAATATAGTGGCCATAAAACATCACCTGCCAACTAAGGATTATTAGAAGGCAAAATCACTGCTGCAAAAGGGAAGGGAATTGATGTGGTCTTTACAAAGTAATGCGGAGAACAAAATAGGCCAGACATGTCTTAGACAGCCTGCCACTTGTGGAAGAGCATCATAGATGCCATTTCTCACTTAGGTCCATCTTCATCTTTCTATTTGCCACAGAAGATATTTCATATGGACCTGTGTTTGCTATGGAACTCTGTTTCTTGTGAGTAAATACTGTTAAAACACTTTTTAAAATATCTCGTCCCTGTTCAGTAACGGGACGTTGTACACAGCAGCAACACCATCTCTGCTAACACATAACTGACATCAGGTTGCTGGATGGCTCTGAATTAAAGAAACAATTACTCTCTCCCCATGTGTTGTTTAAGTTCATTTGTTTGGCCCATTTTTCCTTAGCCAGAACAGACATAATTAATAGTTCTGCTGGGCACTAGCTTGACAGAAAAGATCACAGCTTGAACTTGGCTGGGTTGTTTCTACACAGGTTGTTCTTTCATGATGAAAGATGTGCAAACAAGAAGAGCATTTCTAGTGCAATGTCCAGAAAACTGGTGGAGCTTCATAATACGGCATCTCAGAACATCCAGTCAATCTGTTGTCCTGTGTGCAAGTCAATTAAGATTAACAGATGCTAAAAAACGTCACTACGATATGCCAGATCCCATGGAGCCTTTGATTATGTTCCCAACACTGACCTTATTAATGCCAAGTATAAAGTTTAGGCCATTTCACTGTTGGAAACAAAAACCCTGACTGTCTTTGTTTTAATGCCTCACTATACTACAAGAAGAATATGATTCCAGTCGTGAATGACAAAAGGCAACCTCTTTGCTACAGTTGCTTATTACAAATAAAAGCTAAACCACCTGACTCAGTAAAACAGGCCTTCTATTAGAGTGCAAGTGTAGTGAGAGCAAGTGAAGCTATAAGCTCCTAGGAGCTGGTGGCAATTATGCTGTAGACACTGCTCTGTATGAACCTGCATCTGGAAGATTGGTGAGAATTGTCCTGAAAGCCAATCACACTCACTACATTCAATAGCTTCATATTGAACTTAACATATATGTGATAGTAGGTAACACTGCGTGTTAAGGTTTCTCTTCTCTGAACTCTGGAAGATAATTATTTTGTCTACAGCAACCTTCTCAATGCCTCCATTCCCCTGGCTTGGGTATGAAAGCAAAACACAGCCTTGATTATGCAGAGATCTTTGCGGTACCTGTCTTAAGTGACTGAGGATCTTTACTCTCTGCTATAACATTGGTCCAAATGTGCCTCTACATGCATATCATTCTGTTATTCTTCAGCTCTATTCTAATCTTGACTGAAAGACTCTAAGGCAGTTTCCCCAGTATCCAAGGCTTTCATTCTGAATGGAGTTCAAACAGGTCCAACCCAGAGGCTTCAAATAATTAATAAGGATTTCTTTACTTCTTAATTACATAGGAGCTGAAGTTCAAGCATCTACCCTTGTTGATGTTTTTTTCACAATGCTGGAGCAGGGTCAGTTCACATCAAGGGACAAGAATATATCCTATCATATTCAGGGAGGAATTCGTCTCATTAGGGCATCAGGTTTTACTCAGGCAGGCCAGCTTTCAGGTTCTTATTAAGTAAGTTCCTCTGCAAATTATTCTTGCCAAGCTGCTATGAAGTTTTGAAATCACTCCATGGACTCCTTCAGAGAATGGCCACAAGCATGGCAGAAGCTCAGCTCTCCAGAGAGGGGATCAAACTAGAGCCAGTTAGATTTCGGTCTAAACAGATCTAACAAGTCTAAACACAGTACAGTGGTATAATTCACTTGCACTGAGTTCACAAGGGGGCACAGCAAGCCTCCCAAAGAGAAGTCAGACCTTCTTCATATACCCCAGAAACTATTTGTGGTTTATATATGTGCTTCCTGATGAGCCTCCATACAAAGATAATGTGCTACAGGCACAGAAGGGCAGAGCTCTCACATACCAACATGATGCAGCTCCAGCTCCACAGGCCTGACTCATCTTCAACCTAGTTTCCTTGAGTGAAGCCCAGCAAGCCAGTCTCTGTGTTACGAGGACCATGACAGGTGGGGCTGCACTACAGCCATCTATAATAAGGATTTTAGTGGAAACCTTATATTTATTTCTAGTGATGGTCTTTGAGCCCCTGAATGAAGGCCATGATAATCTGGGGTTCACTGAAGGATGGGGGACCTCAGATCTAGGCTTCCTCCAATATTTGCAGCCAGGAGTGAAAAAGCACAGCAGGCATTAAAACAGGGCGCTATTGTTGCATAGGCCTTGTAATGCCAGGCCATGTCCTACCCTAAATAAAAACTATGATGGCAGTTGCTTAGCAAATGAGCAGTGGCAAGAATGAGCAATGGTTGGATAACTCTTTGAACTGAAACAGCTTCTTGCATTGAAGAAATTTCAGGAGTTTTGGAAATAACTACTCTTGTATGAACCTTGATCTCTCTCTGTATCGTGTTACTATCCTTCAAGATATTTTGATGCAAAAGAAGTACAGCAGGTCCTGCAGAATTGTGACTTGGAAATGAGCAGGGAATTACCACAATTTTACAGCAAATTTTAGATATTTCCAAAAGCAACCAGAACATCCAGAATAAAGAACAAGGCAAAACATGAGACCAAAGTAGTGATTCTTCTGTTCTGATATCCCTAATTCAGTGTATTCTTCACTGGCACATAATGATGCGTCTGCAGCCCAAGGGTTGTTCTTTAATTCCCAAGATTGCTGCCATTTTCCATTCTGCCAGCCAAATGAGCACTGTGTGAACTCTAATCTCAGCAAGTGAACTCAATAAGTTCTTTTATTCTTCTTAAACCTTGCTAAAATGGTTGTTAAAGCTACCCACCATTTGTTCCCTGTGAGTATTTCACAGGGCTCTGGTTTCTCGTGACTCCTGCAGCTTTCCCTTTTTCCTTCCCCATGAAGCCAAAGTGAGAGACTTCCCTTCTGCAACCCCACTATTTGTTTCCTGCTGAAGATCCTTCCCTTTTGATCATTTCTGTTATTCACATCCACAGAGCCTGCTCTAGAGCCAGAGATTTGGGGACAGTGTACTCCCTCCCCCTCCACTGCAGAGATCAGTGCCTGTCTAATTGAAGGGGATGATGTCACACTGGCTGCTCTTTTTAAGGCAAATAAAAATATATCCTTTCTCTTTGGATACTGCTTTTGAAGCCTGAAACTTATCTGGAATCAAGAAAAGGGTTAAAATCCAACAATGTGTTCATCCTGTACCCAAGCCTATTGATAAATCTTCTTTAAAACTACACAAGCCTACCCACCTGACCTATAAGCCACATTTGAGACCCCATGGAAATTAGCTCATTTGCTTGTCGAGCTATTATAAGTGAGACAAGGTGAGACAGAGTCCTGTGTTTGCTTAGCAGATTTGCCTCGGCTCACCCTCTGTATGACCTTCAGCTAGTCTGTACCTTGGCTTAATCATCAGTAAACTGAAAACAGTATGTACCTGCCTCACAAGGAGAGGTACATCTGTGAAACTCCAGCGAAACTGCAGTATTAGCAAATGCAAAGTAACTTACTAAGGCTGAAAAACACAAATAGATGTTCATTAGAAGCAGGAGCCAAATCCTCTGATTCATAACTCAGACACAGCTTCACAGCCAAGAGGTAATTTGATTCAACTGATTTAAATCTTATTTCTTGTTTAATTCACATGAATCTTTTAACTACAAGGCTTTAGATTTTTTAAACTCTCTCTCTTGTCATCTGTTCAGAGGAGTCAAAAGAAATTTATCTCAACTCAGAGTATTAAAGAATACACTGTTAAAAGACAAAAGACCAAAATGAAAATGTATTGTTTCATTTCAGAGAAAAAAACCCAAAGTACAAAGTCACTTGATCATTATATAAATCACAAACTTCAGATCACATTATTCATTCAGAGCAGCTGTCGCTGGTGTGCTTTTTCTCAGCTGCTCAGAAGTAAGGCTTTATTCGCAAACTTTGTCACCTTCATTCAATGGACTGCCTTGCTCTCCTTGCTCCAGTGGGACACATAAAAGCAAGGGCGCACCAACGCGCCATGCAGCAGTGCTCCCACGAGTGTGTGCTGCTGCTCACGCAAACATCCTTTCTTAACTCAAATACCATGTTACCCAGTGTGTCTACTCCACACTTTACCTTTAATACAATTTCAATCTTCAAACAAAGAGAGACATAAAATTCTTGCTGTGATATCCTCCGATACATTGCTCTGGTTTTCTTCCACTGACATTGATCATGCCTTAGAAGAGAGTCAAGCCTTCGGAGACCAAGACAGAAACATAGACTCTTACTTCAGCATGGCATGTTGGAGTGAGGGAGTTCACAGCTCCCTCCCTGTCGATTTACTTTTATAGAGATCAAGAAAAAGAGAGGCAGAGAGATGGAGAAATACAAAGAGCCAGAAGCTGTTCATATTAGCACAGGAATGGGATGCCAAGGGTGGTGGTTGAGTCACCATCCCCGGATGAGTCTAAAAACACTTAGATATGATATCGAGAGATATGATTTAGAGGTGAGCTTGTAGAGTAGGGTTGATGGTTGGACTCGATGATCCCAAGTGTATTTTCCAACCTGAATGATTCCATGATTATGTGAATCTGTTCAGTATTTACCATGGAACCAAGTTCAACACATTAACTGTGAAACTAGGCAGTGTCTGACATCTTCATCCATTTGTAAAACACAGAGTGACCAATAAATTAAATACAGTTGAAGACTGCTATGGGCTCCAGGTCATTTACAGGTAACTGAGCCCAGATGTAAGATCCCTGAGCGCATATCAGCAAAGCCACTTTTCTGAAGGTGGCTACAACAACATGGATGCTAAAAATACTCATGATTCCTTCTCTGCTTCAGGTTAGTTTTCCAGTGGTGTGGATTAAATAATGCAACTTCCACACACAAAGTAGTCCTTTCGTTCTGCAAGCTGTGTGATACCTGCTCTGTTTGTACAATGTGGGTGGTGCCAGTCTGCTAGTTCTCTAATATCATCCTTACAGAAGTTTCCTCATTATCCCTCTCTTACCTAACACGCTGTTGTTCAACTATCATCACTCCGGTACAAAGTAAAAACAGACATCAAGCTACTTTCCCCATGACCAGCACCAGAGACTTTGCCATTGTACTGCAGTCCTGCAGGAGCCTGGTAACTGGTGTGTTCATACTGTGGCATCTGTGGGAGAGACATGCAAGTCTATGACTAGGGGCTTGCCCATTTGAAATAATGTCCCAGTCGAGTTCTTTTCAGGTCGTCCCACTTCTCTTAACACCCAAAAGAGGAAGAAAGAGAAACAGCAGGGGACAAAGGCAAAACTTAAGTGGAAAATGTGTATCACCTTGCATTTAAAAATAAACAAAACCCAACAAATTTACACATGTCACTACCAAGAAGCGATACGTGACATTCAGTGTAACTTGCTAGCCAACAAAGAGGCAAAAAAGCTGTTGGAGCAATACAGGTTACAGAGCTGTTAACAAGCTGGTCACAGGCAAAGCCGACAGCTCTGTGCTCCACAAAGAGGTTCCTAAGGTTTCACCTCTGGAGGAGCAGGATCAGTCACATTTCCACATTAGGGAGCAATGTTCAGTACTGTAGCTTTGAAACCAGATGGCACCCAGATTTTGCCTGTAAAACACAGACAACCCAACCACTGTCTGTTTACAGCATTAGGCAGAAAAAAACAAGTATCTTCTCTAGACTCAGAGTTGTTCACATCAGAATCTAATGTGGACTGCCATGGCCACCATGCTTTTTAACTTATGTTTCCAGAGCTCCCCATACTGTTCACAGCTCTTTGCACTCACTATTGGGGAAATCAAATTCATTATGTTTTTTCTAATTTTACTGTTTTTCTTCAAATTTCCTGGAGTGATCAATACTACTTAGCTTGCTGCGGTGCAGCTTTCTTGTCACAAAATGGTACTGTGCAAGCACAGCAAAGCCTGGGTTTAGGCACAAAGCAACATAATTCTGAGTGAAAATCCAGATTTTAGGCGGATGCGTTAGCCCCAGAGATTCCTTTCTCTGTTATTTAATCATTATATTGCAGTAGCAGGCAAATTCCCCATGAAATAATCCCAGCTGTACTAGGCACTATAAACTACGTTAAACAAAGAACTTGTCTCCCTCGAGAGTTTACAATTTAATATAAAAAACAGGTGTGCCATACAAGCAGCAAGGAAGAAGAGGGTAATCGTGGCAGAGTTTCTAGATGGATGCAAACTGATTTTAAAACACAGGACATCAATCAATCAATCCATTTCAGTTCTCTTACCACATGCATTGCCCAATGGGGCACTAACTGTCTGCAATTGTGAGGTTGCTGCTTACATGGGCTCTGCCATTGCAGAGCAGTCTGGCCCACACTGCAGCTCAGGGCTGATCCACAAAGCTGTTGGGAGGAAGGGAGGGAGACAGGAACACATATGCAGAGAGCTCTGCAAGATTAACTGCAAGTTGGCATGGAAGCACCTGTGAGCATGTCACAGAAAACAGACAAAAATGTGGGATGAGGTGAAAGGAGAGATACTCCAGAGGAAAAGATCTGCTGGTCACCCATGAAGAAGGTACAAGAAGCCCTGGAAGGCTGAGGATGATCCAGAGTTGGAGAAAATACAAGGAAACTTCAGACAGTTCTGGCTTCATAGAGAAATTAGGCATGATAAGCATGGAGATTGCTTATTAAGTCTATCTCTACTAAAGTCCACACAATAACATCAATATGTAGAAATTCTTATACAAGTTAAAAAAAAAAAACCAACAAAAAATCCTATGATTTCTTATTTCTGTCTTTCACCATTACAGGCCTCAGTCAGACCTCTGCTCCATCTCTTGCAACACAAATATGAGATTTGCCTGGAAGCTGCTATGAACAACTCTCGATACAGTGGTTATGTAAACCAACGTGTGTCTCAAGCTGAAACTAAAAGTCATGCAGAGCAGTATGAAAAGCATCACAAGCAAATATGTATTCTTGACTAACTCCGTTAAGACTAACTCCATAAAGGCAATAAACTATCCAGGAATAACCTGAACTGTTCACATTGACGAGATAACTTGGTTCAGGACTGCTCTGAAAAGCAGGACCATGTCTTGCCCTTGTGTCCACAGACTGTGTCCTGTGACACGTATTACTATCCAGAGGAGGTGAACACCTCTTATTTCTGCTTATTTGTTTTTGTCTCACTTTAAAACTTTGAAACTTCAGGATTGTATTAAACTCAAATATCAACAATAGGAAATACAGAAAATAAAATGAGGAAATGGAAACGTGCACAAATGCAGCATGGTGAACAAGGATTTCTACAGTTTCTGATCCAAACTAAACATTTAAACATTCCTAATAGTTTAAGTTTCCCATTAACTGTAACTGAGTCATTTCAGAGCCTCCTGTGAGAGGGACTCGGGAGTTCTAGATGCCCCAAGAGCATCACCATCATATGAAGTACAAAAACAGCTAAGGCAAGCACAGACAAATGGCAGCCAGACTCAAATCAAAATTTCATTTCACAGCCTTCTGGTGGAGAATCAAAACATCTGCTTCTCCTCACTTTGCTGGGATTTTGTAGAAGCTAACACTCCCACAAGAGCCTACCGAGAATTTTCACTGTTTTTCATTGTAGTGTTTATTGCTCATATAAACTTTCTACGTGAGTGTACAGACCAGCTTTGATGACAATGGCCTCTGGTCCAAACTGGAATTTTCTTCAGACTCACTAGAGCAACAACTAGCTCAAAATCTAAAAATGTCACTTGAACTGTAGAAATATTGTATTCGAGTACAGTTCTCCCTAACCATTCAGTGATTCCAAAGTGTGTCTTCAGTCCAACAACCTGTAACATCCTTCAATCAACATTCTCACAGATAATCCAAAGCTGTCCACTGCAGGACCCCCCAATGAAGATCTGCTCCTGTCCATGGAGGGGAGAGACTTGAGCCACAGTTAGTTTGTGAGCCCAGCTCAGCTGTCGTGTGATAAAAAGTCTCTCTCCCTTCCCCTGTGCCGTCTGCCTGGCACGCATCTTCACAGGGACTCCAAATGCATGTTTGCCTGACTGAAAGCAGATGAGAGAAGAATGGAGAGAAAACTCAGGAAATTACCCCCCTTCAGATAGGATATTTCCTCATATCATCTTTGTTTCTTTCTTTTAGGTAAATCTGCAGCTTAGGCGAGCTATGCTGTTTGTTGACAGGGAAATCATGTTCAGGAGAGTACCTGTGCCTTGCTCATTTGCATGCTGAGCATAAATACCTTACCTGGCAAACACAATAACTTATTTAATATGAAACAATATAGCTGATAAAGAGCATCCAAGGGAGATGCTGAAAAAAGAATAGGGAAATTGCCCAGCTATTGTAGTAGGAATAATGTTCAAGATTTAGATTAAAGTGTAATTTATTGTCTGAGTCATACAAGGAAGGGGATGCTAAATTGGTTCCCTGGATGAGAAAGCAGCTGCCACCAGCATTGTGTTCCCTATGTGCAAACACATCAGCCCATGCTGTAATGCCTCTTTCTGCTCAGACAGCATTTGGTGATTAGGTTTTGGGGGGATGGGGTTTGTCATCCAGTTAGAAATGCTTTCATAAACTGTATTCTCAGTCAGAGGCCACCTTGGATAGAGGATTTCATCCTTTCCTTGTGAGAGAGAAAATGGGGGCCAATGTCTAAAGGCCTGGTGAGAGCCAACTTACTCTCTTTGTTAGCAGCCTCCTTCATTAAAGCAGCTCCATTAAAGCCTTCACCTTCCTGGGGTGTTACCCCTCTGTGCAGCAAGAAGGAGGGCAGGATCAATCAGACAGTGTTTTACACTCACTTTGCATTGGTGAAAATCAATACACAGCACTGAAGGAGCCTGCTTTGCCAGCACCCTGCTTCTTCCAGAACCAGAGAAGTGTTTGTAACATCCTACAGCTGCTTGTGCTCAACTGCAGCAGCTCTGTGCTGCCAAAACAGCAAAAAGCAGCCAGAAGATATTCAAGAATGAGGCTGTAGTGATCTGAGCCATAATGACTTTACACTTCTTTTTTAGCTCAGTTCTTATTTAGGTAAAACTTTTGCTGGTGTCATATTTAAGTCTGGCCTGCTGGCTGCCCTGTGCCAGGTTTCCACAGGCCACCGTAATCAGTAGAGGAGGCTTTGTGCTTCCCCACTGCATTGATCATCGCACTACACTCACCACTGCTGCATCTGACCACCTTCCACCATGTGTAAAGCATGGCCTCATTCTTCTTCACGGTGAGAGTGACGGAGCACTGGAACAGGCTGCCCAGGGGGGTTGTGGAGTCTCCTTCTCTGGAGATGTTCAAGACCCGACTGGACAGGTTCCTGTGTGACTTGGTTTAGGTGATCCTGCTGTTGCAGGCGGATTGGACTAGATGATCTTTCGAGGTCCCTTCCGATCTGTAATGATTCTATGATTCTATGATTCTATGATTCTATGTGTGCCCATGGGACAAGTGGATGTAGCTGAGGGCTCTTTTCTTTTGCCTCAGTGCAGGTGCACTAGGGTGTCACAGGGCATCTGAGATGCCTGTGCAGATCTAGCTTATACTGCACAGGATGCATGACAGGTCTTCACCCCTCTGGAGAGACAGCTAGAGACCAGGTGGTACCCTACAGCTTCTCAAATGACACTAAACACATAGCACCACACAACCTGGACAAATGCTCTTCTTGCAAATCTTTAAGGATTTGTCATAAAAGTATACATTACTCTGGGGTTTTGTTATAGAAGCAAAGTTCAAACGAATTCATAAGATGTGTAACAGTTCATGGGAATTTTCCACAGCCCACCTCCCGAAAAAAAATTTAGAAGAAAACATTCCCAGTTGAGAACACATCTGAATCATGACACCAGGGGAACAGCTCTGAGAACCACCCTCTTCCCAGACATCTGGTACTTAGCTTAGGTCCAAAGCAGCGAGGGGGATACAACACAATCTTGTTTAATAGCTGATGGAAAGCCAGGTCAGCAAGTGACCTGCAATGGCAGGACCTGCTGCTTCTGACAAGGTGGTCTGCAGCATTTTCCACCAGACGGCAACTTCTTGGTCTTGCTGATACTATTCTTACTATGCCATGATATCCAGTACAGCCACAATGTGATGAGGTCATGACATGAAATCAGGTCATCCTTTGTCAACATTAGGGAAATTCCTTTCTATTTTGTGGATGGTAAAATGTCTTATCACAAAAGCTGCTACTGAGCATCCGAAAGGAATCAGCAAACTGGGGGTCTTCACAAAGGAGGTCAAGAGCTGCATGTTTTCCCTGCCCATCAAAGTCCCCCACACACCATGAACAAAGCTACAAATCAGGGAAAATATTTTGGTAAGTCAAATCCTGAGAGTCTCACAGAGTAATTTTTCCTTTGATATTTTAGTATTAAACTACAAATACACTCCTGTATTTTTCCTGTCTTAGCAGCAGAAAATACAACACAGAATGTAAGCAATGTCTTTTCTCTAAAAACACAGAAGAGCTCATTCTAGAAGATGCTGTTATCTATTTAAGTTTGCATTTCTTTATTCTGTCTGTGATGCTTTATTACCACCTTCTATCAGCCAACTCCAATGGCTTCTTAAATTCTGCCTCCAGCCACAAGGAATGTAAGCAAGTATAGCTGATGTAAAATGACATCCATGCCTTCATTCACTGAGCAGTGATTGTCTGTTGAGTACTTGCAGGAAAATTCTTTCTTTTTTTTTCCCCCAACACAAATCCCAAGGCAGCTGAGGTTACACAACCAGCTTCATACTTAGTTTAAAATATATCTCAATTTATAAGCCATCTGCAGCACTCATCATTAAATGAGAAGGCCACAAACAGGAAAACTCACAACAACGATAAATAATCAGAACTCAAATGAGCACTCTAGTTTGAGGCAAGAATCTGAATTGATCAAAGTGCTTTCTAAATGGTGCCAGCTCAAAGAATGGGGCAATCACATCACAAACAACTTGGCTGGGGCAAATGGCCCAATTTGCAAAGTCAATGATGCATTCTCTGACTCAGGAAATCCCCAGCCTGCAAATCATTAGAGAATACAAGAAGTATTATTACATGCTTGCTCTTTTCTTTACTCTTCCTTAGGTCTCTACTTCCGCACCATTACCAAAGAAGAGACTCAGAGTAGGCTTCTGGCCTGATCAAATTACAACCCTTACTGTGGTGATCTCAGGTACCTAGTAAAGCGTCAGAGAACAGGGTATGGTGTGTGCTACAACCAGTAAGAGGCAGGGGGAAGTTCAATAGATTGTCTCACCAGTTTTTCACAGAACTCTTTCTATCAAAATTACTGAGTTACTTCATTTTCCAAGTCACAGGGATCAAGAGAGATGCCTGGGGACTGCAGGATAGCAAATGTCACTCCAGTCTTCAAAAAGGGTAAGAAGGAGGACCCAAGTAACTATAGTCCAGTTAGACTCACCTCCATCCCAGGAAAGTTGATGGAACAATTTATCCTTGATGCTGTCTCCAGGCACATCAAGGACAGGAGGGTCATTAGAGACAGCATGGCATCACCAAGGAGAAGTCATGCTTGACCAAACTGATAGCCTTTTATGAGGGCATAACCAGGTGGATAGATGATGGCAAAGCAGTGCATGTGGTCTGTCTTGACTTGAGTAAGGCATTTGACACAGTCTCGCACAGCATCCTTGCAGCTAAATCAAGGCAGTGTGGACTGGATGATCGGGTAGCAAGGTGGATCATGAACTGGCTGCAGGAGAGAAGCCAGAGAGTCCCAGTCAATGGGACAGAGTCTAGTTGGAGGCCTATATCTAGTGCAGTCCCCAAGGGTCGGTACGGGGACCAGTCCTATTCAATTGATTCATTAACGACTTGGGTGAGGGATTAGAGTGCAGTCAGCAAGTCTGCTGATGACTCAAACCTGGGAAGAGTAGCTGACACTCCAGCAGGCTGTGCTGTCATTCAGCAGAACCTGGACAAGCTGGAGAGCTGGGCAGAGAGAAATTTAATGAACAAGGGCAAGTGTATAGTCTGGTATCATGAGCCAGTAATGTGCATTTGTGGTCAAGAGAGCCAAAGGCATCCTGGGGTGGATCAGAAGGAGTTAGCAGATTGAGAGAGGTTCTTCTCCCCCTTTACCTTACCCTGGTGAGACCACATCTGGAATGTGTTGTCCAGTTCTGGGTCCCTCAACTCAAGAAGGACGCGGAATTGCTAGAGACAGTCCAGCGCAGGGCAACAAAGATGATAAAGGAAGTAGAACACCTCCCTTATGAGGAAAGGCTGAGGGAGCTGGGTCTCTCTAGCTTGGAGAAAAGCAGACTGAGGGTTGACCTCATTAATATTTATAAATATGAAAAGGGCAGGTGTCAGGAGGATGGAGCCAGGCTCTTCCCAGTGTCATCTGGTGATAGGACAAGGGCCAGCAAGTGTAAGTTGCAACACACATGGTTCCACATAAATACGAGAAGGAACTGCTCCACAGTGAGGGTGACAGAGCACTGGAACAGGCTGCCCAGGGAGGTTGTGGAGTCTCCCTCTCTGGAGACATTTCAAATCTGCCTGGTTATGTTCCTGTGCAACTTGGTCTAGGTGATCCTGCTGTGGCAGGGGGATTGAACTAGATGATCTTTCGAGGTCTCTTCCAATCTCTAATGTTCTGTGATGCTGTGATTTACTTATATCGCTATTCTTGGGAGAAAAAACATGTTGATGAGGACTTGGTACTGAGAAAGTGTAAATCACATATATTAGACTCTGCATTTAGATCTGAACATGACCAAGTCAGACACTTCTCTGGTATCATTCACTGAATAAAGCACTCCCCATACCGTCTAAATGCATCACAGGATGTGGCCACAAGCTGTACCACCAATAATAAATGCTGGATTCATAGAAATTGGAGCACTCATCTTTGACAACATATAAAACCAAACACATTTATACCTCAGGATGAAAATTACAGGACAGGTGGCATTTATTTGCTTGTATAGTGAAGACTAAGCAACTTAAGTCTCTCAAAATTTCCACCAACACATTGATTGCTTTTGGATTTAGATTTGCCGAGGTTTTATGATTGCATTTCAAGGCACATTATGTACTCTGGAGAGGCACTATAATTTCTTTTATTGAGGCCTCAGAAGGATTCTTAGATTTTTTAAATTAGTGATGGAAAGATTTGTTTTTTACTATGATGAATCCCCCACCAAGACAGGACTGCCTTCTAAAGCATACTGCCAAGGACTAATGTTATCTAGCTTGGAGTGATAAAGCCTGTATCTGGACACCACTCTAAAATTTTAAAGGTATCCCTTTATAGACCAATCCTGAACATGACTGGTCCTATCATCCACTTTTGGTTATTAATTCCATCTTCTTTAAAATTCCCATCCCTTCTCATTATTCTAGAAAAATTGCAGAATTTCAGAATTATTTAGAAAGAACACACTGTGATAAAGCCAGACAGGCTGATGCTCAGTGAAACCTTACTTTATTACTTCCTACTGAGGTCATTAGGGTTCTCTGTACAGTAAAATCAGCAGGATTTGGCCCTCAGAGCTTTCACGAAAGAAGAATAAATCAGAAAGCACCGGAGCAGAAGATAGTCTCATACTTTTGTCTAGCACTTTTGTCATTGTTATTATTTTCTTTCAAATCTCTCATGGTTGATTAAAGAAATTTCTTCTTGGTTTTCTGTTCCGTTTTTATTATGCTTGTAGATAAAAAGCCTTTGCACGGCAGGAAGAAGAGCAACAATTTGCCAACTCAAGCTGCATTTGCCATCTGGTATCCAAGAACTTAGCAGACTGCTTGTTACATCAGTGCAATAATATTGTGTTGCTTTAATGACCCCATGCTCCAGTTTGAAGATAAGCAAGTTGGACTCAGATGACAGATAGGGACATTCATCTCTTGTAATAACCAGCATTTCCTTGGCTGTTGACACCAATTATCACAGTGTTGATCACAGACTGATAACAAAAGGTAGTACAATTTCAGAAAATCAGCTTTCTCTGCTTTTTCTTTTTTATATCCTCCTTAATTGGGTTTAAATGGCTGCAGTGCCAGATGAATACAAGCTGCACCAAGTAACATGACTGTGTCCCATTTCCTCAAAGAAGGGAGAGGGTGGCAGTGCCCTAATCACTTTCACTAAACCAAAAAGTTTCCAGAGGAACTGCCAATTCTGAAGGCTGAGTGTTAGACACCTTAAATGAGATGTATTTTCCAAGGGACACATTACTAAATGTATCTGGAATTCCTTGTTATCCACGTACCCACCTCTGCTCGTGTCTTCAGTAACCCCGCAGTTACTCATCAGCTTCTGCTGCAGTGAACAGGCAGTATATTGCACACTGCAGTCTATTCAAAAATCAGCTTCTATCTTCAAGGTCAAGGATGACAACCTGAATATGAAACAATTGCGAGTTTTACGGATAAACTATGTCTCCAGAGTAGAGGGACAGCAAACACAGTGCTGGCTGTCACCTGCAACAAAGTGATAAGGGACCTGGGGGTCTTGGTGGACAGCAGGATCACCATGAGCCAGCAATGTGCCCTTGTGGCCAAGAAGGTCAACGGCATACTGGGGTGGTTCAGAACAGGAGTGGTTAGCAGATCAAGAGAGGTTCTCCTCCTGCTCTGCTCTGCCCTGGTGAGACCACATCTGGAATATTGTGTCCAGTTCTGGGCCCCTCAGCTCAAGAAGGGCACAGAGCTGCTGGAGAGAGTCCATTGCAGAGGGACAAAGATGATGAAGAAAGTGGAACATCTCCCTGATGAAGAAAGACTGAGGGAGCTGGATCTCTTTAGGTTGGAAAAAAGGAGACTGAGGGTTGACCTTATTAATGTTTCTAAATATGTGAAGGGTGGGTGTCAGGAGGATGGAGCCAGGCTCTTCTCAATGTCATCTGGAGATAGGACAAGGGGCAATGGGTGCAAGCTGGAACATAGGAGGTTCCACATCACTGTGAGAAGGAACTTCTTCACAGTGATGGTGAGGGAGCACTGGAACAGGATGCCCAGGGACGTTGCAGAGTCTCCTTTTCTGGAGACGTTTAAAACTCACCTGGATATGTTCCTGTGCAACTTGGTCTAGGCGACCCTGTTGTGGTAGGGAGATTGGGTGGGATGATCTTTCAAGGACATTTCCAATCCCTACTGTTCTGTGATTCCATGATAATGATAGACACCAGAAACCAGCCATTGATTTTCCCCATAGTCAGTAGAAACTAAGTAATAAAAATAATTTGGGGATCATGAAGAGACATGAACAGTGTCCCCTACAAAGCAAGACTTGGATTTTCTGCAATTGTACACAGAAGTGTAATCCTTTAATAGACACATACAGAAATAACCAGAGCATCAAAATTTTTGGAGACTAAAATAAGTCTGTTAAGCCTTACCTGTGCCAGGACACATTACAAGCAAAACTCCCTACTCTAGTCTCTGTATTTACCAAATGAGAGGACAGGTGAGAAAAGTGAGCTGTTTTCGAGGCTTGTTTCATATTTTCCATCATATGACTGTGAATGAAGACATACAGTATGGGAATCGGAGGGAATGCACCTAGCTGTTTGTAGTCAGGATATCATAGAATCATAGAATCATTAGGGATTGGAAGGGACCTTGAAATGTCCAATCCCCCTGACACAGCAGGATCACCTAGACTAAGTCACACAGGAACACATCCACGCGGGTTTTAAACATCTCTGGTGAAGGAAGCTCCACAATGTCCCTGGGCAGCCTGTTCCCTCTGTCACCCTCACTATGAAAAAGTTCCTTCTCATATTTATGTGGAACCTCCTGTGTTCCAGCTTACACTAATTGCCCCACGTCCTATCACTAGATGACACTGAGAAGAGCCTGGGTCCATCCTCCTGACACCCATCCTTTCCATATTTATAAACATTAATGAGATCACCCCTCAGTCTCCTTTTATCCAAGCTAAAGAGACCCAGCTCCCTCAGTCTCTCCTCATCAGGGAAATGATCCACTTCCTTCATCATCCTCGTTGCCTTATGCTGGACTCCCTCCAGCAGCTCCACATCCCTCTTGAACTGAGGGGCCCAAAACTGGATGCAATATTCCAGATGTGTTTTCACCAGGGCAGAGCAGAGGAGAAGAACCTCTCTTGGTCTGCTAACCAACCCACTTCTGATTCACCCCAGGATGCTGTTGGCCCTCTTGGCCACAAGAGCACACTGCTGGCTCATAGTCATCCTGCTATCCACCAGGACCCCCAGGTCCCTTTCTACCACCCTGCTCTCCAACAGGTCAGTCCCCAGCCTATATTGGTACCTGGGGTTCTTGCCCACATGCAAGACTCTACACTCACCCTTGTTATACTTCATTACCTTTCTCTCTGCCCAGCTCTCCAGCCTGTCCAGGTCTCACTGAATGGCAGCACAGCCTGCTGGGTTGTCAGCAACACCACCCAGCTTTGTGTCACCGGCAAAGTTGCTGACAGTGCACCCTCATCCCAGTCAACAATGAATAGATTGAATGGGACTGGTCCCAGCACTGACCCCTGGGGCACTCCACTAGATACAGGCCTCCAATTAGACTCTGTCCCATTGACCACCACTCTCTGGCTTCCATCCTGCAGCCAGTTCATGATCCACCTCACTACCCAATCATCTAGACTACACTGGCTCAGTTTGGCTGCAAGGATGCTCTGTGAGACTGTCAAATCCTCCACCTTTCTGCCACCATCTATCCACCTGGTTATGCCCTCATAAAAGGCTATCAGGTTGGTTAAGCACGACTATCCCTGTGGTGAAGCCACGCTGACTGTCCCTAATGACCCTCCTGTCCTTGATGAGCCTGGAGACAGCATCTAGAACAAATTATCCCCTTGGAGACCACTGTTGGTGTGTACACTGGCCAACCCACAGATGTCTTCTAAAGCCAGGAGAAAAATCACAATCATTTCTATAGAATATGGGCAAGTTATTCATACAGAATCAGTCATAAATCAACCAGTTACATTTTGCCACATGATAAGGAGAAGAAATGATAATGGTTATATGTCAAGGCCACTTTTATCCAGAGCTGTCACGATAAATTCCTCCCACTGTAATACATTTACTAAAAGAGTAATAAATAAAAGCTAAAGGGAAGGATACTGTCTGTAAGCAGGAGTGATGAATTTCAAGCCAGAACTTAAATCTTGGTTCCCATCCACAGGATAATCTACTTTACAAGCGTGAAGTTAACAAGGATACTCAAGAAGTAAGGAAACCCACAATACAAGCAAGGTGCTCACGATAAACCTATTGATGGCAACAAACATAACCTCTTTGGTGAGATATCTGCATAGCTTTGCTAAGAAAATAGCCACAAGAAGTAGAGTGTGGTCCAGGGAAGGGGTCTACAAAAGGGACTTTGCAGCAAAAAAAGCAGCAAACTGCAAAAAATGTCACAGCTTTTAAAGACTGCATAACAAATTCTTATGCAACTCAGACTAGAGATTCCTAAATTTTATTTGTTACTGTGCTATGTGTATTTTATAGTGTTTTAATTACAATGTGATTGCATTTATGATTTGGTGGAGCCTGCAGCTTTACAGGGATCCTTCAGGATTCAGATACTGCAATACTGGTCAGAAGAGATGTGGCAGAACCATGGAAGGAGCTATATTCCCAGAGCAACAACTCATCTAACTGACCACCACCAAATGGGGCTGCAACTCCTTTGGTCCTCCCATCCAGAAAGACAATGGAATGTCCTCCTTATTAATCCACCTCACTAAAGAACAGATTAAGGGAATAATGCCAATAGTGACCTTGATTTGAAGGACTAGAGGGAGGCTCTTTAGAGTTAATTGAAAAAAGGGCACAGACTTCAAGCTGCTTTGTACCAGTTCCCAACAACCAAATTGATCATACCACAGTGAAATGCAAAGCGCAAACATATTCAAATATGTCATTTAACTATTGTCACTCCTGCTAAAAACGCCGACTGCAGCTGGGATCCTTATCATTTAAATCCTTCCACCCTGAACAGTGACTGAACAGCACAACACTCTGAAACTATTAAGATTTTTTTGTTCATAGCCTTTTCACTATAAAATAGTTATTAGAGAAATGTCATTGGGGAGAAAGAGATGTTGCTTACTTTTCTGGAATAGGAATTTCTTCAGAAGACAATTTGTATTATTATCTCTTCCATTTTTCTCTAGTGTGTTTACTGATGTTCTGCCCACAGGAGAAGCTGATCTGTCTTGATGAAAGAGTAAGCTGTTTGAAAACAAAAAAAGCAGATCAAAGAGGACAGCAGCACAGTGATGGAAGACGTCAGCTAGAGGAGGGGAATATAAATAACATGCTACTGATTGAGGAGGCCATTTTTGTTCAACTCCATGTGCACAAGATAAAAGCAGGGCTCACTTCCTGCATATCTGTTCATTTCATAGGTTCTCCAAGGTAGTATTTTTCAGCCCATTATCAAAGCAGTATCTTCATCTATAACAGACAAAGTAGCCTGTGCAACAGAAAAGGCATCTCACAAGTAAAAAGGAATGGCTTTGCCTAGCAAGAAAGGTGGTTAGAATATCTCAGCATCAAAGGCAGTGATTTGAGGCTACAAATCTTTGTAAATCTTTTCTCTCACAACACAGAATTTCTCACGTCTGTATTTACTAGCTTTTCACCAAGAGACTACATATATAGTGTCATGTGGCCACGTCTTGTTTCTCATCTCTGAGTTCAGCCCACAGCACAGGGACTCTTATTTTCAAACCTATCTGGAAACATCATTTTGCCAGAGTTCCACAGGAAACCAAATTGATTTCCATGTAAAAATACTTAGATGTTTCTTCCTACCCTTTCCTGGGTGTTCTTAAAGCTCCTAAGAACAGACATTTTGTTTATACTACACAAGATATTCAGCAAGATATTATCACCATGTTCTTCTCCCCCTCTACTCTGCCCTGGTGAGACTACATCTGGAATATTGTGTCCAGTTCTGGGCCCCTCAGCTCAAGAAGGACACGAAGCTGCTGGAGAGAGTCCAGTGCAGAGCAACAAAGACAATGAAGGGAGTGGAACTTCTCCCTGATGAGGAGAGGCTGAGGGAGGTGGGTCTCTTTAGGTTGGAGAAAAGGGGACTGAGGGTTGACTTCATTAATGCTTATAAATATGGAAAGGGTGGGTGTCAGGAGGATGGAGCCAGGTTCTGCTCAGTGTATGGGTGTAAGCTGGAACACAGGATAATAGGTTCCACATAAATATGAGAAGGAACTTCTTCTCAGTGAGGATGACAGAGCACTGGAAGGGACTGCCATGGGGGGTCGTGGAGTCTCCCTCTCTGAAGACATTTATAACCCAACTGGATATGTTCCTGTGCGATTTGGTATAGGTGATCCTGCTGTGGCAGGGGGATTGGACGGGATGACATTTCAAGGTCCCTTCCAATCCCTACTGTTCTGTGATTTTCTCTTGAACTCCTCAGCCACTACAAACCTTCTTATTGTAAGTGTTTGGATTGACCTCCTGTCACAAAAGTTAGCAAAGATAGCAATTTCTAAATTAAATGCAGGATAAGGTGCTGCATGAAAATTAATGAATTATCTGGGTTCACTTAATAAGTCCTTGTCAGAGTCCAGCTAAATCATTGTATATTCACTTGAAGTAAGCTGTTCTAGTCATTGACTTGTAATTACAAGCAACGTAATTACTGGTGTACAGGTGTATCTGCAGTCATGTATAATAAATTGTCATAGCATAATTAAATGGCTGAGTGAGTAATCAATGCAAAGTCCACACTACCTATGTTAGCAGGGAGTAAAAATGCCCTGTCTTCTTAGTATCATCCACTGAGATCTGACGTAGGACTGTGCCTGGTTATGCAACCCTTCTACTCAGGGCTGCTAGTGAAATATTATTTCACATCATTCACTCCTGCTATGTGGCCTGGAAATAATCATCTGGAAGAGGCTGGGTTAATTTTGATTTTCCTAGGGGGGGGGAGAGAGAGAGAGAGAGAGAGAGAGAGAGAGAGCAGGAACTTCTTTACAGAGAGGTAGCCCTGCCTTTAGTCTGTGTTCAAAAGAGGGTTATATAAAACTCAGTATCAGTACATATGTTTTCAAGGGACAGATTTCAGACTTCTTTGGGATTCAAGTGGTTGCCCTTGGACCTGCTGTGAATCTAAACAGTGTTGCACTATTCCAATGCAGGATGTAGAACACATAGCAGTACTGAAACAACTTCTGCAACAGACCAAGCAAGACAGGTGATGGCAAAGGAGAGGGACCTAATACCTGCTCAGGCTTCTAAAAAAGTGGTATCCTCCTCAGGGGTGTTCTCAGCTATGCCAGCAATTAAAGGAGAATACAGCAGATTCCAGCCAGCCCACACTGGGATTTGTGGGAGGTTGTTAGATGAAGCAGACTAAACTTTAATCTTTGGCTCATGCAAATATAAATTAATATGTCAATTAGTAGTAAAAGAACAAATATTCCAGGAAAATTTTAATAGTCAAATAATGTCCAGCTCTTGACTGTCTACCTTTCATATTGCAAAAGCAATTAGCCTCATACTTACCTCTGTTTCATACTCATGGTCATCTGAGACAGTGGGGTTTGGACAACAGACACAAATAGGAAAAATCCTAACCCAAAGCCTGTTTACACCAGAATACTTACAACAAATATTTTGGTAGTGAACTAGGAACTTTATTGTAGTGTGTATGACTGACAAAGTACTTTACAGTTTGTCAGCCAGTACCTGCTAAGATTATCCTCTGTCCCAAGGTACACAGTAAAATGAAGCCTGGATGGGGCCACCTTTTAATTCCATACACCCACTGGAGACAGCAAAATAAGGTCACAAGAACCTGAGGTCCAGACAGACTTGTAAGATCAGGCAAAAGGACTCTCCACGAAGCTCAGGAAGATATGCCCCCACTGCAGTGTTCAGAGAAGATGTACCCATTCCTAGTTCTTCAAGCACAAGCTACTGCTTCTGCTCACCAAAAATACATTAATTTCCTACCACAATATGTTGATTAGTGGGGAGTGGAGGAGACAACTACAGTACATTCTGCAGAGCCCGTCGCAGAGGGAAGTGGAAGCCCCATGGATGATAAATCAGCTGGCAGCCATCCTTCCAAACTCAAAGGCACACAGAAAAATTATCCCTAACACAGCGGTACTTTCTATGCTGTAAATTCTCTGATGGGACACTGCAAAGATGACATGCAATGTTCCCCTCTTCTCCTATTCTATTTCACTGCACATACTCTCTATACTTTCAACAGGCACCTTGAAGTCTGATGGAAAGGCCAAGCCAGAGAAGACAGAGAAGACAAATCCTGCAGTTTTACATTTTATTCCCAGCCAGACAAGAAGGAATAGCCACATCTGCAGTCCCAGATGTGCAGTCCTGCCTTGTCCCAACCAGGACACACACCCAGACAAGCGGTGAAATGAGGGGGTGACTCCCTGCTGCGACCTGAGGCTGCTTTCCTTTCCAGACCAGCGCATGGCATCACCCCTTTAGAATTTACATTGCTGTTATCCATCCCATTAAACAACATTTAATCAGATTAACACACAGTGGCCCTGTTTTCCAATGAATGGCAGCATTAACTGGAACACAATAGGAGCACAGGCCTAAGCCCATTTTTTTGCAGATAGCAAACCTGTCAGCGGCGCGGGAGTGTTGATGTCATCTTCTGACTCAGTGGCAGTGCCTGTTACTGGGGTCACCCTGCATTCCAACATGATCAGCATCCTTTTTCCAAATCTCACCTATTATTTGCTCATTGTGGCTAGATTTTGCCTGGAGGAAGAAAGGAGCAGCACGCTGACATCACCTGCTTATTAATAGATTTGTAGAGAAGAATGATCTCCAATAAAGGCTTGGGCGAGGATGTTCTCTCAGGGTGCACTCCGGAGGACAGGACAGTGTGTTAATGAGCAATACATGCTGGTAATCTTGTAAAGGAAATAGCTGTCTGCACAGTACATGATTCAAGCTACTTAACTGCAATTTACTGGTCTTTTAAGGAGCTTACTGGAAAAACACCAGTGCTGGGGACAACCATGGGGAAAGGGGTTCCTGTGCAAAGCAATTTCTCTTTGTAAAGGAAAATAACAAGGTTCTTCAGGAACAAAATGCAGCTCTATGGCCCTGAAGAGCTCCCCATCCAGCTTTCACTACCAGCTCATGTCAGCCTGAGGCCTGAAGCTGGATGCAAGTTGCAGTGGGTAAAAACTGTGACACATCTCAATCTTCTATCCATTTGCATGCTGTCTGATAACAAATGTTGAAAATGGCATCACAAGTGTTTGTTACTGAAAACTGTTTGTGTTAAAAAACCAAACTTTGGTAAAGAATTATTTACTGGAGCTCAGTGTTAGGAATGACAACTACAAGTCATACAGGGTAAGGGTGTTTAAGTGTTTAAACACTTGCATATGACTCTTGGTGTTAAGCTTCCACTGTAAGACCACACAGTTGCAACTTTAACACTCATCACTTGTGGATCAACTGCTACTTTAAGTTCACATGCATCTTTCCAGTAGATCTTCCTACCAGGAAACTACTGATGAGAAATAAACTCAGATCAGGAATAAAAGGAGTCTCAGCAAGTTCATTACAAAACGTAAATACACAACACTACTTTTCCTTTCTTTCTCCCAGCTGATGGGAGGAGCTGTTGAACACATTTTAGT
Organism: Rhinopomastus cyanomelas; assembly: GCA_013400115.1. Lineage (NCBI taxonomy): Eukaryota > Metazoa > Chordata > Aves > Bucerotiformes > Rhinopomastidae > Rhinopomastus > Rhinopomastus cyanomelas. The sequence goes on along the minus strand of VXBP01007759.1, from coordinate 1,924,928 downwards.
TAGTCAAAACAGAGCAATTAATATCTACCCATATTTCTAAGCCTTCTTTTTCCTGTCTTCTATGTGCTATTCTCATTTACCTGCTTCCAAGATATGAAGGCTCCAGCACAGTCTTCACTCAGCAGCAACTCTGCAAGATGAGAGTATTGTTTATTTCTCTCAAAAAAGATAGAATATTGTAATACTCCCTCCCACGTGAACAGATTAATCCTGCTATGGCATGGGTATTGGACTAGATGATCTTTCAAGGTCCCTTCCAATCCCTGATGTTCGGTGATTCTGTGATTTACATGCTCTTGGTTGCAAGTACTGTCCCTCATAAATTACCAGCAGAAAAATTAAGTAGAGGGGAAGGCAGCCTGAACCTTGTAACTCAATGGTGAAGTAAAGGTCTTCCCAGCAGAACAGCACTGACCCTGCTAGTAACATGCTGGTGTCCCTGACATAGAGCAGGGCATTGCAGCTCCTTTAGGTTGGCCATACACCCTAAGACACAACACTAAAACTGGAGGTGCTCAGCAGCACCGTACAGGCATATTTTCAATTTATTTATGCAAGTGCCATAAATTGAGAGGTCTAGTGAGAAGGAACATGGCTAATAAGAATAGGGATGTATTTTTTGTGTTACTTCTTTCTCAGGTGGATGGCAACTGCTGAGGAAGCATTTGCAGAATATGAACAGCAGCATGTTCATCTCGCCTCCCTCCCACTGTTGACTGCAAACACAAGACCTGAGCAGCAGGCTGCTGCAGTGTCTTATTCACTGACACGAGTGCCCTGCTCCACATTTTTCTTGGGTATTCATGCTGGCAAGCCTGCCACTGCCTCTGGCTGCAGGTCTGGCTCATGATTCAGACTGCTTTCTTCTTCCAGAACATCATTTTCCTTTTGCTAGCTGATTAATTTGCTTGCTTTCATCTGTTTTCAAATAAACCCTTGCTTAAAATCCTCCCTGGGATTTCTATCAGCCAGTGCAGCAGGGAGGATGCCTCTCTCCAACACAAGCTCTGACCTTCGAAGCACTGCCAGTGCTGAGAGAGTCAGGCCATTTCCCTGCTTTAAGAGCACAGTATTGCGAAGAGGTGACAGCGCTACCCAACACCTCTGTCATTTTTCCTGCAGGCATCACTCACACCTCTTGCTGTGGTAGAGTACAAAAGCCACACTAGAGCATGCTGTACACAAAGGGAATGAAAACGCTCTCCATTGAGATAAGATTTTTTTAAACTTCTGAAAAATAAGATATGGGTCTCCTTTTTTTGGGCTGCCTACCTACAGCTTTACTCTTGGTCATAAAAAAAAAAGAGCTCCAGCCACAGTGTTTATTTCTGAGCTGCAGCAAAAAATGAAAACAAATATTAGCAAGCAGGCACGATCACATTTGCATGGTTGCATGTGTACATCAGTTATGTCAAACATGCATGTGCTCTGCTATCATCCTTACTCCTGCTTGCAAACAGGTACAAGCTTGGACATACTGAGGTCCGCATTTCACGGCACAGGATGGAACAAAGTGTAGGTGACCAGGTTTCCCTCATATTTTCGATTGTTAGTGAGGATGGATGGGAAGCCAAAAAGCAGAACACAACAAATGGTCATTCCTACTGTTTGTACACCACACTTCTGCCAGAGATACAGGTGGTTTATGAAGCCTTAGCTCACAACACACAGTAACGAAAAGAGAAAAATATGTTAGTTTGCTTTCTTAAGAATTTTTACATGGTGTGAAGCCTATGTAAAATGTACCTGGTTTTCCCTACTTTATTTTTAAATTTTTAAAAGTTTTATGCCAATTCAAAAGAAATACAGTGAGTGGCAAGCTGGCTGTTGCTTTGTTGTTCCCTAAAAAATGGCTCCATTTGAATTCAGCAGTAGATACAGTAACTACCATTTGCTTGGACAATCCTTGTAACTCATTGAAATTCAGAGTCAGGTTCCTGACCTGAACTTTGCAGCTAGCTCCTGTCTCTTACAATGGCACACATCAAAGCCTAGAGTCTGAGCGCCTGCAACTCCACAATACCTAGATAAAAAATGGTATTTGGACTTAACCACCCAAACCCACGTAATCAGGCTCTTCAAAGCATGTGATACTACTTATCGGTAACACTGCTGCGCTGTTGGTATCTGAATATGCAGAAAAAACAGAACTTCTTAAATGCAGATAAGCTTGAATAGACAAAAAGGAAAATAAAGCTGTTGTGCTACAAGAAGGAGCCCTTCTGTGTCCCAGTCTAGCCAGCCATTCTTCCCAGCTCACAGCCATTTACCAAGGGACTCAATTGCAGTGATGGTGTGAGCACCCCACTGTGGCAGAGTAAAAAAAGATGGAGACATTAGCCACATAAACTCTCTTCTGTTTTTACTGAAGATGAGAAGGCAATAAAATTCAGATCAAGATTTGGATTCTGAATCTTCAGGAATTTCTTCTGCCAAGCCCTTAATTCACATATTTCAGCTAATAGATGTGCTATTGTTTTACTACTGAGATGGCTTCACAGAATGTCCCATCTAACAGGCACTAAGCTATGCCATTCCTATGCCATGTGCCCTCGAACTGTTTACACAGTAGCTCACATACATTTATTCAAAGAAGCTCTGAATTGGCCAGAGGCCAAATGTGTGCAGATGGGGTTTATAAGACAGGATAGCTCAGCGCTAGGCTGGACACTGTTCTGCCCACAAATGCAGCCTCCTCGGGGTTCCAGTGTTGCAGAGTACAAAATATCAAATACCAGGTGAAGAAGATGCACTGACAAGCATGGGCAGCTACATTTTCAGAGCTGTCCCTGCCTCTCAGCAAACCTGCTCCCCAGCTGCCCCCTAGTTTGCTTATTAGTAGTGTATTAGCATTCTTTTTAAGGAAACTGAAAATTGTCAGGTACTAATTCCCATTTATTTGGCACATTGCTCCCAAAACCCCAAGATCTAAAGTGCATATGCAACAAAATTTAAACTGAGCATTAAAATGGATGCAGAGCTCAGTCTGGTCCTGCAAAGCAATGCTCCATTTGCCTGCAGGATTTTCTATTTCAGTACTGCTCAGGACAACAACAGATGGGACCCCTAATTCAAAGGGGCTTGAGGCTAGAGGCAATGAAATTGGACCAGATTGTGAAAAGCAGAGTTGTTGCAGATGTGGAGGAAAATACATATTTTCAGATGTAAAAAAAAAAAAAAAAAGAAATAGTCCAAATGGTATGTAGGGTACTCTGGATTGCTAAAACATCTCAAGATTCATTGTGTTTGTTTCCCCCCCAAAACCGAAGCCATGAGTTTTACCAAGGTGGCCAAATTAACTGTGAAGGCAAAAAAGGGGTCTTGTCCAGAAGACCAGGAGTTGGGTATGGAAAGTTCCTGCAGCCCAGAGAAACAAACTTCTGTATTATGAGTAGAGTGGGTTGGAAATTTTTTACCTCTGAAGAAAAACGCAGTCAAAATTTTATTTTAATCAGAAAACCAAAATTAAAGGTTCTGTTCCAGGTCTTGCTGACCCAGTTGAAACACTTCAGCTGACCTATTTGAGAATATTTCTTTTTAGGTCAATTTTTCATTAATCTCAGTCTGCCTCCAGTACCACACTATCTTGGAGAATAGTAGCTCACATTCTTCCTTTCTTCTTACCCTCTACCCTTTCTTTCTCTGAATTCTCTGCTTGGATTTAATCAAGAAGATGCCACAGGATATCTGCCCCAACTGAACTGCTGCTGCCTACTGTGGAGACAAATACAGCCACAAATTTTAAGGGAAGCCCAAGGCACTACAGTTGATCCAGTGGATGTGGTCAAATCAAGCAGAAACAAAACTATTTGATTTCAGAATGAACACACTTGGGAACATCCAATAAACTCATTATAAGTTTCAGTCTTCACTTTTTGTTGAACCAAAACCAGCTCCTGATGCATCCTTTTTCCACAGGACTTAAATTCCAGTTTATGACCATCCCAGTGATTACACCATCTGAGACCTCTTGGCTGCTTCTCCACCACATGCCCTGGCTGGCTGAAGTTCCCTCTCCTGCCTACTGCTCAAGCTGATCTGCCTGAGATGGCTTTTCTTTTGGAGCAGTGGAAAGAGGAGCTCCCTGCCCAAGCTAGAAGTGTCTCTGAATACTGCTTGTGGATAGCATGGAGCAAACTGCCTGTTCCCACTCCAGCACAGTTGAATGGTTTGTGGCCTACAACAGTTTTAGCTCCTGACACTGGACCTTCAGAGCTCCCTCACAAGCGCAGCCTCACTGTCTGTCCAGATGGAATGGTGCTGCACAGGGGTACTTGCACCAGCCAGCACACTGGAAGTCATACACCTGCATGAGTGCAATGCTGTGTCTCCAGCTTACCCAGCCCCAGCAGGGCAAATCTGGCAGGCAGAATGCCACACCGACTTTGCCCCCAGTAGCCCAGTAAGATACCCTGTGACAGGGCCAACCCTTCCTGCCAATTCTTTCACCAACAGGCATGGGCAGCTGGTAGCCAGGAGGGCACACACCAGTACACAGAGTGGGGCAATTCCAGTAAGGAGCCAGTGATTCAGCACTGGACTGACAATCCTCCCAACTTGTCTCAATCAAAGCAGAGGAGAGCAACACCAATCCAGAGAGGATTTCTGCTGTGAAAAGTGCCAAGGAATGTAGCCAGCAGCAGAGCAGCAAACTTCATGCCTCACAGCTGCTGTGGACCTTTGAGCTGCAGCCATTTTATCCTGGGCATGCCAAAGGAACCCACCAACCCTCATGACAGAAGCAACATCCCGAAAACCATCGTCCCATAAGATTTGCATTCCTGCCACAGGCTGCCAACAGAGTCTTATAAGCAATGCCAAGAAGCAGAGCAATTCTAATGATATAATCACATTCACCTTCCCCAGCACTCAGACATCTCCTCTTCCTTTCTGTGCTCAGTTCCCCCTCTGTATACCTGTGACTGCTCTGGACGCTATTTAAAGAAAGCATCCAGTGTCTCACTAACACTTGGAGAGAGTTTATCTCAGTGCCTGTGAGTACTGTCATACCACTCCTCAGAACTCTGGTTTTGTGCATTTTTACGGTATGAATATTTGCTCACATAGCATCTGTTCAGCTGAAAATTAGCATGGAAGCAAGAAAACCTAAAAGCTGCATTAAGTGGTTTGTTTTTTCTTTTCACGACTGACTTCGCTCTGTTCCTTTGCTGCGCATACACATTTTTTGTGTCTCCTCTATAGCCACAATAATCTCATGTTAAGAGAAGACAGCTGCCACTGGGACTTTGTTGTTGTTCGAAGTGCATACGAGCTGCATCTAAACCCACGTGCTTTGCAGTTAAAGCAGCAGGTAAAATATTACTGAAATATTTGCTTCTCCCCTCAATTGCAATGAAACGCCCCCGAACTGCTCCCTCGGACCCCGCTCACAGGGACCACCAGCACGGCAGGTCCGCAGTGCCCTCTGCAGGGGAGGAAAACACTGGCACAGTGCAGGGAGGGCTTCTAGGGAATGGGCTAGGGAGTATTAGGCGCTCCTGGCAATGTGGAGTTCACACAGGCATTTGCAGCCAGCAGGACCATGGGGAGCACTGCACTTCTCGTAAGTCAGTAAAATTCAGAAACCCACATGGAAATTCACTGCTCTGCATGGTTGTAACTCGTTTTTCATTTCTTATCCAGGAGCGGTTCAGTGCTTAGAAGCTCAGGATATGGACCTCCAGCTGCGGTTCTGAGCTGTGTATCCAGGAAAGCAAGACCCAGGAGAAAACATTTGAAAAATAAGCAGTCTTTTGGAATCAGAACCACACTACAGTCAAATTTCATCAACTGTAATGAAATTCCTAGATTAGGCCACTTTGTTTCCATTTTTCATCTTTAAGAAAAACTTTTTATTTCTAGGTGCTGTGTAGTACTGGAAAAAGTACTGAAATGTTAGGAAGGAAATAAAACTGTTCTTATAGGATCCCCTTTTTTTAGCTTAAAGAGTTTGGCCCAGAAAAAGTCTGAATAAAAGCAACAGAACTTTTTCATCTTAGACTTAGAATATTTGAAAACACTTCCATCCTTGATAGCATCCCTTGTTCTCATAACTAAAAGGAAGAAGAAAGACTACTTGCAAGCATACTTCAGATACCACTAAATTTTCCTAGGGATATCTGGCAGCATCGCAGATGAAAAGCCTTCCAAGCCTAGAAAGAAACATAACCAAAACTAAGGGAGAATATGAACAAAACCAGTTCAAAAGCCAGCATTATTTTTATTCTTTTATTTGGCTAAGAACACCTTATTCCTCCCTTCTTGCAATTTGAAATTTCAGATGAGAAATCCTGCTGTTCATAACCTCAGATCAGCTCCATTACTAGAGATAAGCACTTAACTCTGAGCAGAAAATTGACCTTTTGCCAGGAGCTTCATATTGCTGGAGTCTGGAGCTATAATTATGAGCTATATTACAGCCTTTGGGAAGACGTATGGCAGTCTCATATGTAACCTTTGTTTTCTCCAGTACCTCTGTGGCTTCTGATGTGCAATTTTTAGCTTACTACCTATCCCCTATTTCCTTAATTGATATCAGACCAATGCATAAATGATTGAGGGTAACAGTAATCCTTACATCAACTAGGATAGCCCATTTTAAAATAGCCTTGCTATTCAAGTGTTTTATTTATCAAACACTAATAATGTTTTTTTCTGGGACTGTCATGTCTGTGCTGTTCAGCTCTTTGGGATCTCATTCTGTACGTGGCACAAGAAATGGTGCCTCTAGATGATCTTGTCGACAAAGGTAACAGCAAACATTTCAGAAGGTTGTCCATATGCATTAGCGGAGAAGGGAGAAAGTGCCAGGGGAGAATAAGAGAGAACCACTTTCCATTTATCAGCCACTACTATTCACCTTTCCCTCCCTAAGGGATCATGGCATCAATAATCTCTGAAAGTAAGAGATCTAGAGACATTTTCTGTTAAATAATTCATCTCTCTTTTTATTCTGAATCAAGAAATGGGAGACAGGTGGTGATACCAGAAAGGCACCAACTGAAAACGTACACATGACCTTTCCCCCCACCAGGGTACAGAAATAAACGGCAGAGCTTACACCAAAGCCCAGAGAATAACATGATCACCATCTAGTTCACTAGCAAAGATAAAGTGAGAGACAGTCTTCACAGATCAAAACCTGAGGCAGTAGCCCTTGCCAGCTGAGAAACACTTTCTCTCACAGCCTAAAAACACATAAAAAGCAGAAAGAGAATATCCAGGGCTCTCATGTCAATGCGCCTACAAGACAAAGATCACAGTCACCAGATTCAGCAGCTTCAGCTGGCCTTCTGCAAAGGGCTGGATCCAGCCTTCATGGTGTAGAGGAGCACAGTACAGTAGAAAGACTGCCTTAGGCATCTTTGCTTCTATTTAACACTATAGATTTTGGCCTAAAGACAATAACATGCTCTCAAGTGGAGAAGGCTTATGCCCTGCCATGCTTCAAGGATCTGGAAGGGTAAGGAAGAGGGTGATTTCAGAAATAAGAGAGTTTTCTATTATCCATTTCTTTTATGAGAGTGAAAATTGCCAGGAAGGAGGCAGTACATGTTTTCCAAAGCCACACAGGACAGACCTCAATATAACTCACCGAGACTAAAACTTAGCAAATGCTCACACCTGTAGAAAATTGTGTTAGGCATTCAGTAACATTTAAGGCCAGGAGCCAACATTTCTCTGTTGTTTTATAGGGATTTTACATCTTGAGAAGTGTTACGAAATTCCTTTAACCCTACAGTGCCAGAGCTAGCACTAACTTGGGATAATCAAGTGGCAGGCAGGAACTGGGTTATTTAGAATGGCCAAAATGAGCTACATGAGCGGGGTTTCCACTCACATCTCCAAGCAAGAGCAGGAGTGCACTCACAGGCATCACATCTTATAGGATTACTCCTCAAGAGTATGTAGGATACCTGTGCACACAGAGCATGGTGGTATGCCCACAGAGCACCACATACAATGCACATGTGCTTCTACCACCCAGTTTCAACCCCATGTTAAAAACATGAGATTAAAATTGCTTTTAATGATGATTATGGGATGCACAGACCCAGTTCAAACAGGGTGTACAGGAGGGAGGTGTATGCCAATGGGTTTCAAAGGCCACTAAAACTATCCAAAGCAATGAAGCAAATTGTGGGGTGTGCTAAGCACCAAGCTGGTTTGCCAGCTTGTTCAACAGACATCCTGGGAAACAGCAGATATTCCATAACCACAGAACAAACCATGAAATTAGCCTTAGCTTGCCACAAGACAAATAAGTGTGGAAGGCAGAGAGCAGCAAGTGAAAAACAAAGTGTCAGAACAGCTTTCGAAACCAAACAGGAGTAGTAACAGAAAAGTAGCAGAGGTGCTGTTGCACAGCACATACTCAGGCTGGAGAAGTTGGAGAGGTTTCTACCCCCAGACTGGCCATAAAATTAAATGCATACTGCATAACTGAAACCACATAAATCAGTATCAGTGTTTTTCAATATAGCAAATTATGCCAGCTTTATAACCCATGAAGAACAATTATGAGTATAGGAAAGACATTATGATTAGAAGAATAATGAAAAGTGGAATAGAATTTTTGTTCCAGGTGATTGACGAGTTGTCAAGGATAAAATGGTCCTGCAAGAAAACATATCCTGTGCTTAACACAACTGCATGCCCCCTGCAGCCATGTTCGGATGGAAGAGAGGCAGGAGTAATTTGGGACACTCTGTTTCTAGAAGCGATTCATTTGAATTATTCTGCTTGTTAATGGGAACGAACGAATCACTTAAAAGTAAGCCAGCCAGTCACATGGCTGGAATAAGAGGGGAATGGCATCCCAATACTTAATCAACTTCCATTAAATCTTTCACACACATCCAGCTGCTAATAAATTAATAAAGTTACAGAAAGCTGCAACTCTCCTTTTGTGAATCACTTTGCGGTGCAGGACTAAAAGCTGTGCCTGGGAGCATGCAGAGAGCTACTCCTGTCTGATCTCTGGCTTTGCAACTGAATGTGTTTGCCCCTGTTATGTGCTAAGAGCACCACATATCTGCAAATGAACAACATCCAGGGGAAGAGGTGAAAGGTCCAGGTAGAGCCAATCCCTATACCTTTTCAAGGCTTTACAGAAGCTGAGTCCCACAGCGGTTGAGTGGTTGTTAGATGGACTGTTAGACAGGTATCACCCGTCCTTACCAAAATCATCAAGATACATTTCCTGCTTCTGAGGACACATAGCAGAAATGCCAGTGTGACCAACTCAAGAGCAAGTAGCTCATGTTGGCTGCAGTGAACACATTGAAGAGCCGATGCAGTAATGATTGTATTATCCAGTTCAATTTGTGGCTGCTAGAAAGCTCTAAGCAGGAGCTACAGAAACTCACTGGTCTGCGTCTGAATTGCCAGTGACTCTCCCTTGAGATACCTCATTACCTTTCATGCAGTACAATAGGCTTTAAGGCTGGAGACTGAAACAAAGCTCCTGTGCTAAACATTACAGTCAAGAGCTTGTTGTAGATTCCCAAGGCATTAAAACAAAATGTTTGGCTACAGCTTGGAGTTCAGAGGAAACCATTATACAAAGAAGTTTGGCCAAACATATTTTGGCTTCTGAAGTCCTACTTGTGTTCACAGCTGAGCCTCAGGCTTAAATGATGAATATGTCCATCCTTACAACGGATGCCGTGGTTTTCAATAGGCTTTCCTGCTTCATGCCAAAGGGGAAAATAATGTCACTTGTGAAGAATAATGACTGGGTTAAAATTCAGTCCAGGAGAAGACAGTCTCTTCCTGAGTACTACACTGCATCAGGAAACTAGTCCTGCCAATGCCATCCATTATAAATGCCATGCAAAGCAGTGGAAAAGGCTGCTGTCAGAGACTGCCTACAGTGCCAACCTGGTAGGGATTGCTGACAGCTTGTGTGGAGAAATCCCTGCCATGAGTCTCCTTCTTTAGAAGTCAGACTATCCTTTGAAGCTCAGCAAATAATTCAGTATATAGAAGGCAAAGTTACTTTATACCGTGTAATAGGTGGATGGTTTCTTTGTTGTAGCAGTAAATGGGTCTGTCACAAAAAGACTATCTGGTCACCCAAGGATAAATGGAGAATGGAGCCTAAGCATGTACAGACAAGTATAGGCGCAAGCTGGAATGATCTGTGATTCCTTGATCTCTGTCCCACATTCACTCCTGGATCCACACTGCCCCACCAGCTCTACATACATTACAGGGAAGGGTTCACTCCACACTGTGGTGTTGATCACGGGAGAGCTGGTTTGCAGTACTACAGCAACAGAAAACAGCTGCTACAGACTTGCTGCTACACTTGCCATCAGTGACTGCAGCCTGAAGTTCACTTCTTCAACTGGACAACTTTCTCTCTTCTATCAGAAGGTGTATGTCACAGCCATTTTTCCATCTGTGGTCGCTTTTGCACTGTCCTGGTATTTTCTTCCTCTCTGTAATCACTCCACTAACTGCATCTCTTTCAGGAATCACACTCAGCTCAGCAATGCTAAGGCATCTGTGTCTCTTGGCCAGCAGAGTGTAGGTGAAATACCAGAGCTACCACCTCCTAGAAGCCTATAGCTCAATTTAAGACAGCCAAAAAGAGACCAAGACCTCATGCTGGTCCTGGGCATCACCTGCAGGGGAAACAGATATTTCTGCCAGAGGTTTCCAAGACAGACATTCATAATCTTCTGCTGCCAAGTCATACAAAGATACTGGGATGCCCAGGAGAAAATAATCATTAAATGCAGTTACCCTTTCCAAGTAATAAGAGGCAGTTGTTTTTCAAGAGAGAAACAACCAAGCATGCTCCACTTCAGATAATAGACATCCCACAGGTTCAACACCAGCTCTGCCCCTATTAATTTCCTGATGGGAAAATTAGGGCTGGCATTGACTCAATTCATTCCCAATATGTTTTACATAAACTGTGTGTACTTTCCAAGTGTAAAATAAACAAAATTACTAAGTATTTCAAGAAGCTGGACTGTGTTTTACCTTCATCTAGACAAAGAAAGAAAACATTGCTGCTAAGAGAAAGTCAGGTAACTGGGTTTTCCTTTTCTATTATTTTGCTCTTCTTTCTTTTGTATTTCCAGTAGATGTAACATAATGGCGATGTATGTGGGACCTTACCTGCAGCTTTAAGTTATTGATATGACTTCCCAGATTTCAGAATTGTAAGAAACATACTTGGGCTACGATAAATCATACACCAAGGCTCAATGCAGTTCAAATAAAATACATTTATTTCCTCTGTCCAACAAATGTGAAGTATTTCTGTCTTGAACACTAATCATGAAAGTCAGGCAATCTCTACTTACTGGAAATGGTGCACTGGCCCTAAATGGGTGCATGCACATGAGCATATGAGAATCAAGCTTTGATATGCTAGTTAGACAGAAACTCCTTCCATTCCATTTTATGACCACAAAACTTCTGAAACAGAGGCTTAAGACAGCCATCAATAAAATACACTAAAAATACTTAGCCTTAAATTCTATTACTATTATAGTTAAACAGCTGGCTGCAGTCACTGGGTGCAAAAGACTAAGAATATTCCGTTTGACACACAGCTTTTAACCTTCTCTGCTCTAGAGGACTTCAGGAAGCAGCTTCATCAGTGGTACAGTAGATTCCTCCTTTTCACAGGGCAGACTGCCCATTTTTATCCTTTTGCACAGCACTTTCATCACAAGTGTTATATAAGGATAAGTATTAATTACCAAGTGGAAAAAGTTCTAAAACAGAAATCCAAATGTAAGTTTTCCAAAGCATTCAAGGGATCTTGTACATTTAAGTGCAATCTCTAATTAGGAGAGACCCTCCTAATTAGGTTCCCAGTTTCAAGAGAGCTTGATGTTCAAAATTTACACCTTTCAGAAAAGAGAGATTAAAAAGTAATTTCTTTCTGTCTTAGTGGGATGTGAGAGCTGCTACTTTGAATCCCATGCAGGATTATAAGGGAAATGGATGAAAGAAAAGACCTGAACCAGGAATGCACAGGTTGAACAGGAATTTCTTTTTTAGATAATGCATTTTTAAACACGAACAAGTAAAAACACAGATTTGGAGCATTATAGGCCATTCTCAAACAAAGAAAATTCTGCAATACACCAGACACTGGCAGGGTCACAAATTCCACGCAGCTTAAGACAAACCCAGTTTACCATCATTTTTTTAAAGCAGATAAAATCTAATTCCCTGCTAGAGAATTAATCACCAAATTTATACAGCAAAAGCACTTCTAGGTTGCCTTTTACTTGACTGAGTTTTCTGTATCTTACAGAGTAAAGCTTGAGGTTTCTACTGTTTGCCCTCACTTCTTGCATGTGCATTAGTAGCTGAGTTTACACTAGAAATCCATTACTCTATAGCTCAAGAATGCAAGGGGGAAAACATTTAATTTCCTCCCATCTTTAATATATTTAATGCTATTTCATGCCATCTACTTTATGTTATGTCTAGAGGTCTGGGTGACAGAAATTACTCATGTATCCCATGCTTAGTAAAAGAGCATGCTTTCTTGGGGTAGATAACCTGAAGCATATCAAAGCTATCTGACCCTTGCTGTAAACTACAAACAGAAATTTCTTTGCACACTCTTCTAGTGTTGGGTGGTCTTTGTACAGGGATAAGTTTTATAGGCTCAGCTTTGAATCTAAAAATGCACTAGATCAAGTGGTGCTTTGGGAGGAGCCTGGTAGTTTCTGAAAGCTTTTACAGACTTCCCAAGTGACTGAGCAGTAGTTAAGACATAACCTTGCTCCCGTAAAACCTACCTCTTTTTTTCTAGTAATGCATCCACTCCACAATAGTCAAATCCTGTGGGGTCCTTCCTTTCCAGCACAGCTCTGAGCAAGGGCACAGTGAAAGCTGAGTTGGCTCAATTCCTTTTGTGGCCAGGCTTGCAGAAAGAAGTAATGTTTTCTGGGGATGCTTTTTAATAGCCTACCCACAAATATGCCCACAGAGGGCAAAAATGGAAGGGAGCTTTGCCTCCCTGTACAGGTCCCAAAAGCTGGGAAAGCTAATGGAATATACAGAAGGCTTAAGCCAGTTATGCCAGTTGCTTAGGTTTTTTGCCAGCATCATTCAACCAGGGACAAATTTCACATCAGTGTTCCCAGAAACAGGCCACACAACTGCAACAGTTCCCACTTTCTCAGACAAATGTAAAACCAAAACTACTTCTCATAGATAAACACACACGTGCTGCTTTTCCATAACAAACACAAAGTGCGCCTCTGCATGTGCACGAGGAAGAGGATGAAGCCAAAGTCATTCATCACCCGAGATGTTACTCCCACAGTTTAATATACAGACACTCAGACACCATAATAAGTACAACACACAGATCAGCGTGAAACAGAATAGATGGCACCCATTTCTTCATGGAGCAGTGACTTTGTTATTTACTCATTTGGAGGACTTATACTGGTACTAACCATCTAAACGTTCTTTCTGGATTCAGGAAGCTGATGTGGACATAAGCCTAAAAGATTTTAAGTGCTACTGGAGCAAACAGGCAGGGATAAATAAATCCAGCTCTGCAAATCTCCAGAAGGACCTGGGTTATTTTTCTAAGACAGTCTGAAAGGAGAAACATCTGTTTTGTTTAGCGATCTCAGACCTAAGCACAGCAGGAAGAATAATCTTCCAAAACTGCCTACCAAATCTAGATTTTCTAAACTGCAGCTCAATACTACTTCCTTATATCAGCCATTGTTCATGAAAATAAACTGCAAAAAATTCCCCTACCAGAACAAGCCCATTAAGTAACTTTTCCATAACTTGTAGAAACATTCAGTACCCAAAAGCCACATACACTTTGCTGAAAGACGTGCTGTAAGCAGGCAGAGGAAGCAATCTATACTAGAAAAAGGGCATTGGGCTGCAGCTCTAAATTGGCATCACCCAAGCTGAGGTCAGAGGAGCAGAGAAGCAGACTGCAAGTACATGGCAGGACAAGACAGTTTCCAGAAGCTGAAGTGGCAGCTTTGCAAATGACTGAAAGATGGAATAGAAGATATCTTGGAATATGAATGGATTCTGGTCAGGTGAATACTGACCCTGTCCAAGCACAGCCAGGCTACATATTTTAAAAGGATTAATTACAATGTCAAAAGGCTAATGGACACTACAGGCAGGGGAGCAAGTTCGTTTACACATTGCGTAAATAGCTGCACGTGCCTACAACTGTGCATGCCACAATGAAAGGTGATCACTTTAGCAAATCCAGTTCCTACAAAGTAAGTCTCAGTGCTGGAGTGTTTCAAGCCATAGTTGTTTTTAACTAAATTAGACCATGTGTATTTTGCATTTTGCAAACACACTGCAACCCCTTCACACTTAAACCTGCTCACAGGCAGTTTTTTGGTCCAGAGGGATTCTCTGCTGAAATCAGGTTCTTACTACAAGCTTCCCTACTTCTGCTTGTCCCTATTAGGGAAGGTTTCTCAAGGATCCTAGTGTCCCGACTCATACCACAATGCAGAGACAAAGCCTTCAATATGGCACTGACGTGACTATTTGGCTTGACATTAACAGACTAAAATATGTTTCTGATTCAAATGGCCAGAGGAGGACATCTTTGTCCTGCTGCCATCTTCTCCCATAAAGAGGTGCTACTGAGTTCTCTAACACAGGCTCTAGTAGGAAGTTAATATTTCTAACAGAAGTGTTAAGGTGCAACTTCTAATGTATAGGACTGATGGACTAGCTGTGCATGAGGTGTGTGGATGCCAGTGCTGTTCTGTCGTCCCCTCAGTGGATAATCAAACATCTATGCTGAGGTGAGCCGGATTTGAAGGCATTTTCTTGGTTTGCTCTAGTAGTTACTTTACTGTAAAAGCAACTTAATGCAGAAATATTGAGGTACAAAATCAGGACAACAACCCATCTCTTTCCATCTCTATCCTAGGCATGTTCAGGGCAGGACGGTGCAAAAACAGTATTAGTGATTACAGCACAACCGTGAACATCGAACCAGCCTCATCTCAAGCTCACCTGTTTATTTACGGCACTGATTTCACTCATTGCTCACAGACTCACAGAATCACAGAACATTAGGGATTGGAAGGGACCTTGAAAGATCGCCTAGTCCAATCCCCTGCCACTGTACAATCCCCTAGACCAAGTCACATGGGAACATGTCCAGGTGGGTTTTAAACATCTCCAGAGAAGGAGACTCCACAACCTCCCTGGACACCCTATTCCAGCTCTCTGTCACCCTCACCCTGAAGAAGTTCCTTGTCATATTTATGTGCTCTGTATTTTCGTCTCCTTTAGGTTAGCTTTCTTCACAATTTGCTTTAAAAAGTAATTCCTGTTCATTACTTCTTCTCTCAAAGGCCCAAGCAACATTGCCCCATCCTCCCAGCTTTGCTTCAGAAATGGTCCCTCAGCACTGCCCACCATGCTTGGACACACAGGAGGAAGCTATCATGTTGAACATTCATAAAAATCGTATTCCACACATTTTTGAATGGTACAAACATCCCTCTTTATGCTGGCCACACAGGCAGTAAATATACTAATCCCTGTCTTACTAAGTCCCACCTGATATAAATTGGTATAGTTCTATTAACTCACAGTATTTAACTCACAGTTCTATTAACTCCAGTGTCATTACCTCAATACAAGCAAGTGGAGGTGACTACTCAGCGCATGCAAGAGGGAAGCAGGTTGATTTCCATACAGCCACTCACAAAGCTGGGATTTGAGCCCCAGCATCTGATTCCCTGAATCCCATGCACACTTCTCTCAATAACGTCAACTGGCTTTGTTTTTTATCAGCTGGGAAGACAGTTCCAATTTTTGCTTTTGTCCTGGCTAACAGCCATAAGAGTCCACTTGACTTTAATTACGTGGTATTTTTTGTGTCCAGCACAGTGAGACGGTATATACTTGCCAGTGTTTACAGTGTTCTCAAAAAGACCCACTTCTGCATACAATAACTTTGGGCCTCTGATATTGGACTGCACAGCAGCAACTCCCTGCTTGCACCAGTTCTCCAGCACACCACCAGTTTGCTTTCACTGCCTCTGGGATACTAATGCTAGCTGCTAGCTTGCTGGCACTGGCTGGAGTGGTTCAAGCTCAACAGCTGTTGACTCACATATGAAGCATCAATCCTGGGTCTGGAAAAATAAAATGCTCTCATGGAAGGGCTTTTCATTAAGAATAGGGAACCCCAGCCCAGCCATAAATCAGAACTTAGTGTCTTGTGCCAAGTGACAACACACCTTATTGGCCACAACATGCCGTGCTGTCTCCATTGAACATGGGGCCGATTTCAAGGGGACTGTTATAATCTGACAGCTCACAAATGTGCCATCTTGTGCCTATGCACTACTATGCAAATTGCTCTTACGTGGATCTTGCTTTTGTCCATTACAGTTTCCAACAATCTCCTAAAGCACCACTGTGGCTGAAACTACCTATGTACTGCCCCAAGAGGGAAATGCACCAGCAGTGGTTAACCCCTCATTTCTCACACAGCCATAGTTAGTCCAGCCAGAGATTGTTCCCACTCGCTCACAATAAAGGCGTAATTTGGGTGGTGAAGTTTGTGTCACGGCCTCTGGAAGCCTGACAGATAAACTGATTCAAGGCAACTTGATGAACGTGCTGCAGGACTGTGGCTACCCAGTTCTACCCTAAAGTAAAGCATCTGCTCACTTACACTAGCATACACTGGAATGAAGACAGCCTTAGCTTTACTTATGATAATATTCTGAAAGACCCATCACCTGACTCCCTCTCACCTCTCCCTAAAGCCATGAGCAGTAAATCTGAGTCCTCTGGCCCACCTTTAACCAACAAGCCATCACTATTTCATTACCAAATTCAGACTTCCAGGTCTCCAAAGAGCACTTTACAGGGAGATGATATGCTGAGAAAATCATCCATGGTTTTCCACTCAGTCATTAAGGGAGCAATAAAACATCTGTATTCATTTACTTAAACTGTTAAAGTAGCGAGACAGAAGGAAGCAACTTATACCCATACTTAGAAACACATAGTCTGCTCCACAGATCAGTTAGGGAGACAAATTTACAGCAGACAATATAATTGTAACAGTGTTTATCTAGCTCCTATTAACAAGTGAGAAGAGCTATTGCATCAAAGCAAGATGCAGAGCTTTCTAACTTCGCTGCTGACATGCTAATTCAGGAAACCAGTCCAATTCATCCAGCAATTTGACACAAGTGTGCCCCCAACCACTGTTTCCAGCCCCCCACACCCTCAATTAGGCCTGACTTTGCCAAGTTATATCACAGTCAAAATCAGGGTTTGGAATTGTTAATTCCTCTTGTGAGGAAAGGAAAAGTAAGTCTTTGGACAAACAGGGTAACTGGTAGCAAACAGCTTCCACTAAACACAAGATTTCAGTGAAGAGAAGCATTATAATGAAAAGCCCTACTCCACACAATTTCAAAGATCAGAAGTCTTTCCTCTATTGATTACTTAGAACCAGACTGACATATTTAACCAAAAATCTATGGGAAAAATAAAGGACTGCTTATTTGACTCAGAGGAAGAATTTTATTCACAGCATAAAAGAGCCTAACGAGGCAATTCAGTACTCAAAGAGAGTTATTAGTGATGAAGGACTGAAGTGGTTTTGTAACAAAACGTTTAGCACCCAATGCAGATGGAGGAAATGGTGTTTTGTAAATTCAAAATCCGGGACATTTTTAAATCTTTAAATACTTCATTGATATGCTCTCTGCAATATTTAGCATGATTTATGGTCTCATCCGCGGCCACTTTTCCCCCAGATGGGGCACCTGCAAAAATATACTTGAAACCAGTAGAAGCACTTGCACACAATTACAGAACACTTATTCATACGGACATGCCCAGTACATCCGTTCACAAGAGTCAACATTTCTGAGACTTTAGTGCTTCCCCCAACAAAATAAACAACTGCCATGGACTGACACAGCTATTAGCTGTAGCTCCATCTGGACAGAGGCAGATTTCAAGAAACGGGCTGCTAAAAGAGGCAGATGTAGCCAGGCCTCTGCAAAAGACAGAAGACAATTGGGAAATACACCCTGACCTGTAGAAGAGGAGGCAGCACAGTTTTTGCCTTTCAGTGGGAATTTAAATTCTAGGATCAGATTTCAGCATTTCCTCTTAGGGTGATCCTGAGAGTTCAGGAGTAGATGATTTTGTAATATAGTAATTTAAAAAAACCCCAAAAATAAAGAGACTCCACATATTTTTCTTCTTTACAACTGGACATCTGTGTCCCTTTGCAGATGCCTGGCAGTTCATTCTGTGGCTCTGTTTGGCACACCGGATGGCCTATCCCATCCTGAAGTAAGCATACACAGGTTGTGTAGATTTAACAGATTCTGTTGGCAGACAACTGCTGTTTAAGTGCATTTGTTGTTTGGGTACAGTTTCACTTGGAGTCTCTTGATCTGCAGAAATTTTGCTTCTGTTGATGATTTACTGGATTTTTCTCTTTTTAATCATATCTATGCAAATACCACATGGCTATGGAGTAAAAGAAAGGTCTTTTCACAGAAAAATAACTAGTTAAAAAACAAGAAAAAACAAAGGGGAAGCTTTCATGATGGAGAGATAATAAGCCTTGGCCACAAGGACACACTGTTGGCTCATTGTCTCCCTGCTGGCTACTAGGACCTCCCAGGTCTCCTTCTCCTACACTGCTCTCCAACAGGTCAGTCCCCAGCTTATACTGGTACCTGGGGTTGTTCTTGCCCACATGTAAGACTCTACACTTGCTGTTGATATAGTTCGTTAAATTTCTCTCTGCCCAGCTCTCCAACCTGTCCAGGTCCTGCTGAATGGCAGCACAGCCTGCTGGAGTGTTGGCTACTCCTCCCAGCTTTGTGTCATCAGCAAAGTTGCTGACAGGGCACCCTAATCCCTCACCCAAGTAATTAATGAATAGATTGAACAGGACCAACCCCTGGAGCAATCCAGTAGATACAGGCCTCTGGCTTCTATTCTGCAGTCAGTTCACAATCCACCTTGCTACTTGATCATCCAGTCTATACTGCCTCAGTTTGGCTGCGAGGATGCTGTGTGAAACTGTGTCAAATGCTTTACTGAAGTCAAAATAGACCACATCCACCGCTCTGCCATCATCTATCCACCTGGTTATGTCCGCATAAAAGGCTATCAAGGTTGGTTAAGCATGAGTTCCTTGTGGTGAAGCCACGCTGACTGTCCCTAATGACACTCCTGTCCTTGATGTGCCTGGAGACAGCATCTAGGATAAATTGTTATCTAAGAAGCTATGTTAGTGCAGGTGCAGTACTAAGCCATAATTAGTGTGGCCAGGGTCATCAGACAGGCAGCAGCAATTACACACTTTCTCTTCCAATAGGAAAACTAAGACCATCAAATAAAGCCAGGAGCCAGCCTCAAGGTAGGGTAAGGAAGATGGTTCTTTATGTAGCCAGTAGTCTGCCTGTGGAATGTCTTTCTAAAGGATGTTATTGTTGCAAATAGTTTAGTGGGGCCCAAGTGAAGGCCAGAAACTTCTTTAGAACAAATCTACTGAGGAGAAAAATGATTGAAAAAACAAAATGATGGTGGAAAGTTTTCACATCCTATCCTTGAAGTACCTGCAAGTGGCTGCTGTTGGCAGAGGATACCAGGGCAGGGGAACTCTACTCTGAATCAGTGCTTTTGTGCTCTCTTACACCTGTGCCCTCTTGTCCTGCACTCTTCCTGGGTGACACAGTATATATATACTCTGGCTGTCTGCTTGGATCAAATGCCTGATTTTTGTAGAAGTAAATGAATAAAAATTCAAATTATTTCAGAGGTTCATGTTCCCCACTGTGAGGACTGCAGCATAGACTCAGAAGGGATTTCACGTCATGTTTGGAATGTCTGGCAAACCATTTTGTACAGATTTGAGGATAGTGAACCCAGCAGCTCATCTGCCTGAGAAACAGGAGCTCACCATTCCTTTGTCTAGTAGGAAATTCACAGATAAAATGTTCAGCCTGACAAGACAAAGCAAGAGAAGCAAACTTCACAATTAAAGGATTCCTACTTAGTATAAAAGCCATCCGAGTAAAGAGGCATGAAGTCCTTTAACTCTTGCACTGTATACAGCTATGAAGAAGTTCTACCAAACCCTCAAGAACTTTCTTGGTGCAAGAATCACCATGCTGCTTCCTCACAAATATGACTAAAGTCTTTAGCTCATGGGGAAGCAAGACACAAACAGATATGTCATGCAGATATTCAAGATTAAATATGAAAATAATAGATAGAGCAGAGTTGAGGTGAGTTTTTCAGCTTTACCTGTGAGGGTGAAAGGATTGCTATTGGAAAAAAAAATTAATGACTAAACAGCAGAGAGACAACTTTCAGCAGTTCCGCAATGCAAAGCCAAAGTGAAAAAGTTGGCAGAGCTCCACTTGGGTAGTACCATATCAGGCTACATCAAATAAAATAAGTCTTACCTTCTACTTCAAGCTCTGACCATTCCTGGCCTGACAAGGAATAAGTGAGACAATTCTATCTGCTGACTTATTACTGGAACACTCTTGTTATAGTCTTTGAAATGTTGTTCATAGTTTTAGCCATTTTCTGAGTTAAATTCAGTGACAGTCCTGCAAAAACATTCAGAACCAAATGGCCATAATATGTTCTGCAGACATATGAAATACCCTGAGGAGGGAGTTAATGGGAAAGAACATAATAAAGCTTTTTGAGGAGAGTGAGATGCGGTATATATTTTATCTTAGCAGATTTTAACTAACTCCCTGAAGGTTCTTATGTGGGAAAAGTTTTTCTGCTTAAGTGAAAGTCTAGTTGAATTTGAAAGGACATTCTAATTTTGTTGTCTTCCTCCAACAAGAGTGTTGATAGATTTGTTCTATGCCAGTTTGGGGATTTGGGGATTTATGCGTTTTTTCCCCCAAAGGTGTCCTCTAAACAATCTTCATTAGCAAAGACTGATGCAGTAAAGAGAGACTAGAACATTTAAATCTTGAGCTAAAATTAAGATGGACTCCTTCCAGGTCTATTTCTATTCTCAAACCATTACTTTTTTCATTTGTTAAGTTAGGCATCACTAAGGACCTGATTCATCTCCCAGTGAAATGAGTGGACAATATCTCCAAATCTAGGATCTCCCGAAAGGCAGAACTGCTGAAAGGTAGCATCATGTCTACCCACAATGTAAGTCAAACACACTCTTCTCTTCCAAATCAAGGTTGATGCTAGGAACTTCAGGTGGTTTCCAGACCGAAAATACTGAGATTCAAAAAAAAAGAAGTATCTGGCTTAGAAACATTTTGAGCAGGCGGCAAGGTGAGTACTCAGTGCTGCCTACACACCCAACAAACTGCTACAGCATATCCTGCATACACCATAAAACAAGTCCTGCTTCACATTGGTCTAACTGGTTTCTTTTCTATTAGCTTCAGCTCTCTACTTCAGAAGCTGAAGAAGGCAACCTCTACATGATAACATGCTAATTCCAAATGGTCTTCTCTAGGTTGGCAGTACTTTCCTCTGAAGTGAAGCCATGATTACAAGGCACTGGAATTGACCCATACACTCAAACATAATGAATGGTTCCTTCCAACCCTGAGTGATTCTGATTCCATGTTTTCGCCAGTGAGGTGAGCCTGCTCTGGCAGGGGAATTGGACTAGATGATCTTTCGAGGTCCCTTCCAGTCCCTGATGATTCTATGAATACCAGTAAGACCAGTAAGTCTTACCACTGTGAGGATGGCAAGAGGACTTTTCCTCTAAGAGCCACAGGACAATACTTCAGAATGCTACAAAAGAACTAGGACATGTACAGGGTTTCCCAGGTCTTCATGCAGTGTATATCAAGTGCCTGGATGCCCGTTTCTTGGCCTATCTCTAAGCACCATCCTCTACAATTCCCCAGGATTGCTATTGCATCTGCTGTTTCAGAGGTTGTGTTCAGTCCTGGCATGGAAGATACAAAGCCTGCAGGACAAGAAAAGGGACTAACTTTCTCAAGGACTACAGAGAAAACAGCAAGCAAACATTTCTAAACTGGCCTGCATACTCTGGGGTCTGACTGAACTCAAGCAAATCCTTCCTTTGCCATTACTAGAGAGGTGATACTATATTCCAAGTGTAATATTCCCTACGGTCCTTGTAAGGGTGGCCTCCTTTCCCTCTGAATGTACATGTTCCACAATGTAAGACAACCCCTGCTCTTAAATAAACCTCAATATGCAAAGCTTTCCCAACTGTATTGAGATCTCTCAGCCTGTTCTTGTCCCTGCCAAACCAGCTGCCATGTAGAAACATCCAGATATGCAAAGGGTGGGAGAAAGGGAAAAAAGGTTTTATAGTATATAACTGTGAAAAATTCTAAAGAGAATACATGCAACCTTTATCTCTGTGCAATAACTTAGCATAAGCAGCACGCACCCTGAGCCCTGCAAAAAGTGGTCCGTTCACATCCAGTTAAAACACTGGGAGTTGACCCGCCACTAAAGTCACAGTGCTCCAGGAAAATCTCTCATGATGCTACAAAATAAACCCCACAACTGAATGATATACTGCAAAATCACTTTATGGATCTTCTCACTGTCACAGCTACCCATGGCTTTGCCACTGTGAAAAGTTACAAAGATTTTTCTGCGTCATTTCTATGGTCAGCCATCAGTTGGGTGGACGAAAGACAGAACTTAGGAACATTTAAACACGTGGTAGTTCTCAAATTTTGCAGAGGGTTGTGGAGAAATGTAACCTACTTCACATCTATTCCAGCCTACTCGAAAAAGTAGATGATGGGATGACTTCTCCCATCATGGTGCCAACAGGATCACTTTGCTGCAAATTCCTCTGTAAAGGCACAACACTGCAGCGCCCCTCATATTTGTTTGTCTCATAACACCAGACGAAGGGTCAAAAAAAAAAGCTGCAGCAAACCAAATGCATAGGCCCTCCCTCAAGCACATGGATTTCATGCAGATGTCCCATTCCTATACTGCCCTACACCATTCAGGGAGATGCATAGGGTTAAAAATATCATGACGTAATGCAAGCTTCTTTTCCTTCCCATACTTTCAGTATGAAGTACATAGCCATTCTCAGAGACTTCACAAGATGTTTTCACTGTCTCTGACTAAATCCTCTGGCCAGTTGTGGTATGAACTAGTGAAGTTCCAATGGGAAAATCCAATCCCCTAAAAGGCCAAGCACACTGTTTTCTACCTTTCATGTTCCAAGCCTCTCAGATAGCTGCACTTCTGATTGCAATGGACAGATTAAGAGCTTATTGCTTGGAAACACTTGTATAAAGGTCAGGTTTATCTTCGGAATAAACCTTAGAAATTTAATGTAAGATTTACAGTTTCAATTGTTAACTTTTTCTAGCATGGTTTCCAATAGCTTTGGTATTTTTTATATATTTTTTTCCCATTTTCCAGTAGCTAAGCTAAACAAGGAGAAGAGATGAAAGCTCTTCCTCAATATCTAAGAGTAAGCATAAACTTATCTTTACTGTATTTGAAAATCAAGCTCTAACATATCAGCTCCATTCCTCAGTAAGAGATGTAATCCCATTCCTGAGGCTGCACAGTGACTCTAGGAGCTATGTCTCAGCACCATTTCAGGAAGCGTCTAGCAAAATACATCAAACCATATTCAAAAAACACAAGACAGACACCCTTCCTTGACTTAGGTTTTCTGGTAAGTGTGAAGACACTTCTAGCTCTGTCCTTCTTCAGTGCTGGAGCAGGTGAGTTTCTCCCTGTTCATCAGTCCTCTTTTCACAAGCAGTTTCCCTTTGAGCTCAGGCTAAAAGCAGCATATCTTCAAGTCCTACCAATTACAGTGTAATCAATAAAAGTAGGCAGCCGCTGGGAAGTTAATCTTTGTCCTTTCTTCTTAGTTAAAGGAAGATACTAGAGTAAGCAACAAAAGACACAACAGTATGGAACTTTTTAAAAAATCAGCACTGAACATAAGAAAGTTAACATGAATGAAGCAGACATGCCATTTCCTTCACCAATCATGAGCTTTTAGCTGAGAATCCCTTTTGTTGTTGCCTGATAGCACAAGAGGAGAATTCAGGTACCACATTTTGACTTGCCATGATTAAGCTGGTGGCCCTGAGCAGCCCAACCCCATCTCTGGAAACAACACAACTGCCTAGTCATGAACCATAGCTGCAAACAGATAATTTACACCAAAGGTTCAGGTTACAAGTTAGAATCATAGAACATTAGGGATTGGAAAGGACCTCGAAAGATCATCTAGTCCAATCCCCCTGACACAGCAGGATCACCTAGACCGAGTTGCACAGGAACATATCCAGGCAGGTTTTAAATGTCTCCAGAGAAAGAGACTCCAGAACCCCCCCAGGCAGCCTGTTCCAGTGCTCTGTCACCCTCACTGGGAAGAAGTTCTTTCTCATAGTGATGTGGAATCTCTTATGTTGCAGCTTACACCCATTGCCCCTTGTCCTATCACTAGATGATATTGAGAAGAGACTGGTTCCATCCTCCCGACACCCACACTTCACATATTGGCTTGTTCCTATTGTT
Source organism: Rhinopomastus cyanomelas (assembly GCA_013400115.1). Taxonomy (NCBI): domain Eukaryota; kingdom Metazoa; phylum Chordata; class Aves; order Bucerotiformes; family Rhinopomastidae; genus Rhinopomastus; species Rhinopomastus cyanomelas. The sequence continues at coordinate 1,900,385 of VXBP01007759.1, read as the reverse complement.
GGATTATGGCCACTTTGACCGATTATTTCAATGGTCATATAAGATGGCTCGTCTGCCAGTCCCTCAACCCTATCTATTTCCCTCCTCCTGTGACCATTCATTTGATTATTTTGGCAGCTGTTGAAAACTACAAGGTGCTGACTGAGAAGGAGAAAGAGATGCCAGACCTGCACTAACTACCCCATCTGCTTCCTACAAAGCACTTACTACATTTTCAGGCATGGAATATTTATCACTTGATCAGATCCAACACAAAGGCAAGTGAAAGGTTTCCTACATTTAAACACACAATATAACCATCTCCAGAGCACAGTGGTGTTTAATGCCAAAGAAGTGCACAACCAGGCCTCAGACTGGCGTCTCGACATACCTGTTACCTTCATAAAAGCACAGACACAATTCTTCAGGTTTCATTTTGCATTGATACATCAGAATTTTTCCCTCCTTACTGCAGGATTCACAAGAGCTGAGGTTTTTCTCACAATTGGTTAGGGTGATACAGAGCGAGGAATTACACAGGCTTTCTTAATACAGTACAGAAAAACAGGGCAAGTCGGACTCCGAGTCCTTGATGAGTAGTGCTCTAAATTTGCAATAAGTGTTTGTGATCCCACATCTGTCATGCACATCCACAAAGAGCTCTCTGGCTTTCAACTTCATTCAAATATCTGATAGGGGGGCTCTGATGCTAGAGGAAAAGGGGAAGACAAGCTTTGGAATATAAAATTAAAAGACTTACTGGTTTCCCAACAGCTCAGTCAAGCTCTTTACTGCACATTCACAGTTCCACAGGAAAGGCTGTACAAAAGCAAAGGATGAATGTTTCTGGGAAGTGGCTATTAGATTAGCTAGGAAGCTCTGTACCAAATAAAAAAGGGTTCAGATGCAAAATTCAACTCTATGTCCACATGCATGTCTTTCCTAGAGTTCAGCAATAATCTGTTTCCGGACTGGGCAATTGCTGTTTCTCCCAATCAAAAGAGGTAGTAGTCCTACTCTTTAAATTACGAGCAGAGTCTGGAACCCAATTTTAAAGATTAACAGATTTGGTGTTTTGATTTGGGCTTAACCACAGCTCTGAGGAAAAACAATGGCATTTTTCCCTTAGCAAAACTATTCCAGATCTGTTTTAAAAAGAGGAAAGAAAGTATTTTAGTTACCATCTAATGACTTCTGCAAGATGCAAGGACTGCTAAAGTAATTGCATTATATTTTACTGCCGAGGCAAAGGATGAGAAATGCAAGTATGAAGAGTCTGTAAATACCTATCTTCAGCAAACACCGCTGGCATATGCAAGGACTACATTAGATTGCATTACTGAGTGTAATGTGTGACTCAGTCAAGATTATTCTGTGGTGTCTGGTGTTGTAGTTGTTAAACTAGTTGCTCTTAAGATGGCGGCGATGGCGTCAGGGTCCGTGCGGGCCCTGCAGCTCCACATATCCAGCAGGAGCTGTTTTGTGGTCCCTTAGGCTCCACAGGTTCAGAAGATGCGGTTTCAGGGGCCCCTCGGCATCCAGAGGCCTGCGAGAGTCGTCCTTGAAGATAAGGAGAAAAGCTAAACAATGCCAAGTAAGGTGAAGAAGAGTGCATTCTGTGACCCCATTGGACAGAGAGAAGAGCAGAAAGTGATAACTGTAGTGAAGAAGACTGGTGGTGGTACGATAAAGGAGACTATATTAAGTGTGTGTTACTTGTAATAAACGCCATTTGCTGCTAACCATATTGGTGTTCCAGTGGTATGCGAATGGTCGGGGTAACGTGAGACCATAGGAGTCGGGCATAAAGAAACCCAAAGGCCGTCACACCAACTCACTGGATGCGAGCTGCAACTTAGGCTATCCGAGGCACCGCAACAGTCTGGACTTCATTTCAGTATTAGATCCACTTTAGAAGGACGCTAAAATTCATTTAGACAGCAAAAGGTAACCTAGAGAGGAACAAAGCAAGATGGAAAGAGTTTAGGAACTCTGTGACCAATGACTTAATGTACACCAAACACAGAGGACACCTTACTGTTTTCAGTACAGATATCTACAGGATTGCTCTGCAAGAAGGGAAAAAACAGTGAAGAATAGAATAAAAGGGATGAGACACAGAAGGCAGATGCCGCAAGTGGCCCGAGAGCCTTCAAGTGAGGCCTAACCACCTAAATCCTCAGAGAGTATCTATCAATAGTCTGGAGATTATCACAAAATCACAGAATCATTCAGGTTGGAAAAGACCATTGGGATCATCGAGTCCAACCATCAATCCTACTCTCCAAGTTCACCCCTAAACCATATGCCTCAGCACTACATCTAAGCATCTTTTAAACTCATCCAGGGATGGTGACTCAACCAGCACCCTAAGTAGCCCATTCCAGTGCCTGACCACTCTCTCTGTGAAGAATTTTTTCCTTATATCTAATCTAAACCTACCTTGTTGAAGCCTGAAGTTATGGCACTACTCTAATAGCAGCACCAAGCTGCCCTGTTCAGAGCCAAGTCTCTTCCTATGGTGCATCCAGTCAGCTAAGATTAAAACTGAAGGAAAACATGGAAAATACCTGCAGATGTGGGTCACAGTGTTCAAAAGAAAGCTCATCACTCTCACTAGACAAGAGAGACACTACAGGAATGAAGGGATCTGCTGTTGTTTAATATTGGTGCTTCACAGCAAATTTCCCATGGTCAGTTTGAGTAACAGACCGGTCTAGCAGCTAAAAATATATCCAAATAATTACCTGCAAAAATAACCTGGAAAGCAGACTAAGCTGTTGCAAGAGACAAATATTTTCTTTAGACTTTTTGCCTTCTACCCTGGAAGGAATGAACCTGCATATGAGAAACATTTTCTGTTCACATGACACCCGATTCGGCCAGTTGAAGATGCTGTCATGTATTTATATTGTGGAACCTGAGCACCTTGCAGATCATAATTAAGTCAAGTGCAATACCAAATCTCTCTCACAGAAACAGGGGATCATTCGAAGATGAAACAACTAAGAAAGACAAAGGTAAATTTATCCACAAGCATGCAAGGAGACTAGAGCTGAACCGAGCTCACATTTCAGGAGTGCCATGCCCACTGTCACCACAAAGCTTCACATTTTCCCTCAAAACAGGAATACGGCCAAACTGTTATCCCTACCTCAGTAGTTCAGAAAATTTTTCAGTGAAGAGTTTTGCCACATGTCACAAGAATTACGAGAACAAGGGAAAATCCACAGCGGCCCTATGAATCTCTGCAGGGATCACAAGTTTGACACGTCTTAAACAATTCCAAAGAACAAGCTCACCAGCAACAGTGACTTGCACAAGGCAAGAGATTCATCTCTATTCATTTCCAGAGCACACAAGGAGGAATCAATAATTACCCCAGAGTATTTTTCAGGCAACCATACCTGAAAAGAAGAAGTCAAGCACTACGCAAGTCATGCTAAACACAAAGCCACTCCAGTAACAATACACTCTCTGTTACTTTTACTTTACTGAAATCTCACAGAATATAGCGATAATCAAATTATTTCAAATCGATCAGCAAGCAAAATTTTCAAACCATTTTAGGTACATAACACTCACCTACAATTTGACAAGGAGACTTGACAACTAAAAGCAGCATTACTGTGGATCCCCTAATTCTGAAACTATCCCACACATCAAGCCATAAAATAAGGCTCAGAGCATGAGAGAAATACTTCCAAAAAATCAATCTGCAGCATAGTTCAAAAGTATGAGAGAAGGATGTCACAATTGTCAAGTTAGATACAGTAAACATGAGAAAACGGCCACAGATAAGAACAGAAAAGCACAGCTGAATTAGTATTAATGGCAACAGTGTCCACTGCCTCTTACCTTGCTGCCCTTTATCATGGTATATAAACAGGAGGAAAGGTTACACGGGGGAAATGGTACAGCTCTGAGAGCCAGCTATGAGTACATTTGGTTTAGACCGGGATGAAGGCCACGTGAGCCTTCAGATCTATGCGACCTCCAGTGTTCAGTAAACCCAGGACACAACCCAAATAGTAGCACACAGCCTCCAACTCCACAGCTTCAGCCTGTTCAGACAGCTTGCATCTTTAGGCTTGTAATGGAAACCTGGAGATCAGGTGCCCATGTTCATGCTCTGTTAAGCTTGTGTAAACCAGAATTAATCAAATCAAGTCCCAGCTGCACAGACAGCAGCTCTGCCTCTGCCCTACCCTGCCTAACAAAGTTGGTCACCACCTGTAAAGAATTAAACTCGCACACAATTATCAGGTTGTTCTGGTAAGGAACAGGAGGAAGACAGAAAAATTGGTATCTGCATTTTCTGTGATTTATTTGGATGTCCTTCAAAATCTCCTCTTCTCATTTTTAGGTTAATTTCTGATGACCCATCCTGTTTTCTGGCTTAACATACCAGACGACAGGATGTCAGTTTTGCCTTGGTTACCTTTGAAAACCATATTACAGCCCTGTTTCCCATACTGCATCAATCGCTTATGGCCTAGTACTTGGCAAAGAAGTCGATTACCTGCAGCAGGATGCTTTCCTGACTGAAGCAAGGATTTTGTCCATAATGCAGGCAGGGTTAAAAACACATCTCGTAAGGAACAGCAGGAACTCTTACTCATCCACCAAAATGCTTGTAAAAAGATACTCAGCACTGAATAAAAAAATGAAAATAAAAGATAATATATGAGGTCTGATGGTGAATTACAAAATGGCTAAGGCACTGTAAATACAATGCAGACACAGAGATGCTATTTCATACACAGTACAGGATACACAGAATCATAGAATCATTAGGGATTGGAAGGGACCTCATAAGTGAAGTCCCTCTGCATTTCTGGATAGGAAATGTAGGTTATTAAGTGGTAGATGCCAGTCAAGAAATCACATGTCTGCAAGTTCATTTCAGGGGAAGAATTTTGCCAGAGACTGCTCTCACACAAAAAAACAAGCAGGCACTATATGCTCGGCCTCTGAATTCAAAGTGATAAGAGAGTTAAATGAGTTCCTTCAGCTCTGTGAAATGGCTCAAATTAATTAATGCTTCAACTTGCATGATAAGATGCAAGCAGTGAGGAGAGAATTAAATGAGAAAAATGTGAAGGATTAATTATGTTTACAACACTATGCTGAGAAACAGAACAAGAGATTATCTAAGCACCAGAACCATCTGAGAAACCTATATTTTATAAGAGAGATATTTTCTGTCTTATTAATGAAAAACCTAAACAGTGCAATTAGTCAAATGGCACAAATGAGTTACATCATTTTTCTCAGGTAGCCTCTTGGCCATTAAAAACAGCTCATTTAAACCTAAGAGGATTCAAGGTTGTGGAGAAATGATTATTACTTATCACTGTACTTATCACTGGTCCAGTATATCCCAAATACTGATGTTTAACCTGTTGCTGAAAGCTAAACTGATATTGTTACCCCCATAAGCAAGGTAAGGCGCACACACCAAAAAGTAGCATTTGATCCATGTGACCCAGCAAAGCATTTATCACGGCCAGCAAAACCAAAGTCCTGCATCTCCAAGTTCTGTGCTCCTTCGCAGGGAACTTTAATTCAACAATCCACGGAAATAGATTAAGGAAGGAAAACCCACAAAAACCAAGGGCCTGGGGTGTGGAAATAGGGGGGGAAAAAAAGACAAAAAAAACCCAAACAGGTGTTTGTTATTAGAATGACAGCACCTATACTTGCAGATCTGGAAATGCACCCTGGCAGCTCACACCACTTGTGCTGTCCTGAAAAAGCTCATGGAAGTTGCTCATTGTCTCTCTCCAACCACATGACCAGCAGCTCACTTTCATCTCCCTTAAGCTGTCCACCTCCCAGCATGAGACTATCCACACTCTTTTCCCTGAAAACTTTATTTTTTATTGCTTTCCATGACACTGGAATTACCTCAAATGTTTCCCTGGGTACCTCTTATGCAGCAATCAGCTCCATCCCACTCCTCCTAATTTACACAGGATGAAGCCCTTTTGTCCTAAAAGCTGAAAAAAAGTGTGTGAAGCATGATCAGAGTGCCGAACTGTCCAGATTTATTTGCAAATTTTGGCAACTGGTCTGTGCTCCCCAGTATGTTGGACAAGGAAACTACATGTTCTGCTTCTATCTCTGCTGTGCTGCTCTCACGGCATCAGCTTCCTTTAATCCATTAGCAAGCCTGTCACCGGAGTTCTGCAGGTGCAATTAGACAGTTACAGCAAATATACCACTACCAAATAGAAATATACCGCTATGAAATAGAAATTAAAATTTTCAGCCTTTCTACTAGCAGCACCTCACTAAGAAATAAAATTGTACAATGCCAGTTGTGAGAGCATCATTAAAAGCATCTCTTACATGACATTGAGATTTTATCATGAGACAGCAAACCAAATCTTTGAGAAATCTCCTGGGAAGAAGTAACGAGTAAACACTATGTATTTCTGGGGAGGAGTAATGCACACAAAACATACACGCACCCCCCCACACACTCATTAATAATAGCTTAATGATTAAAATATTTTTTCACTGCAGCAGAAACCCTCTTTATTTTGTTTTTGTTGCAGCATATTCTCCAGACCACATATTCCAGACCACATCCAGGACACCATAAAACCACATAAAGGTACCCCTGACATTCTGTGAGCCAGCCCCTGTCTGCCCTGAGGAACAATTCAGCTAAACAGATAGTGTGGAAGGATGGTGTTATTTCCACATTTGTCTTGAGCAAAGAGGGTCTGGATTTTCCTACTTCTTTCTACGGAAATTACATATAGAACTATTCATTCAAGGTCAGGTAGAAAGCCAGTAGCAGAAGCAGAAGCTCAGTATTGCTCTAGGGATTTCACAGAACATTAGGGATGGGAAGGGACCTCAAAACATCATCTGGTCCAATACTCCTGCGAGAGCAAGATCACCTAGATCAAGTCACACAGGAATATATCCAGGAGGGTTCTAAACATCTCCAGAGAAGGAGACTCCAGAACCCTCCTGGGCAGTCTGTTCCAGTGCTCTGTCACCCTCACTGTGAAGAAGTTCCTTCTCATATTTATGTGGAACCTCTTATGTTCCTCCCAGCTCATTTGTCTGATCTCCCTTCCCATATTTTAAGATTCAAATTATATCTATGAAAATCATGTGACAAGAACCTGCCAAAGTAACATGCGTCTTTCCCTTCATTCAAGAGAAGGGAAACAAGGCACTAAATACAGTCAGTGACTTGCAAAGCTACACAAATGCAGGTTTTCCTTAGCTCTTCCAAACAGACTTCTCTGGGGCCCTGTGGATGCTGTCCACAGAGTTTACTGAGGGAGGTGCTCTGTGGAGCACTGTCAGTTCTCCATTCTGTATGGTTGCCATCGTACTTGCTCACACCTTGACAGCCCATGGTCACTTTTCATTAGCGCTGTTGGGGCTATTTGGCACTGGAAGATGTCCTGGTGCTTTTGGCTTCCTTCCCTGGGGCACTCTCCTGGCATTTGAAATAAAACACTATCATGTTCCACACCATGTACTGCTGACCATAGTTTGGGTATTTTTCTGCCTACCCTTCTTGACTGACAAGGTCAGGACCCTGCCATTCCACTTGCCCTCTAGACTAGTTTTGCTTACATTTGAGAATTTGATATTGCATATGTGGTTGGTTTAGCCTTTCTTGGGGAACTCTGACCACCCGGTTCTCCAGAGACACTTCCTTAGAGTTACCTTTTTGTCTCCTTACAACCTCCCCAGTATACCAAAATTGCAAACTCATCAGTAATCACACAGCTTCCAGATCCATTGGAAAGGTAGCTATCTCCTTCATCTGGGAAGTCAAAACCACTGAAAACTCACAGGCACGTAGTCTTGTTTTGTTCAGGGTCAGAAAAACCATAAATTCAACCCCACTTCACTGCTCTAGGCATTGATCCCACCCAGCACCACCTACCTTCATACACTTCCTGAGAAAGTGAATAGAAAAAGACATCACATGTCATTATTCATCTGGGAATTGTATGGCCAACTCAGTACACTTTGATTTGCTGAGTAAAACATACAAACAACTCATAAACACTATTGGAGTTCAAGCCATCAAGTCCTGCATGAGTAAAGCAGTTTGAAACCTGCATTGACCATCTCAATTTCTGGCACCAAAGATAAAAATAATTTTCTCCGACTCATTGGAAAAACTGAGACTGGAATGTCCTTGAAGCAAAATGTTAGAGACCCATCATTCCAATTCCAAAGCCAGTGCCTCCTATTTTCAGAGAAAAATCACCTTTTCCCTCATGCTGGGAGCTGGCCTCAGCAGTCTTGGTTCAAACCTCTTCCTGGCTTTTAAGCTGAGACAAGTTTTGCCTATCATTGACATTCCAAGTGCAGTCCACTGCACTTCGCTGAGGAACTGCTTAAGAAAATGCACCATATTCCCTATTATGAGAAATGTGCTGCATTTTCTATCTTACTGTCTCAAAATACAAGAAACCACTACACTGGGGAAATAGAGTAATCTAATACAGCTACCACTCAAGCAAAACATCATACGTTACCCATCATCTCTTACTTTCAGTAACCTCAAAATGCTCCCTGACCACAATTCTCAAAGGACACTGCTATAGATACATTTCCAGAAAGGACATTGGAGACAAGAAAATCACACTGTGAAAATGCATGTGTTATTTTTTTATCACTAGAATTGACAAAATCTTACTGTTACTTTTAGATCAGCCTGTTAAAGTCATAAAAAACCAGAATTATGTGGGACAGCTTTGTGTCAGCGCTTTGGCATCAAGTTCACAGTATGGAATACGCAGGCACACATGCTACAGCTCTGGTGTTGAAGTTCACTGCTGAGTAATATCCTACAGAGTTATCTGTCAAGCTACAAATACTTCTTTTGCTACCATGAGGATGAGCTTTTCCTCATTCTGTCATACTGAACTTGTGTATGGTTCTGCCAATAATGATGAGCTAATGACTTCTTGCAGCACCTTCTTTTAAGTAAATACTATCAAGTCTGAGCAAACAGACTCCTTACAAGGCAAAATACTGTCTTTGTAAAGGCATCTGTTCCCAAATTGCCAATGTTCTTCCTAGATTCAGGACAGAAAAAGCCATCTGCTAACCTGCTTCTGCAGCACACAAAGAGCCACAGCGTATGCTGGTTCTGACAGTTTAAGGTTAAGGCCTTTCCCTGCTGCTTGCGTCAAATATGCAGCATATGTCATAAAATCTATTACATTGGGTTCTTTGTAGATTACCCCACGGTGCCACTGTCTGCCAGGGGGTTTCCTGCTCACCAACAGCCAGCAAAATGGTTCTCCAGTTACACATGGTATGGTGAGCTAACCAGCTGTAATGGTTTTGCCAGATGCTGGTATTTAGCAACACCTGCCAGCTGCATGGCTACCTGCTGTGCTGCCAAAAGCAAGGACTTAAGCAATCCAAGTCCCTTCTTCTGGCTTCAGCTTGACCCTTCAGTCAATGATGTAAGTGGTGAAAAGGTACAAAGCCACAGCAGCGGCAGTGTGATCTGCAGGCAATCACTCCTCTGTAGGAAAGCACACAGACATGCACCACCATGGAAGAAAAACACAAGCCCTGACCATCTGTGAATGGCCCAGCACGTCCTGATCTTCTGCAGGAGAACTCACGTCAAGTGACAAACACATCTAACAAAACACACAGCACTGCCTTAGGATAGTTAGGCACTCGTGGCATATAGCAGTAGCAAAGACACAAGAGTGAACTCCATCACTTTTTCACATGAGAAATTCAAATACTACTCCAGGATACGTTCTGATGTTCAGCCTTTTATTTCTTCATAAGAAATAAATCAAACCACCCATAGAATCATAGAATCACAGAATCATTAGGGATTGGAAGGGACCTCGAAAGATCATCTAGTCCAATCCCCCTGCCACAGCATGATCACCTACACCAAGTCACACAGGAACACACCCAAGTGGGTCTTAAACTTCTCCAGTGAAGGAGATTCCATAACCTCCCCCTTGGGCAGCCTCTTCCAGTGCTCTGTTACCCTCAATGGGAAGAAGTTCCTTCTCACATTGGTTTGGAACCTCCTATGTTCCAGCTCACACCCATTACCCCTCATCCTATCACTAGATGACATTGAGAAGAGCCTGACTCCATCCCTCTGACACCCACCCTTCACATATTTATAGACACTAATGAGGTCACCCCTCAGTCTCCTCCAAGCTAAAGAGACCCAGCTCCCTCAGCCTCTCCTCATAAGGGAGGTGCTCCATCTCCTTCATCATCCTTGTAGCCCTACGCTGGAGCCCCTCCAGCAGCTTCACATCCCTCTTGAACTGATGGGCCCAGAACTGGACACAATACTCCAGAGTAGAGGGGGAGAAGAACCTCTCCTGATCTGCTAACCACCCCCATTCTGATCCACCCCAGAATGCTGTTGGCCCTCTTGGCCACAAGAGCACATTGCTGGCTCATAGTCATTTCGTTGTCCACCAGGACCCGCAGGTCTCTTTCTCCCACACTGCTCTCCAACAGGTTAGTCCCCAGCCTATACAAGTACCTGGGGTTGTTCTTGTGCAGATGCAAGACTCTACACTTACCCTTGTTATAGTTCATTAAACTTCTCTCTGCCCAGCTCTCCAGCCTGTCCAGGTCTTTCCCTCTGACTGTCCCTAATGACCCTCTTGTCCTTGCTGTGCCTACAGACAGCATCAAGGATAAATTTTTCCATCACCTTTCCTAGGGTGGAGGTGAGGCTGACCAGTCTATAGTTACCTGGGTCCTTCTTACCCTTTTTGAAGACTGGAGTGACATTTGCTATCCTCCAGTCCCTAGGCACCTCCTGATCCCCATGACTTAGAAAAGATGATGGAGAGTGGCTTAGCAATGACTTCCTCTGTCTCCCTTAGTACACGCGGCTGCATCCCATCTGGGCCCATGGATGTATGTACATTTGTTTGCTCAATTTACCCCTAAACCAGTCTTCATCAACCAAGACAGGGNTCCAGGGTTGTGATTCTGCTAGGTATTCTGTTCCTACCACATGAGACCCTCAACTCCACCATCTCAACCCATGTGTTCATTGATTTCCATGACCTCAGGAGCTCATTATCTGCATTTTGTCATGACTTAGACACAAGAGAAGGGAAGTCAAGCAGAGCCGGTAGCAGAATTTGGAGAGCAGAAGAGATAATATCCCCAAAAAATGACACTTTTCAGTCAACCATTAAAATACTTTAACCCATCTGGATGGGTTAACCCATCTGGACCTTTTGGTCATCATCAACAGAGAAAAAGTAGAATGCAGATATGCCTATTTCAGAAACTTAACCAGAGCAGGTGCATCTGGAAATGGGGTGGGCAGAGAGGGAGGATTATGATTTTCCTGATTAGTTGCCTATCTCCAGTGACCACCTGAAAATCAGGCCTCTGCAAATTGTCTCATGCCAAGTACTGCAAATCACTTTGAAAATCTTGACCTAAAAAGCAAATGTGGATTTTTAAATAATTAATAGCATTCTCTAAATGGAATTTTCCAGCCCCAAATGAGATGTACAGCTGAGTTCCCCTGAGAAAAGGTATTTGTAATGGAAATATTGACACAACTGAGATGATAATGCACAGCGCAGCAGTAAAGCTTAGCACATGTTCAGTCATTTCACTCTTCTTATCAAATTGGACAGTGTCCCACCATCATGGCATTTTGCTTGTTTGATTGACCTCAATTTAAACACCTCTACAGTTTACAAAAAACATAGCCAGTCCAAGTGCTTCCAAAATCTAACATTAAGCAAAAGCAATGCTTGCATTCTTCATTGCCTCTGGAATGGGCACTTAGGAACAGGGATCATGCCAAAATTACTTTAGTAGCAAAGCAAGACTTTGACAGCCCAGCCACCAGCTGCTCTGTTTTGTCCTCATATGTTGGTCCAGGCACATGTTTCCAAAAGAAATAGCATCATTCTTTTGGCAAATGGCTTTTAAGTATTTATATACATTAAAATATATATATATAAAAATATAAATAAATATATTTACACATATATATAAATACCTATATGCATATGTATATATCTTTCTTTTCAGGCACAGCATGTGTTCATTGATTTCCATGAAATCGGGAGCTCATTCTCTGCATTTTGTCATGACTTAGACACAAGAGAAGGGAAGTCAAGCAGAGCCGGTAGCAGAATTTGGAGAGCAGAAGAGATAATGTCCCCAAAAAATGACACTTTTCAGTCAAATATCAAAAAACTGTAACCCAAATCTTTAAGAGCATGTGTACTTCCTGCATTCAGGAATCAGAGGAGATTCCACCTTGTGTAAACCATACTCTCTCATTAAAACATGTCTTAACTATCTACAAGATCCATTGACCTGCTTTCAACTATGGGCTAAGGCTCTTAGGTCAGACTACCTTACCAACCACAATAAACCATGGCTTCCTTTTGTGGATGAAAACAAGCATATCCTGAGAAATCCACCAACTCCATCATCACTTCTGAGCTGAAACAGTTTCAACAGAGATGGAAAGGAGATATTTCCTCTCAGAAACACAGGTATAAAATTCAATGGTTACAAACATCTGTCTAGTAATCTGTCATACTACCCACCCTTCTCCCATTAAAAGTTCAGGCAAATACCTTGTATTAGGTCAGATGGGAAGAAAAGGCTGGCACTTCTGTATCTTAAGTGTCCTTATGTTTCTTTTGGAAAAACATTCTCCTTTTGAATGATCATGTTTGCCATTTCAAAGCCGAAAAGCATGGAGTCTCCCACTCTGATAGAAGCTATGAGTTAGATTATTGACTGAAAAATTATCACTGGTTTACAATAACATATTTGTATAATCTATTGCATTGTAACAATAATTCCTTAAGGTATATCATACCGGATGTAGGCAAGAAATGCCTCGTGCCAGAGAAATGGTGAAAGATGAGTCACAAAACTTCCACACCAGCATCATTCTGAATAATCAAACATGTGCTGTACCATTTCCCCAGGGTATTCTGAAGCCAGTCAATAAAGGGAAAAAAACCCCATAATTTTAACTTCGTAACACCAGTCTGTAGTGCACTGCTTAAATTACACTAGTGTCACGTGTTGTAGATAAATAAGGTAGAAGATTCACAAAGCAACAGTGAGGCAGGTGTTATTGTAATGTGAGACTGTGATGTTTTATTCATCTGATGAGAAGGGAGAAGAACTTGCAGCTACCAAGGAGAGCAGTTACGGGCACATGGGGAAGGGGAAGGACAGAGCACAGCTCAGAGAAGCTGTTAAGCAACAGGGATGCAGGTGAAAGGGGAAATAGATTTTCACCCTAAACATCTCGGTGGATTCACTGGATATTTGTTACACAGGGCAAAAGCTCTGTATTCCAGACAGGAGGAGAGACAGCTGCTCTGTCAAAAGCAAAATAAGGGACACCGAGGATGGTGCAGGCTGCTGTTTTTACCCAGGTGGCAGGCCTGTGGTGTCCCTGAACTATACTGTTAGTCAGACCAACAAAGAGCAACTGGACAGCACTGGGGCCAGCTGCCTTCCAGTCTTGTTTGACTGCTTTCTGAGATGCTCCTCTGGTTACTTGACCATGGCAGAGTGGAGGGGTATCTAAGAATTGCACAAATGGCTGTGACAGGTGCTGACAGTGCCACTACCTCTGCTACAGCTCTACCAAAGGCAGTGACCTAAGGAAGCTACTTACCCTACACCTATACAAGCTATGCAACACTCCACAGAAAACTGCAGCTACAGGAAAGAGCATACACCCTTTCCCATGTGACTTATATTTACAGAGCCACTTGTCCTTTACTATCTTGAGAACACAGAAATATTTTTCAAATTCAGAGAAATCCCAGACACATTTCTCAGGCTTATAACGTGTGCTTGAAGAGATGTGAAACCAGCACCTTACAACCAGACCAATGGATGGTGTCTGCTACACCATGAGATGCAGCTTTGTGGGTAAATACTACCTACATTCCATGTTGGGAAAATGCTCTTTACTCAACAGCATGCTGCAGTGATAGAAGGCATCTTAACTTCTGTCAAGTACCATCATTTCAGAAACAAACTTCCCACTAAACTCAAGAGCAGCTGCTAAGTGTCAGCACTTCTGAGAGGCAGCCACAGTGCAAAAGGAGTCATGAACCTTTGGAGATTCAAACACCCTGAGTCATTAGCTGGAAAATGCAGATGATAATAATAAAAAATACATAAGCAACAAAATCTTTGTCGTGAAGGACTGGTAACAGACTGCAGTGTGGAGCTCACTGCTGATTACAGCATCAGCTAATCTCCCTTGTGAACCAGAGGCAACAATATCCATAAGATGCAGAAAAAATAGCTCTGTCTCCAATGACCTTGTATTGTGCCTCAGTGCTCCCCTGTTTTGTTTACACTAACCACACACAGGTGTAATTGCTTGTAAGGACATCTGCACAATTAAAAACAAACAAAAAAAAAGATAAAAGAACTGGCAGGAGAAAAAAGGAAAAGGTCATGCTGCATCCAGAAATCTCTGTAATTCATATTCATAACCTCTATGACCTGACAGCCAAAGAACTAGTTAAAACAATAGCAAGCCATGCAGGAGTTCCACAATAAAACATCACCTGTGCTCCAACTGCTACAGCACCTAACCTGGACTTCAGTGTTTCCTATGGCACCTCAGACAAAGAGAAGAAGGAAAGAAGTCACCTACTTTACCCAGGAATGGCAGATTCTGGCTTCACTTGTCACCAGCAGGGAACAGGCAAATTACCCAGATGCTCCAGAGGTGCAGACATTGCATACCCACCTCTCCTCTCTTCCAGGCTGTAAAGACATTGTGCACAGAAGCCATCCTATATCTGTGGTAACACTTTCATATTGGCTGCCCTTCTCTGAGCCTTTTCCAGCTTTAATATATCCTTTAGAAATGAGTGGAACAGCACACAGCAATCAAAGTGTGTGTGAATCATAGATCTATACGGTAGCAGAGTGACATTTTCAATTGTGTTCTCTATTCCTCTCCCAATTATTGCAAACATTTGATTTGCCTCTTCAACTGCTGCTGAGACACAGGTATCCCCAAATGAGTGTTGTGAACAGTTTTGTTCCGTGCTACTCTCAGTAGAGTTCACCATGGGCAACACTGACGAAGAAGAATGTTACTATTTCAAGAAAGGAACATTTCCAGACAGACATTCCCCTACCTCTTTTTGGCTTTGAGTATAAAGAGACAATAATTCTACTACTTAGAGCATTCCAAATGCAGTAAGCCAAAATATCAAATGGCCCTCTGTTCTCTAGCCCTGGCATAGTTTAAAACTTTTGAGGACAGAGAGGTGATGTGAATATGTAGAGTTAACTTGCATTACTAGTGGAAGCTGAAACAAAAAAATGACGTGAAGGGTCTTCATTCTGTGTACTCCACTGGCTTCCCTGGTCATCTGCCCTTCTCCATACCCATACTCTCCATCTTTTGCTGAGGACAACAGAGCTGTGTTTCAGGACACTCATAACCCCACGCAAAGCAGAGCAGAAATGTGGCACACACGTGCTGACCCTTGTGAAGCACTGCAAAGCACACAATGGTCTATCTGCAGCATCACCAGAAAGACTCCACATGGGTGCATGGTTAATCAGAAATCTTTTTACACCACTTTTTTGCACAG
This sequence comes from Rhinopomastus cyanomelas, assembly GCA_013400115.1. Lineage (NCBI taxonomy): Eukaryota > Metazoa > Chordata > Aves > Bucerotiformes > Rhinopomastidae > Rhinopomastus > Rhinopomastus cyanomelas. Next base: position 1,884,774 of record VXBP01007759.1, on the reverse strand, counting down.
CTATTGCCGTCATCCCCCAAGAGTCACAGTCATCCAGGTACATGAAAATTTCCAGGCATGCCAAAGCTATGCTGACGCATTTCATTTACAAACTTCCTGTCTCACTACAGTGTGGATTTAGTTCCCTGCAGCTGAGGGACATGATAAAGCAATGAACAGTGAGTGCTAGAATTTAGCAATGCAGCAACAATGTAATAGAAGAGATAAAGAAGCAACTGACAGAAAAAACACATTTATGTGCTGAAGTACTTTGCTTTGGCACATGTAGGAGCTGAAAGCAAGAGACACCGAGATGCTCCATCACAGGTGATCAAGTCCAAGAAGCAAGTGTTTAGAGCAGCAACAATAGAACAATTTGAGAAATATTTCATTTCATCAGATTTCAGCAGATATCATTTGCAGAAATGGACATATTTAGCCAAAGCAAACAGGCCATATATGACAGGCAACCTACATTCAAAAGTCTGGTTTCCTAGCACTATGCCTTCCCAAATTTCTGACAGTTCCTGCACTCCCCACTGCTTTGGGAGCCTGATATTTTAGGAACAAACGGCCATATGAACTGATCCCTGTCCCTGAGACATCAGAGGCTATAGAGACAGGGAACAAGCAAAAGGCAGGCAAATGGATTGTATCACAGTATCACAGTATTTTCAAGGTTGGAAGAGACCTCATAGATCATCAAGTCCAACCTGTCCTGTGGTCTTCCATAATTCTGTCCTCTGGTGAATCTCATCATGCACTCTGATTGGATTTATTTTCCTCAAAAGAATTCAGGAGAAAAAAAAAGTGTGTTTTCTACACATGCACCTTAGTCTTGAACAGCATGATCTCTCTCCACTTGGTTTTGCTTACAGAACCCGGGTTCTGCTCCACATTACACATTCGTTCCGTGTGCTGTGTTCCCCATCTGCAAGACTGGCAAGAAGCATCACAGAGAATTTACAAATTTCATGATTGGCACTGAAAGCAGCAGAAAGATCAATGATACTATTAATGTTCTTTAGAGATCCTCCATCCACCTATCAGCAGAACGTGACCAGATTCCAAATGACCTCATCTTCATTTACGTTGGGCTGTCTTACACAACACAGAAGTACAGATGGACCATAAAGTAGGAATAGATTGCATTACTTGCAATTCAGAGTCCCTTTAAACCAGCCTGAGTGACATAAAGAGGCTTTTTTGTAAAGGAGACTGGTCCATCAGTCTTTTTAATACCCATAAGCAGGTGATAACAAGCTGCAGTGCACTTTACAGATGGCTGGCAGCACGTAATAGAGAGTAACACGCTGTAAATAGAGCGTAACACACTGTAAATAGAGACACCACATTGTGAAGTCATAATATGCTGGAAACTGTCAGAGGAATAACGTTTTTAGCAGTGAACTTTAACATGGGGTTCAGGTGATGTACCAGCAGTGGCTTTCACATAGGAAATTGTTCCTAATAAATGCAAGACTATCACATGGCCTTAAAGAAGCAGTCATATCAAATATAAAGAAAATGTGTTATTTATGCCATTTTAAAGTGATATATAGAAATCATTTCACTATTGCCATTCAGCTTTTAACCTGCTTTCAGCATAATGCAATCAACATAAAGTGACATTATTTAGCACTGGAGAACCCAAATACTTTTTGGGTTTTCTTTGCCTCTGTGCCCTAAGTCTTGATGGATTGTGTTTGGGATTTGACACAGATGAGACCATCAGATCATCCAATCTCTTCTAATTTTTCTCATATCTTTCAAGCTAGAACTGCATTCCTGTAAACAGCCAAAGTATGCAAAGAGAAGTCTGAGCAAAGTACTTGAAGAAAGCCTCTGTACAATATCCCTTGCTTGCATACAAGGAGAAACCAACAAAGGCCTGGTGCTGCAGTGGACAGTTCTTACCTTTTCACTCAAAAAATATATCCACTTGCTATAGAAACACTTCAGGATGAAACTAGTTCAGGATGGCTGGTTATTTCAGGTTTATCTTGACCATTAGCTCAACTTCTCCAGGACAAAAAAAGCTAAGTGTACATACACACAGAGAGATAAATCAGCTAGATTAAATCACAAAATGCTTTGAGTTGGAAGAGACTTTCAAAGGTCATCTAGTCCAAACTCTCCTCTAGTGAGCAGAGACATCTGCACCTAGAGCAGCTTCATATAATCACAGAATCATTATAGCTGGAAAGTACCTCCAGAATCATCTACTCCAGCACTCATCCCAACATCTCCCTAACCACTAGACCACGGCCTTGAGTGTTCTATCTACTCATTTTTTAAACACCTCCAGGGATGGGGATTCCAACACTTCCCTGGGCAGCCTGTTCCAGTGCCCAACCACTCTCTAAGTAAAAAATGTCTCCTAATATCCAATCTAAACATCCTCTGATGCAACTTTAGGCCATTTCCCCTCACTAGCAATTTGGGAGAAGAGATCAGCACCAGCCCTGCTACAACCTCCTTTTAGGTAGCTGCAGACAGCATTAAGGTCTCCTCTCAGCCTCCTCTTCTCTAGACTAAATAACCCCAGTTTGCTCAGCCACTCCTCTAGACACCTCACCAGCCTCGCTGCCCTTCTCTAGACCTGCTCCAGCACGTCAATGTCCTTCTTATACTGTGGTGCCCAAACCTGGACACACAGTATTCAAGGTGTGGTCTCATGAGTGTAGAGTACAGGGGCACCATCGCCTCCCTACTCCTGCTGGTTACACTGTTCCTGATGCAGGCTAGGATACCGCTGGCCTTCTTGGCCACCCATCGCCTCCTCTGGCTCATATTCAGCTGGCTCATATTCAGCTGGCTATCAGCTAACACTACCAGGTCCTTTTCTGTCAGGCAGTTCTCCAGCCACTCCTCCCCAAGCCTGTAGCACTTCTGTAGAAGAATCAAGAAACTCATGTGCTCGATGTGGAAGAAAGGGCCATCATTCTCTAAAGAGACTGCTGGTACCTTTGTCAAATGCCAGTGCAGCTTCTTTTTGCCTCAGTGTATTCTCTACATTGTTTCAGTTGTGATCCTTCCTTTTTCCAAAGAAGTTTTCTCTGTTGTCACAGCAGAAAGTGATACAAAAACCAACCATGACAAATCTTTACAGTAGAAGGACCTTTGTTTTGTGAGCTTAAATGAATCAGTTAATCTTACCTACTGTGCAGACATGTTCAGCTCCAAACTTCTTACTGCTTGCTAAGGCTCCAGGATTTGGATACAAAGCTTATGAAAAGGGCACCTTCAACCTGTAAATCCCTTCACTAATTAATGCCACTATAAATAACAAGAAGTATTTTACATTTGTTTGTTGGAAGCCTTCACCCCACGTGTTTCCACCATGCCATAGAGTCAGTATCAGCATATTTGCTCAGAAAACCTTCTCCATGTGCGTGCCCTTAAAGGCTCTCATCCTGCAATCCCTATGTTTCATTTGGCACACTGGTGCATGAAGACACAAAGAAAGCTCTTACTTCACAAATAGCCACAAAATCTCAGCCAAAATAAAACAGACTTGACTTATCTGACATAACAAGAAGTGCTCTGCAGCTGGTTCTTAAAACTGTAATCAACATTATAATTTACGTTTTATTACAATGGTAAAATCATAAAAGAGTGCTGTGATTCTCAGACAATTTCTAATGGTTGACAGAGCCCCACTGGCCTGAATAAAACTGTGATCTGAGAAAAACATAGCCAGGCTAAAATAAGACTTCACTGAAAATAAAAAGCTCATTTTGACTGGATGTTCACATTTCATCCTCATGTGTGAAGCCTGGCAACAAATGAGGGCCGGTATGACTAGTCCTCCAAGAAAAAACAACCAAAAAACTTTTAGTCTTCTTAGTGTGAAACCAGGCTGACAAGTAAGACATAGCTTCCAGAATACGTGAAGTAGTGACGTATCATCTTCAGAAGCTATTCTACCATTTATTCTACTTTCAGTGAGAATTATAATGAAATTTTCAGAAACATTTGCGAGTTTATGTACCATCTTAATAAGTCAAATTATTATGAGCTTAAAATGATGTGCAATGATGCAAGTCCGTAAAACTGAGTTACTTTACCATGGCTGAGAATGGAGCTACAGGATGCTACGCCATCTCAATCGCTAGGGAAAAAATTACACAAGAACTCGTCATGCTAATTAACTCAACCCTTCTCAACATTCTGTTCTCCTAATTGCCCTGTATAAATCTGACCAGACTGGCCAGGCCTTCTCAAGGAAATTAACTTAGAATTCAGAATGTTGTAAGACCGATATTCTAAAAAACCCAACACACTCTTCTCCAGCTCCACCTCATCATGCTGATCTATTAGCTGCATACGTCATCCTGGCACGGCTCTCCTAGTCATGGCTTACAAAGCATTTGGCAGCAGCAGAAAGAACCCTCAGGGAACCTAATTTCCTTTTGATATCATTGTTTTTCAATGTTATAAATCAAGTATTTAATTAAAACAGAAACACAGCTTGGTGAAATATTAGAGAAGAACATGTGTTAAATCTTGGTCCATACGCCAGAAGGCTCATAGAACTAACACGTCTCAAACCAATAATGAAAAATTGGGACAATGAAGTGGTAGGTCACATTATGAAGTATTTTCCCAGATTTCACCATGGACAAAATCTAATGTGCACCGGGTGCTTGTAGTCAGAGGCAGACCTGAAGTGTCTGAACAAACAGAACAACCGAACAAACCATACAAACCACTGAAAGTACTATGGATAGCAGAATCTCCCTCAGCCCCAGCCAAGCGCAAACCAAGCTTTTTAACACATCAGACTACAACAGTGCTCTGACCGTTTTTCTGGTGATCAGTTTATAAAGTCTTTAAAAAGTCTGAACCCACAGTTGCAGATTTAACTGTGCTCTTGCCTTACACTAGCCCTTCAGCTGTTCTGATAAGGTAGCAAACTGGGTCAAAGCCTAAGTATCCAGTAATGAAACATAAGTTGTTGATAACAAGAGTGCTTTATTGTTCAGCCCTACAAAACTGTCTCTCTAGTTCACATGCTGGAAAAAAAAATAATCTTCCGAGGCAGGTGCAGCTGTGACATACTTATCCCATTGAGATCTGGGAATTAAGTGCTTTGTGGTCATTGGTAGATTAACAGCAATACTTCTCAGACCCTCACTCTTACTGTAGATCTGTTTTCTATTACTAAATTTCTCTATAGCATGATTTTCCTCAATCTGATTTACCAATTAAACTGATCTCATCAAAAGATTATGCTGAAAAAAACACATTTCAGACTACACCTGGAAGAAAGAACACTTCTACTTAAACAAGCAGCTTTGCAGAGGCTGGGAAGAGAAATATGCTCTGAACCAGCTTGCCACATAGATGATAAAAATTAAACAGGATTCACTAGACTCATCATTTCAAGCCTAGCTGAGTTAAATCCATTTAATCAATAGCACACACATCTTAACATGAAAAAATATGAAAATGCAGTTAAAATCCGCACGCATTGCTCTTGATTATAGCTCAAATTTAAGCCATGTTCATTTAATATCTAAAACACTCTTAAAAGCACTTGTCACTCTTGACTTACCTGACAGTTTCTGTCCCTCTTTTTCCTATTTTCTTGAGCCTTCTTTAAGCTCTAGCTTCACTTTTTAAAACATTAACCTTTATTAATTCTTAAATTTGTGCTGTTTATTTTTATCATAGTGTGCCCAACTGTAGACTCAAATTCCTAGCTAGGTGCCTAAGCAAGAACAGATTTTTAAAAGGCAAACCATTCAGCAGTTACAACTGCTGGAAGAAACAGATTGCAGTCAACACCATGTTTTGAATCTTCACATGTGGCTAGATTTCACAGAGGAGCTCATACCACCAAGCTTGTGATATAACTCAGCTTTAACTAGCCATCTCCTTGTCACTTCTTCAAGTAATTTGTCTGTAATCCATGTAAATCCATTTAATTACACAATCAGTCAAATAAATGTAACCACATATTGACAGTGTTGAATTTTAAATAGCTCCATTTCCAATCATAAATCTATACAAACCTCACCAATCAACCAGGAAGACACAAGTATGGACATGCTGTAAATTCCTGCATGTTTGGAGGAGTACAACGTGCTGACCTAATTGGCAAAACAAGAAAGAGTTTGTAATCACAGAATCCTTTGTTGTTTGGTCCCAGAATAAAAGAAATTGGGGAGGTAGGAAACCTCACAACCACAGAGTTGCTACAAAGCCTGTCTTCTTTTGATATTGTAGCTACAGCTTGGATCAATGCCTTTACTAATCTCTCTCTGAAACAGCCATGTTATGTCCCTCTAGGCTATTGAATCCTCCAGGCTCTCACTTAAATAACTTAATTAACTTTATTTAGAAATTAGACTGGGTAATATCAAGTCATAACACTGACTACAAACAAACACAAGACACTAAAAATTATCTATGTTAATTGTTACCTCTCCATGTTAGACTGGATCAGGCATGTATCTAGACAATATAATCTGACCTATCCAATGTCTCCTTCTTTTGATAAACATTGTCACAACTTCAAGCTAACCAAGCTACAGTCCCAAAACTAAAGTAATACATAAACAACATAGCAACCCGTAGGGAAAGATGTACTATTACCAGACTAATATTACCTCCTTATTTGAGAAGGATTAGAATTTGAGTCAGAGTACAGACAGAAACAAAGCTATTCTCAGCCTTATAATCTGTTAAGGGGGGATATGCTATAAAATAAAATTCTATCTTCTATATTGTCTAAAATACCTGATGTATCTAATCAAGAAAGCACCTTGATAGACAGAGAATATAAGCACATCCCTAAAGGTAAAACTAATGTTTTCAGCATCACTTTCACCCCTCCTTTTAGTCTCTAGTGCTGAAAGACTTTGGTCTTGGCCTGACACTGCAAACAGGCCATCTAAGAGATGAGGAGTGAGAGAGAATTAGATCCCTGCAAGTGAAATCTGCGGAGAAGTAGTGGTACAGCAGAGATGTTCTGCATGTGCTGGTACTGTGGGAAGTCAATGTGTTACACAGCAATGTAAGTGTTAAGTGCACAGTATGTATCTCAAAAACATATTCTAGCCACAAGATTTGGAAAATCCATCCTTCTCTGTGTCAGGAGACATGCACACCATTCCTGTTTCAGCACATAGATGACTTCCAGCATAGCAGTTCTGTTTATCCTCCCATCTTCTTATATTCCACAGAAAATGAAAAAGCCATAATCAGACGAGATACAATTATAAAACATTTCACAGAGGTCTAGTTACAGCACGGACCCTTCATCATTCACATTGTGCAAATGCAGACTGAGATTATATATGCAATCAAGACAGAATATTAACATTAAAATAACTGTGTCTGATGGACATTCACATTCAGGATCTTCTATAAGGCCAGAAATGGAAATACTGAAGTGTCTGAGTTTGGATGCAAATTTCATACACGACTCCAAACTGTCTTGATATTCCGGCCTGGGAACAATCTTGTCTTCCCAACCACACCAATTTGAGGCAATGACATCAAAGTGATATCGGATTTCATGAAAATGACTTTGTTGTCTTTCTGGACTGTATTTCATAGAATCATAAAATCATTATGGCTGGAAAGTAGCTCCCAGATCATCTAGTCCAACTTTCATTCCAACATCTCCCTAGCCACTAGACCATGGCCTTGAGTGCTCTATCTACTCAATTTTTATGCACCTCCAGGGATGGTGATTCCACCACTTCCCTGGGCAGCCTGTTCCAGTGCCCAACCACTCTCTCAGGAAAAAACTTCTTCCTAAGATCCAATCTAAACCTCCCGTAATGCAACTTGAGGCCATATCGCCTCGTCTTATCATTAGTAGTTTGGGAGAAGAGACCAGCTCCATGCCCACTACAACCTCCTTTTAGGTAGTTGCAGAGAGCATTAAGGTCTCTTCTCAGCACCCTCTTCTCTAGACTAAATAACGCCAGTTCTCTTGGGCATTTGTCATAGGGCTTGTTTTCTAGACCTCTCACCAGCTCGTTGCCCTTCTCTGAACATTAGCACCTCAATGTCCTTCTTGCACTGTGGTGCACAAAACTGGACACAGAACTCAAGGTGTGGTCTCACAAGTGCAGAGTACCTTGTATTACCTTAGCACACAGCAAGGTTTTGGCTAAAGATGTCCTCTTAACTTTCCCTGGCAGTCTTTTTTTTGGTTGCACTCTATATTAAAGTACATGGGGCTCTCCTTCCTTCTTTGACCAGTTTCAAAGGTAGAAAACATTATTTGTGGTGTTTATTCAATCAAGTTTTTTGAGCAGTTAAGGATAATAGACTGAGAGAATAATCATTGGGTGCAGTGCCAGATGCTGATGAGGACTATAGGGATGGGCAATGCCTTTATCTCTCCAGATGTTACTATAACTCACTAAATTCACTTTTGCCTCTTTTCTTCCAGATAGCATGAAAATCTTGCTGCTTAGTGGGATGGCACAGGACAAACACAAGTCTCATTCACTGGAAAATTGGATGAGTTCTTGAATGAATTTCAGACACTGATTATTGTCACAATTCATTCTCCAAACTATCTTTGCACTCCAAAGCCTCAGATGAGAAGAGTGCTTCTTCCCACTGTGCTTCACATCAAAATCCTTAGTTCCTACACTGAGTAGCATAGAAGCCAAAGTAAAGTGAAATGCATGAACAAGTTAGGAAGTTCTTGGCCTTGCAGCCAGTGTGTGGCAGAGCCAGGATCCAAGCCCAGCTCTCCAGAGCTCGCTCCCAGCTTCTAACCATTTCATCATTTAAGCCATCCCGTTTGGAATAGACCCCATCACATTTTTAACATGTCCCAGTTTAAATTGCAAATGCTTTCCTGCATTTCTTTTGAAATAGTCCAGTTTAGTTGGCATTTCCAAGCCACACTGGAACACATATGCAACTAGCAGCTGCTTCATTTCACTGTGATAGCACAGGCTGCATTTTAAACACGAATACTTTTTTTTTTAAATCTCCATGCTGTCCTTCTCCCCATCACTTCTATGCCTTTTATGTCTCGCCATAAGTAGTACTCTGATAAAGTCAGAGGTACAACTTCCACTGACTTAGCATGCCAGAAGCCAATTTCTCAAAATACTATAATAAAGGCTTATCTGACAGCACATCCTCCCTTACCAGAAAAATACTAATAAACTATAAAATCCATTCTAGTGAGACCAAATATGAAATGTCTTCTTGTCTCCCTGATTTTCTTATGCTTACAGTTTCACTTTTACAGAGTAATGCTTCAAAACAAGCCTGAGCCCTCTTTCCGTATTGTTTTCTCACCTCTAAAACCTATGTATTTCTTCATCTTGATGAACTAGTATCAGAAGAGGACTGATTTGATTGCATTTAGAATGTGTATTTGGCAATATTTTTAGAACAGAGGTAATGCTTTTCCATAAACCAATATGATAGATTAAAGCAAACAACTCCACACTCTGAGTTTGTTTTACACAGCAAAGGGGTTGGCTTCTGTTAGCAAGCCAGTGTGAAATACAAACGACTAAGCCAAGATGATGAATCCTTCTGAAGAAACTTTGTGAGCATAATTTTTTTAAGTGGAAATCATTCTCCATTTATCAGACTATCTACTTGAGACACCCAGTATTATTTTAGCTCCCCTTGGGGCATGGGATACAGGATATAGATAAAGCGAGGCAGCACATTACTACATCATGAACCAGGAGGAAAAAACTGGATTCCAGAGCTTTGAGCATGTTGTTTTTCTATGTTTTTAATCCAAGGTTCTCAGACTGTTCAAATTATTAAATATATTCAACTTCAAGTTAGTTCTAAATATACCACTTGTATTGTTTGCACTTCATTGTCCAGAAAAAGACAAACAATTTTCCAAATAACATAGAGTAACAAGCTACAGGTAGGGTCTAGCAATACAGAGAGTTGGCACTGCCAGCTACTTTCTCTTACACTAAATCTGATTCTATCAATGCAGAAACAAAATACAATGTGTCTGTAGAAAAGGCACAGACACTCTGGAATACATCATTATAATCGGTGATCTTATGTTTGTCAGCGCTTTGCAATTGGTAGCACCTTGCTTAGAGTGCACTGTCAGCACGTTTGCTGATGACACAAAGCTGGGAGGTATAGCCGAAAGCCCAGCAGACTGTGCTGCCATTCAGCAAGACACAGACAGGCTGGAGAGCTGGGCAGAGAGAAATGCAATGAAGTATAACAAGGGTAAGTGTAGAGTCTTACACCTAGGCAAGAACAACCCCAGGTACCAGTATAGGCTGGGGACTGACCTGTTGGAGAGCAGTGTGGGAGAAAGAGACCTGAGGGTCCTGGTGTCCAGCAGGATGATCATGAGCCAGCAATGTGCTCTTGTGGCCAAGAGGGCAAACGGCAACCTTGGGTGAATCAGAAAGGGGGTTAGCAGATCAAGAGAGGTTCTTCTCCCCTACTACTCTGTCCTGGTGAGACCACATCTGGAGTATTGTGTCCAGTTCTGGGCATGTCAGTTCAAGAAGGACACGGAGCTGCTGGAAAGAGTCCAGTGCAGAGCACCAAAGATGATGGAGGATGTAGAACACCTCCTTTGTGAGGAAGGGCTGAGGGAGCTGGGTCTCTTTAGCTTGGAGGAGACTGAGGGGTGACCTCTTCAATGTTTATGTTAAAAGCAAAAGACCTCATTCATGTTGATAAATATGTGAAGGGTGGGTGTCAGGAGGATGGAGCCAGGCTCTTCTCAATGTCATCTAATGATAGGACAAGTGGCAATGGGTGTGAGCTGGAAAATAGGATGTTCCACATAAATATGAGAAGGAACTTCCTCCCAGTGAGGGTGACAGAGCATGGAAATGGGCTGCCCAGGGGAGTTGTGGAGTCTCCTTCTCTGGAGATATTTAAAACCCACCTGGACATATTCCTGTGCGAATTGATCTTGATGATCCTGCTCTGGTGGGGGGATTGGATTGGATGAACTTTCGAGGTCCCTTCCAATCCATAATGTTCAGTGATTCTGTTCAGGCTGATGATCTCCTACCAGCTTAGGGACCCTTTTCTGATCACTGTTATATTTTTTACCATAACAAAACACAAGAACTGGGTGCTCTTGTGTTTCTATAGTGCCCAGTCAGACATCTGTGTCTCTGTTACAGGATACTGATTGAAGTCAAGCCTAGAAAGAGTATAAAGGGCAGGCTTACCCGTTCTCTTAAATGTTCCCATAGCAATAGTACCCATCAAATTTTTCTCAGAAATGTATTTATCCTGTTCTTAAAAACCTATTTGTCAGTGGTTAACACAGCCCTGCTGCCAGAAAGCCTGTCCCACTGTCTAACAAAGTTTTTCTCTAGTGGAGTTTAAGCCTTCTACTTCTAGTGTTATCTGTACCACACACGGAGCAGAGCATACCTCCTTCTCTGTGGCAGCCATTCTATTTTATTTTATGAACTATCACAGCTCTGCAGTTGTCTTGTCTCTCAATTAACAGATTAATTCTTCTAACCTTTCCTCGCTGCCTGTGCTCTCCAGATCTTGCATCTCCACTCATTCCAAGACTCTGTGTGGGGTCCAGAATGAAACAAAATGCTCCAGCTGTGGCTGTACCAGTGCCAAGCAGAGCACAAAGGTTGTTTCCAGTGTTTTCCATGGTATGGTCTTGTTTATGTTTTCTTTCATCACTTTGATAGCCACAACTGGAGTTCAGTTTGTCATCCACTACAACCCCACATACTTTCTTCAGAGCCTGCCAGAATCACAGAATCATTCTGGCTGGAAAAGACCCTTGGGATCATCGAGTCCAACCAGCTACCCTACCTTACAAGTGTCCTCTAAACCAGATCCCTCAACACCTCATCCAAATGATCTTTAAACACATCCAGGGATGGCAACTCAGCCATCTCTCTGGGAAGCCCATTCCAGAGCCTGATCACCCTTTCTGTAAAAAACTTTTTCCTAATATCAAGTCTAAACCTACCCTGTTACAACTTGAACCCACTCCTTCTTGTTCTATCACTAATTGCTTGTGAGAAGAGACCAGCACCAACCTCTCCACAGTGCCCTTTCAGGTAGTTGTAGAGAGTGATGAGGTCTCCTCTCAGCCTACTCTTCTTCAAACTAAAGAGCCCCAGCTCTTTCAGTCTTTCCTTATGAGATTTGTTTTTCAGTCCCTTCACCAGCTTAGTTGCCCTCCTCTGCACCTGCTCCACAACCTCCACATCTCTCTTGTGTTGAGGTGCCTAGAACTAGACACAGGACTCAAGCTGTGGCCTCACCAGTACTGAATTCAGGGGGATGATAACCTGCCTACTCCTGCTGGCCACACTATTTCTAATACAAGCCAGGATGCCATTGGCCTTCTTGGCCACCTGGGCACACTGCTGGCTCATATTCATCTTCCTGTCTGTTAGAACCCCCAGGTCCCTGTCTGCCACCTCCCCAAGCCTGTAGCGTTGCATGGGGTTGTTGTGGACCAAGTGCAGGACCTGGCACTGGCCTTATTGAAGCTCCTGCCATTAACATCGGCCCATCACTCCAATCTACCCAAGTCCCTCTGAAAAGCCTCCCTACCCTCTTGCAGATGCACACTGCCACTTAACTTTGTGTCATCTGCAAACTCACTAATGACACACTCTGTGTCTTTATCAAGATCATCAATAAAGATGTTAAACAAAGACGGTCCCAACACTGAACCCTGAGACACAGCACTTGTGACAGGCCACCAGCTGGATTAACCACTCTTTGGTCCCATCCATTCAATCAGTGCTTTATCCAGCAGATTGTGTGCTCGTCCAAGTCATGAGCAGTCAGCTTATCAAGGAGAATTCTATGGGGAACAGTGTCAAAGGCTTTTCAAAAGTCCAGGTAAACAACATCCACAGCCTTTTCCATGTCCAATAGCTAGGTCATTCTGTCATAGAAGGAGATCAGGTTCATCATGCAGGACCTACCTTTAATAAGCCCATGTTGACAGGGCCTGATCCCCTGGTTGTCCTGTATGTGAAGTGTGATGGCACTTGAGATTATGTGTTCCATAGTCTTCCCTGGTACCAAGGTCAGACTGACAGGTCTATAGTTTCCTGGATCCTCCTTTCTGCCCTTCTTGTAGATGGGTGTTACATTTGCCACTTTCCAGTCCATTGGGACCTCCCCAGCTAGCCAGGATTTCAAGTAAATAATGGAAAGTGGCTTGGCAAGCACATCTGCCAACTCTCTCAGCACCCTTGGGTGCAACCCATCCGGCCCATAGACTTGTTTATGTGTAAGTGGTGTAGCAGGTCACTGACCACTTTCCAATTGAGATGGCCTCATTCTGCTTCCCCTCTCTGTCTCCCAGCTCATGAGGCCTGTTGTCCAGGGAACACCTAGTGCCACTGCTAAAGATCGAGGCAAAGTAGGCACTGAGCACCTCAGCCTTTTCTGCATCATCTCTTACTAGGTTTCCCTCCGAATCCAAAACACAATGGAGATTTTCCCTGGTCCTCTTCTTGTTATAAATGTATTTTTAGCAACTTTTTTTATTATCCTTAACAGCTGTAGCTAAGTTGTGCTCTAGGAGTTCTTCGGCCCTCCTGATTTTNCAGCCTTTTCCATGTCCAATAGCTAGGTCATTCTGTCATAGAAGGAGATCAGGTTCATCATGCAGGACCTACCTTTAATAAGCCCATGTTGACAGGGCCTGATCCCCTGGTTGTCCTGTATGTGGAGTGTGATGGCACTTGAGATTATGTGTTCCATAGTCTTCCCTGGTACCAAGGTCAGACTGACAGGTCTATAGTTTGCTGGATCCTCCTTTCTGCCCTTCTTGTAGATGGGTGTTACATTTGCCACTTTCCAGTCCATTGGGACCTCCCCAGCTAGCCAGGATTTCAAGTAAATAATGGAAAGTGGCTTGGCAAGCACATCTGCCAACTCTCTCAGCATCCTTGGGTGCAACCCATCCGGCCCATAGGCTTGTTTATGTGTAAGTGGTGTAGCAGGTCACTGACCACTTTCCAATTGAGATGGCCTCATTCTGCTTCCCCTCTCTGTCTCCCAGCTCATGAGGCCTGTTGTCCAGGGAACACCTAGTGCCACTGCTAAAGATCGAGGCAAAGTAGGCACTGAGCACCTCAGCCTTTTCTGCATCATCTCTTACTAGGTTTCCCTCCGAATCCAAAACACAATGGAGATTTTCCCTGGTCCTCTTCTTGTTATAAATGTATTTTTAGCAACTTTTTTTATTATCCTTAACAGCTGTAGCTAAGTTGTGCTCTAGGAGTTCTTCGGCCCTCCTGATTTTCTCTCTGCAGAGTTTGACTACATCCTTAAAGTCTTCCAGAGGTCATAGACTCTTCTTTTGTTCTTGAGATGTAGCCAAAGATCCCTATTTAGCCAGTTAGCTCTTCATTCACCTTGTAATCTCACTAATAATTTATAACTCATCACAGGACTGTACTTGTACTGAATCCCACTCAATTCAAATGAGTTTTTCTAAATGTCGAGATTCTTTTGTTAATCCTTTCATACAAACACTTGCAGTCTCTCCAGCTAAGCATGGCCTAGAAAGGTAATATGTCTGTTTTCTAGCTCCTCACACGAACTACTGCTCTAAGTACCAACATGCACTAGACCCATCACATCCTCCAAGGAATCCCATACATTGCATCCTTTCCATTTGACAGAACCTCACAAATAGCTGCTCTTCAAGACTCTCTCCATAATGTCACCCTCACTTCTTGTCATTCTGCATGTTTATCTTGTTTTTGAAAATGTCATTCAAAATAGTATCAAGAAACTCTTCTGCAGGAAAGATACAAGTTGCCTCTCCCTTATTGACATGGTCTGCTGATGTAATGTGGAAGGAAACTAAAATTGTTGCCTTTATTTAATGCTGTTGGCTGTTCACTAGCACAACAAACTGATCTAAAAATCTGAACATCTCTGCTTCTCTCCCCACCCCACTGCCTCCATTTTCAAAGCTATTTTAAATGTGGGCTCTCTCTGGGGCTCATCCTTCACCAGCTCTGAGAAGTAGTTCCTCCTGGCTCTTAACCAACTCCTTACCAACTTATTATTTCTGTTTTAAATGGAGCTGTTATTTATTTCCAATAAGGCTAGCTGCAGCACCTGCCTGATCATTGCTGGTTTTGGGGTTTTTTTAAATGAAGTTTACAGAGAAAATAAAACCAAAACAAACCACCATTACACAGTTTTCCCTGATATCAGGATTTCTTCTTTTTCATATAGAAGCTTTATTCTGGTTTGTCAGCTGTCTCTAGACATCTAGACAGTACAACATCACCTCTCGTCTTTACTCAAAACCTTTTCTGGCCTAGCTCCCCCTGCACTGTAATTCCGTGAAAAACCCCTTGAGCTCCCTAATCCACCTCCTCCCTCCTTCCCTCTACCCACATGCTGCTTCCTTTCATAGCATCATTCAGACATATGATTATCCCGCTCAATATGTTATGGCAAATTAAGTCATTCTTTTGATCATACATACAAATGCTCAGGTTCTTCTGCTCTGTATTTTTCAAGAGGAAAAAAAACCACCACCACAAATCACACAAAATCTCTAAACAAACCATCTACTCTAGGAGTCCAAAGTTTTTAGGAGACAGAACCTAATTAACCTACTTTGCCTCAACTGTAGGTGAATTAAGTCCTCCTATTACTCCTCTCCTGATTATACTCAATGAAATCTCTTATCAAATAGTACATTAGGTGCTTTCTTCCTTGTTATGTTTCCTTATCTGTAGTGTTTAAACCATTCATATCATTCTCTTCACTAATGAACAGATTTGCCAAAATTACTTTGACAAGAAATTCTAATTAAAATAACAGATATTTTTTTCCCAGTTAAACCTTTCTCTCCACTCCATTTTTACACTCAGAAAAGTGAGAACCAAAGGCTTTAGAAGCCTTGTTGTAACAGATATCTGAGGTAATCAACAATCATGACACCACCGATAAAAAATAAATAAAACTTGAGAGAAATATTAGAGGAAAAAAAGAAGTTAAATACCTGAGTCTTTGTTGTAACTACCTTTGCCCCCCTTTTGCACAATTACTTAATCTTATTTTAAATTTAATCCTCCTTATGTGCATTCACACCAGGTGTCAGCCTTCAGGAGCACTTAGCCTAAGAGTACACAAGGACTGCCACAGTATCTAACCCTTGGGTATAAAGCACTAGTAGCAGGTTCCTCCAAAATAGGTGGTGTTTGCCTTGGGAGGGATGGTCTTTAGCTCCCATCATGTCTGAGCAACAGGGCAACCAGAGAAGTTTGCTGCCACCTCAGAGGAGACACCACCACTCAAAGGACCAAGGTCTCCACAAACCACCTTTTCAAAAGTACCTTTCCAACAAGGCTCTGTGCCTCTAACATCCTTGACACAGCATATGTCTCCTCTACTGTATTATATGGCCCTCCCATGTCTCTTCTCTCAGCAAATTTTACTGATAATAACAGTTTTATCAGGAAAGAAAAAGCGTAACCTGAAGTAGAAGCCGCGACAGAGTAAAGCATAGCTGAGGGAACACAGGCACTGAACCTCTGTGTCCCTGCAGCACCTTGAAGGAGAGCACAGCCTGGTGATCCTTGCACCTGGGCAGAGAGCTGCGGTGGAGGTCCCATACTGGAGCTGTGCCAATAAATCCTTGCATCACCGTCCTGCAGGACCCTGGCTTGAGAAATCACGGAGGACACAAGCATTGACAGAATTTTTTAGCTCCATCTGGTGGGCAAACAAGCTGCTTCTGGGCCCACTCTGAACATTCAATCCCTTTTGGCAACAATTATAGCTTTCATGAGAAAAAGATATTATTAAATGAGACTGTCTTCATTAACAGCAATTTTTGCTTCTCCTATGACGAACTAAATTTACAAAAAGTAAAACAAATCAGTTTGTTTTACTGGGATTATTTCCTGCATAAGTCTGTTTCCACGTAGTTCAGTTACAGAGCAGAAACACTTTCACAGGTCCCAGACAGTTGAAGCTGCCATCCTACAAACCAGTATATATTTACGGTCACCACTCCTGGGACAGTGATTATCAAGCAATTCATGAACAACAACTAGGCAGAAGTGGAGCAAACGCACACTGTCTGCTGTTACTACTGCACATAACCACAGCAAAGTCCTTGGGTTCAGTTTCTTCAGTCAGTACCCAGGGACCCAATTCTGATGGAAAGAGTGGAAGAAGTTACAAATTGCACTCCCACTGTGTAAGTTTCCTCAACAGAGGCCTTACTTAGCTCTTCCCCAGCAAGATGGATGAGAAGTAAATGAACCATAATAAGAGCTCATAACAAAGAATACAGCAACTCCTTGACTTTGTCCTTGTCGTCACATTTCAAAAAACTACAAACCTTACACATCCATGGTCCAGTGAAAGGCAGGAGGTTATAATACATGGCTCCATTTAAATTTATGATGGATTTCATTTGTTCATCTCACTGACAGGCTTTGGAATAATTTCTCACCCTGTTTTGTCAGGTTTTTATACTTGATAAATAATAGAGGTTTATTAATTGAAGTAAGGAACATGATAGTCCCTGCCATTTCATCTATGCACTCCAGCTAACGACAGAAGCAAAAAGAAAATGTTTAGTTCTTTGCAAGCTGGATGCAAACCAAAAGCATTAACAGCTCTCTTTAAGACAGACATATGGACTAAAGCCCAAGATTATATCTCTGTAATTGTGATTACAAGAGGTTTCTAGTCACTGAAATATGTGTCCCTAGGTCCCTGCAGTACCTAATTTTTTTTTGTTGAAGATCAAGTAGTAAATAGTTCTGTACTCTTGTTTTCTGATTTGAAAAGAAACAATCCTAATAGCACTGCTAGAGCCTTTTCAACATCAGTTGCCTTCTGTCTTCATCCTTTTTATTACGTTTGAGTTAATTTATTACTAAAGAAAAATATTTCTCCCACTCACAACCATCCACTTGCAACAGCAATTTTATTTCATTAATTCCAACATCAACTTATTTCATCTAGTGCAGCTGAGTAAAAATGGTTTCCTGTCAAGCAAATCTGCTCCTTCTTAGGCTACATTAAGTCATTATCATGACCAGAATGCCTTGCAGCTTTTTAGTTCCCTAAGATGCAGACTTGTCACAGACTTCGACCTGTCATAGCAAAGCATTTCATTAAGGAAGACATTATCCCTACTATACAAGCAACGGGCTAGCTGAGACACAAAGAGATTAAGCATTTCACCTTTGCAAGTGAAAAGAAGAATCAAATACAGCTCTTTGGACTTGATGCAGTACTCTGAACTGGGATGTGATGTAGATCCTTCATGTACTACACCTTGCTAAAGCTGCTTGCTATATCCATGTATAAGCTCCTCAGTTTGCAAAGGTTTCTACTGGTAGCTGTGAAAAAAAAAGAGCAGATTCTGTTTCGATTCTGCTACAATTTCTGCTTGAGCTCACACAGTGGGCACCCTCCTGGAAAAAAGGGGCTGTGTCTCTTCCTTGCTCATTAAATGACATGCAGCTGTTTATTATCCATCGTATCTATGACTCTCAGAGGAGACAGACTGCCTAAATATGCAGATATGTACTTAGATGTGAACAGCAGTGATGAGTCGCATCATGAAATTTTACTTGTATAACCTAATTGAATCTATCCCAGACAGTAATAACACTAAAGAAAAAAAGGAGCAGCCTCTGTTCCCTTTCCCTTTTTCATAAAAAGCTCAGCTCTGAGCGTAATACACCAGGGCAATATTTGAATGCTACAGTGCACAGATGCAGTCACACAGAAAATTAGAACAGCTCCAAAAAAAAAGCAATAGTACATAGCTGCGTCAGTACCAGCTCAACAGTGGAAAAGTACTTCATCCGCTTAGCCCCCTTCTCTTTCTACTCTGTTGGTGACGTCAGTCAGGCAATAATGAAAGCCCAATTAGCATATCACCTTGTGTGTTTGAATGTACAAGTGGAGCAGCTGATGATTCTCTTCTGAGATTTTAAATAACCATCAAAGCTGATGCTTGGTAGGAAAGATTTAGCCTCATAACATACTCAGTTCCCTGTGCAGCACAAACAAATAAATGTGCCAACAAAGGCAAAAGAACAGATGCATTTCTTCAAGGAAAGCATCACAAACCAGCTTCAGTTTTGAACAGCATTCATATATCTCTTATTCCAGAATAAAGGGTTTAATTCCCAATTGAGTTTGAAAATTGCATTGACTATTTGCTCATAAAATTCAGGGTACAGGCCTTGACGAGTTTTGGGAAAGCGAGCACTCTAGCTAATGCCCTGACAATTTTTCAGATGCCAGTGACTCAAAGGCAAAGAGCCGTGGGACAGAAAGCGCGTGAGAGCATCCTCCCACTGTAAAAGACCACCCGGCACAGAAAAGGGCCTTTGCAGACCTTTCAACTTCAGCTATTGATTGGAGTTTTTGGTGGGGACTTTGTTCGGGCATCTTTGCCAGGGCCCAAGTGAGGACAGCAACGTATGGTGCTCACCACATCCTTCTTACCTGAATACCTGCTGTTTGTGCCATAAGCAGAGGTGAGTGCTGCCATCCAGGGAACCATAAGTATTTTTCAGTTAAGTAAGGCATCAATAAATGGCACTAATATTTCAGTCCTGATCAAAATGAATAGTGTGGAGAGAGGTGAGATTTGAGTTCAAAGAGACACTCACTGAGGCAATGTAATACTGACAGAAAAGAGTGAAAAAAATAAAAGGCCTATGTCTGTAGCAAGGAGCTCTCCGTTAAACATCCCTGTACATGAACTGAAAGCAGGACCAGAGGCTGATGCAAGACCTTACAAAAATCCCAAAAGGCACCACTATTTTGCAGCATTTGGGGGTTAGAAACTAGAAAAACTGACAATCCAACAGCAAAAACAGGACAGGAAAAGTGCCATGCAGTGCTCTGAGCAAGAACTTCAACCCTGACCCAGATAAAGACTTTCTAAAAGAAACAGGAATTTAAACACAGCTGGACTTCCTTGGTGCCTCTGCTGAAGTAACAAGGCAACTTACAAGATTCAGCTGTTTTTGTCCTGTTGCTGATCATTCTGTCTAAATGGACAGCCTCCACAGAATTCCAATCCCAAATACAACATAATACACCAGGAGCAACTCTTCAACTCCCGTACACACCCAAAGAACTCCTGCCCACCGCCTTTGGGTACCAACTATCCAATCTGACTTGCAGTCTTAGGACAAAGCCCTCTGTAACCATCAGTGAAACCTCACAAGCAGGTAGAACGACAACAGTTTTTAAGAGATTATGTTAAAGGCGCTCATTTCATTGCCTGATTTTCAGCCTCAGTCAATGCTCTTAGTCATAGTCGACCACATCAACAGGTGCCAGGTTTTGCAGAAAAAAAGACATAATGGGAAGATGATACTGCATTTAAATCTTTATTAAACATGGCTGCAATGTGTGCAGATGTAAGTAAAGCTCCGGCTTTGATTTGGAAAGCAGCCTCTATAAATAGGCTTTCTGTTACACTGTTCTTTGTAGTCAGTGCTTCATCTAATGTCCTTCAGTTCCTCTTCCACCCCTGGGATGATCACATGTTTTATAGCTCTGCAAACCTTAAAACAGCCACAAACTACAGCAGTAATATGTAGATAACTCATTGTGGGAAGAACAGGAATTATCTTCGTGCTGCTCTTCTCTCAGGACATTTTCTATTTTCTTGGAAAACGGAGACTTACCACATAGCCAGAAGGAAAGGCCAGTGCCCCCTTGCAGATTCAGAGTAAGAACTATAGACTTGATATCCTGGCTTCTGCCAAGTGCTGGTTTCTCTTTCAAGTGATCCATTGAAACGGCAGACAACATTGAAAAATTTGAACTAGGTTCTTCTCAACCTAAAGCTAGGTACTTCTTTCCAGCTGATATATTTCAACTCATTGTTTCTAATGAGAGGTACTATTTTGCTAATTATGTCTAATGATTTTTTTATGGTAGAAATGTTGTAAAAGATTTTACCCTCATTCTTACAGCACCAAAGAAACCCATCATCATGACTAAGCCTATATTTAAGGTTTGCAGCAAATAAAAGAGACTCAGATGGGGTTTTTAACAAAGTGCATAGATAAACAGAATTACATTTTCAATTCTAGAAAAAACAAATCTTTGTTTTCTCTTCAGAGCTTTCTTCCACTACACTATAAAGTAAATCAGACCAGAAATACAAGGTGAGCTACCCCTTTTAGCATTCAATAAACTCAGCAAACAAAACTCAGGAAAAGGAATACGGGCTGCATAAACAACAGAAAGTAAAGTGGGCATCTTATGTGAATTACTTTAATAGCTCAAACAGCATCTAAGATCAGCAGTTTTAAATGATCACTCTGTAAATTATCATACAGGAGTGTGTCCTTATAGTATTCTAACACTGGAAAAGTTAAAAGAATCACAGAACCACAGAATCATTAGGGATTGGAAGGGACCTTGAAAGATCATCTAGTCCAATCCCCCCACCACAGCAGGATCACCTCGACCAAGTCACACAGGAACACATCCAGGCGGGTCTTAAACATCTCCAGAGAAAGAGACTCCACAACCCCCCTGAGCAGCCTGTTCCAGTGCTCTGTCACCCTCACTGGGAAGAAGTTTCTTCTGAGGTTGATGTGGAACCTCCTATGTTCCAGCTTACAACCATTGCCCCTTGTCCTATCACTACATGACACTGATAAGAGCCCAGTCCCATCCTCCTGACACCCATCCCTCAAATCTTTGTAGACATTAATGAGGTCACCCCTCACTCTCTTCTTCTCCAAGCTAAAGAGACACAACTCCCTCAGCCTCTCCTCATAAGGGAGGTGCTCCACTTCCTTCATCATCCTCGTTGCCCTACGCTG